>JAEAOA010002332.1:1075000-1325000 GCA_016746295.1 Potamilus streckersoni | reverse complement strand
TTAGGAAATGCAGTAGCCAGCTAAGTGGGTTGCCTCATTATGTTCTTGGGAAAGGCAAATTACTCCCATATCCTTACCATGAAATAGCCAATACATTAAAACTGCCATTTAAAATCATTCAGGATTATCTAAATGTTTATGGACATAAATGCATGCAGGTCAGAGAAAATATTTTCATTTATATTGTTAGTGGTGCAAAATAATATATTTACTGCTCTTATAAAATGGTACTAAATAATTAATTTTCTTTTGATTATCCTTTTACTATAATATAAAAAGAAATATTGTAGTAACTTACAATTTTTCAATCAACCTGACAGAACTCTGCAAAGTGGTTTTTCTTGAATGTCTTTTGTGTCATATAAATATGTTCAGAGCTAAAATTTATTCTCCTGTTCTCCAGCATGTTCAAAAACTGATTTTCATTTAACACATTCAATAACTAAAGTGTATCGTGTGATTTTTGGTCAACACATTCAGTAACTAAAGTGTATTGTCTGATTTTTGTTTAACACTTTCAGTAACTAAAGTGTATTGTCTAATTTTTGTTTTACACATTCAATAACTAAAGTGTATTGTCTGATTTTTGGTCAACATGTTCAGTAACTGAAGTACATTGTCTGATTTTATTAGCTTTGTCCAGTAACTTAAATGTGTTGGCCTATTTTTCAATAGGCTGAAACACATTGTCCTTTCCCTCAGCAACTAAATATCTATAATACATTGCCTATACAAAGAATATACATAGTCCTTTTCTTCAATATGTTCATTAACTAGAATACTGTGCCCTTTATTCTTCAGTATGTTTATTATCAATACTGCATCTTTTATTCTTCATCATGTTCATTATCAAAACTAATGTGCCCTTTATTCTTCAGTATGTTCATTATCAAAACTAATGTGCCCTTTATTCTTTAGTATGTTCATTATCAACAATAATGTGCCCTTTATTCTTTAGTATGTTCATTATCAAAAATAATGTGCCCTTTATTCTTCAATATGTTCATTATCAAGAATAATGTGCCCTTTATTCTTCAGTATGTTCATTATTAAGAATAATGTTATTTATTCTTCAGTATGTTCATTGTCTAGAATACTGTATGCTTTTTTTTCAGCATGTTTAATAGAGTAAATTGTCTGGCCCAACTAGTCAACTAGTCACTTACCAGTATTTGAAATAGTGACCCAGACAAGGTTGAATTTAATATTTTGTTCAAAAAGTAGTCTTCACATTTAATATGATGTATATGTTATACAGATTTCAAAGTCTTTCATACATATATAATCCAAGGTTGCCACTTAAATATTTAATACTTTATCCTCATGTAATTCTGAAATTTCTTTAGCTTAATGTTGGTTTGCACTGCCATACCTTTGCACAGTAGTATCCTTTCTTGAACCTTTTTATTTGTAGAATATCCATTACTAGATCCTTGAATCAGAAACTTAAGAATTTAAAACTTTTTGTTTTTTTTTCCCTGAAACTGTTTTGCAATTTGTCCTGAAAATTAGATCATAGAACAATGTCTTGAAATTGTTCTTTGATTTATTAGTGGTTTGTATTTTTCATATTTTGATACATCTTTATATTTTTTATATCATATTTAACTTTGTATGCACTTTATAAAAAAAAAGTCTTCAAATTCTGAACAATATTATGCTTGCAATATAGCATGCATATTATAAAATATCTTTATTAAAATTATTTACTTTATCTTGTGACATGTGCATAAACAGAATGTTTAGAAGCAAAATGGAAAATCATTGATGAAAATTTCATTTAAAAATGTATTTTCTTTTTCTCCTATGCTTAAGTTGCAGCCATGGATTTACATATTTTGTTGGATGTTGGTCATGTCAACAATAAATACCATTATATGCATAGATGAATATTCATGTATTTCATTCTATAAATAAAGAGTTATGTTTGCCTAATTGAGTCAGTTGTCAGCTTATTTTTGCAATATACAGTTTGGCTGGCTGTGGGTATATCTATGAACTGTTACATAATAAACATTCCAAAGAACAGCAACCTATTCAGATCACCCCAGTCTGTGTGTCAGTATTGACCTAATTTCATTTTACAGGTATAGCTTCATGGCTGGAGCAGAATTTGCTCAGCTGAGTGGGTCACCTATAGCCTTCCTTTTTTATTATAGTGTCAGCTTTTTAAAAATGTCAACAATTTTAATTAAATTTTCACAGTTTAATGAATTATATTCTGCTAGTCAACAGGAATATTTCAAAGAGAATCACACACACACATTTAAATTAAATAGTTTTGTTTATTAATTGGCCTATAATTTTCCTAATGGCCAAGAGGTTGGTTGTTTTGATAATTATGAATGACTAGTCTTAAATCTGTGCAGATTTTGTCACACTTTATGTAATCAAATTTGTATTATTTCAAAGCTGTTTGAATCAGCCTAATTGAATCATTAGTAATTTATTTTTGCAGAGTTTTAATTCTTTGAGGAGCATGGTTCATGCCTTTAAGTTTGTTTTCTCTGTTACTTACAGATTTTCAAAACTATTGAATGTATCAGCAGTTAGTGTGCTTGAAATTTTGTCACTTTTAGAAACTTTATTTCAACTCAGTATATATTAATCAAATTCCAATTTATAACATTCACTCAAAATGCAATGAAAGAAAACCCCTATCTTTCATTGCATAATATGTTTGCAATTCATGGTTCACACAGTTCCATTGTAGTCACACATATAGCAAATGGAGTAGACACTGATTTGCTAGCACATTATTGAAGACATATCTTGATATATATTTGCTCACAACTTGGCTTGCATTATACATTTCGAAAATAAAACGAGTTGCATCCCATACTGGACTCCTGTTGCCTTTGATTGCATTGCACAGGGACTGTAAACATTTGGACAAGTTGTGTTCTTGGCTAAATTTTAGACTTGCATTTTGGTAGTAAATAAGTCACTTTTTATTTAGCAACTTGCACATAAATTCTGGATTATAATAATAAATGATTTTATTTTATCAATAACAATGAGTGCTGATTTTAGTATATTTGTCAACTTAAATACACATTTTTTGCCATCTACAGAAATGATCAATGACTATGTGATATAAATGGGCTTACATTAGACTGATATTTTGTTTACTCAATACATTTTAGAAATTATATTTATCCATTGGAGATAGGCAAATCAGCTGCAAATCCTCAAATCCCTACCCACTTGTCAATCTTTTACATAGCAACCCATAATGTTGTACAGGCCAAATGTTACAAAAATGTGAGACCAGAATTGTTTGTATTGAAACTATAAGCATGTATTTTACTCATTGATAATACCTGCTTATATTAAAAGCTTTATTTAATTGAACCTGAATAAAAATGCCCTCCTCCCACCTCCCTAGGCCAGAAGGAAGTAGTTTGAAAGTTATCTATGGCACCTTTTTATATGCCTGTGAGGTATTTTTGGTGTACATGATGTACCACACTTACTTGTTTATCAGTTGGGTCCACCATATACACCCTGATCTGCCATTGCATAATGCTTCAACAGATCAAGGTATATTTTGTTTGTTCTGCTAATTCCTCCTAACAACCAGCATAGACCCCAATTTGTGATGTGTATGACGTTTAAAATTGTATCCAACTTCTACATGACTGTACATTGTATGTAAGATTTTTATATAGGATCATATTGATTTTAAATTTAGTTTATATATACATAGTGCACTGGATACATGTATATTATTATCTGTGGTACTATGGGATGAATATTATTATCTGTGGTATCTGTGGAAAAATTTAACAGGATTATTGTTTTAGAAATGTTGGATTATTTCCCTTTGTACAATTTTTTAATGTTCATAGTTAAGGACAAAACAATTCCACTCACTAAAACAATTATAGACTTGTTTGCATTATTTTGTGCTTATTTTTGGTCAAATAGCTGTATATATGGATTGTTACACAGGAAAAAGGGAGAATTCTGCATCACTGTGTAATTTTCTCACTATGTCAGTTACTGAGATCACATTGGTTTCCACAATAGAAAGACCTAGCTAACAATTTACAGCAGACTGTAAATTGCTAAAGATCTCCAAAGTTTAATATACTTTTGTCAAATATTCATTTTCTTTTACAGAACTGTTATTGCAGTTATTAAAATTGTATAATGATTCTTCATTTTCATTATTTAACAGAGATTGAATTGAATTCATGTCATTTTACATTCTTTCCCAGAGTTGAATGCACTAAGATACACCTAGATAAAAAGTGACATCATATTGATGATGTCATAGTGTAATGATCATGTCATTTTGAGATGTACAAGTTGCATAGATTGTGCAAAAGCCAACTTAAGGACTATGGATGGCTTAGATGCATCATGTTTCCTTTGTACCTGTAAATCTTGCATTGAATCCAAGATTACAGCATGTGTCAAGGGTATGTATATGGTTGCACATAAAGAAATGATTTTTCATGGATTCTCTGGTTGCTTCAAAGAGGTTGATATGGTCTAAAGGCTGCAAGTGATATAAAATGAACACAAATTTTCAATTATTGTCAATTGGAAGTTTTAATTGAATATGAATTAAATATATCTATAAAGCAAGTGCTTTATTCACATTTTTTCCAGTCCCATATACAACATTAATGAAACAGATTATAAAGTGATGGAAGACTGAATACAGTACCTCTTTTTTTCATTCCCATTTATTTTCATGATATGGCAGAAAATAAAATCTTGGTAGATTGGGGAAGAGGTTCTGTTGTAATTACTAATAGGTCATTGTGTGTTTGGAATTTAAATTTGTGGTTTGTAGTAACCACAAATCAATGAAAATTTATACCCAATTAATCATAGTGAATTTACAATGCAGGATCGTTCACATACATTGTGAGGGTCCCTGGCTATCCAACTGGTCTAGAACTGTTCTCCTTTACTGACCACTGCCATTTTACCTCTATCCATGTGGGTTCAAGTCTCTGCCTCAACCAATGTGGGTAGCTGCTAGTAGCTTCCTTTTCACTGGAGTTCCCTATGTTTATCTTCCACCAGTTATACTGGCTGCCATATATAAACTTGCACTGAGAAACGGTGTAAAACCCCTAAACAACAACAACATGTAACATTGTTCATGCTGTATAGTTCTTTCAAGACCGTTTTGTGCAAAGAATGAATTGATCATTTTTGTTTATCGAAGAAATACAAGAAATACGATACTACATTGGAACTATTCATGATGATCACCATCCTTAAATATCTCTCACTTCTCATGCAATTGTTTGATTTTTCAGCATTATCAAATTCTCCTTTAGAAAACTCAACATTCCTTAAACTGACCAAATAGTTTCATCCTACACAATCTTGTTAAGACTTGTCTGCACTGTATATTTATTTTTATCAATTAAATCTTTTTCTTCTAATATGTTTCTTGCGTGTGTACATTGTGTTATGGTTGGATAGGTCTTAAGACAGAGAATTGAAAAATATGAACAGGACAATGTAGTCTAGCAACTAGCCATACAACTAGGTATATGTTGCATGAAGTATAGAAGTGTGTAGTTCTTAGATTTTATGAATCATAGAAATAAGTTTTTGTGAAGAACTGTTAAATTCCATTCATTTATTATTTTGTACATGCACAGATGTGTGCTTTGTTATACAGTTGCACCTTTCCTACAGTGAGCAACAATGTACTAACTTGAGTATTGGAAATGCTGATACCTCCTCATAGAGAAAGTGAAAGAGAAAAAGAGACAGATTGATAGGAAAACAAAAGCCATTGAAAACTCTAAAACTGCATGTTGTGATGCATAGTATACTTAAATTTTAAAGACTGTTCCAGTAAAATGTACTTGGGATCAAAGAATGACACCTTTAATATGGAGAAAGCACTCATAGATGCAATTTAGAATTTTGTATCTTTTCATATCAACATTGAATTAATCTGTACACCCTGGCTTAAATTGTTGGCTTTTTTTAAACAATGGCCTTCCCTAGATATATTGTATATTTTAATAGAACAGCCATATAAAGAACTTCTGATTGTGCAATAATGTGAGTTTTTTATGCAAGCAAGTAACACATAACACATGTAGGCTCTTTGTTGCTGAAGTTTATTTTTAGTAAAGCTTTTGCATAATGGGGGGGGGAGCAGCAGCATTATGCCATTCAGATGTTTCCTTCAAACTTCTGAATTTATAGTTATGATACTTCTTAACAATCCAAATCAAACTTGAGTAATATCTTGGTATATGTCAGTATTGTTGTGAATGTCTTTGGAAACTAGTTGAAAATAATCTTAGGATAAAGCGCAATGGTCACTTCTTATACTCTTCTACTTAATTCAACTTGTGAACACATTGATTTGTACATATAAAATTTAATTCTGAGTAAAACCTGAGCTTAATATATAGAACAAGCTGGCAGTATTCGGCATGACAGATAAATTTGTTTAGCCATTAACTCAAGTCAAATGTTTAACGGTTTCCTCACCCTGTTATATCTGCTGTGGATGTATTTACTTGGACACGAAATTATGATTAATGTTTGATTTTTCCACCTTCCAATTGTTAGGGGTAGTATTGAAGAAGGTGAAGGAAGATCTGTTGGAATCGAAAGTTGTCATGGATACTTTGACTCCTGTAGGACTTTAACCGCGATTTTTCCCAAACTTTCGCGTCATCTCTCCCTTCCTCGTGATCCATAAAGCTTAATGTGACTACTTTTGATTATCTGATAATCTCTCATGATACAGGGTAGATCTAGCCAGTCTGCAAAATGATTTTCATGGCGTTATTCCAAAAAGTGGTTGATGGAACATGGATCCCATTTCGCTGGCTATATATATATATATATATATATATATATATATATATATATATATATATATATATATATATATATATATATATATATATATATGCACTTCTTTTTCCTACTCTCGATTGATCGATTTATCGAACGATCATACTAAAAGCTAAAAGCAGCAACTAGCAGCCACTATCTATCAATTTACAATATTTTTTCTCTCCCCACATCAGACTCAATAGATCTTAAAATGTGTCAAGACTGTTAGCACTCAAATATACGTTCATGTAACCAATGACAAGGTGTCATCGTCAATGCCTAAATTAAAACCCAGAGTACAAAATGTAGGCTTCATGTATTAACTTTTTTTCACAATAACCATGCATATTATCAGTGACTTAATCTGCATGACAAGTTGTTATTTTATATTCTCTGTCACCCTTACAATATTATACATGTTACTCTAAACGACAAACTCTCGACTACATATAGTAGTAAAGCTATTTAAACTGCAATTTCAGCATAATTATAATCACATCTGAAAGCAACGGACAAAGTGTACATTGATAAGCGTCAATAGCAAACCAAAATTTGGGTGTCGTGCTTGTTACCGAAATTGACTGCAAGCTCTCCAATTTATACAAAATCGCGTGTGAATGCAGGAATAAACAGAAATAAAAACAAAGGTCCTTAGAAGTAAATTCACAATCAATAAAATTGTTTATTTTTATGATGTTACGCTTTGAAGTCTGTTGGACCTGTCTGTTTTGTTTCTAAAAGGTTCACTATATCAATCTGCGATAGCAATGTGTTAACAAATATAGAAACCACTTCACTTTGTATGAAATTAGCCATTAATCTGACAAAATGCTCAATTTGATGTAGTATGTGCACAATATCAGTTTGTAAAAAGCAGCGGTTCTGAAATTGTTTTAGATTTAGGAACTTCTTTTTACCGATAGTAATCGCTACCACAAAATGAAGAAACAAATTTATGCAAATCGAAGGTTTTTGCCGTTGTTAATAATAATAATAATAATAATAATAATAATAATAATAATAATAATAATAATAATAATTACGGCGACAGTGTACAGAGAGTAATGAAGCATTAATGGTGATGACCCGGAAGAGAAATCTATGACCCATTGCATGGTGCTTTGTTTATAATCCAGGCTCTCATAATGTCGACTAACCTAAGATAAAAACTTCACCGTCAATTCATCTTTGAAATTATTTTAGATTAACATATGATGTATTAGGATCTGGAAATAGAGGAAAGTTCAGCAGTTAGTAACAAATGTAGAGACCATATGCAAAAGATAATTGTTTTCTGAGTCCATATAAAGATATAGTGTGCACTGTGTGCTGAAAACAATTAACCGCTATCTTTAAACCTAGTACCAAAAAAAAAATGTTCATCCCATATATTCATCATGCACCGCGCCGGTTGTTTAGCTCCTAACCAATCATTATAGTTTAGGTGGAGTTTGGTATTAAGGCTATTAGGGGGCAGGGTCCAGTATTTATGTACAAATTTAATGCCGCAATCAGTGACCTAGTACAAAAAATCATAAAAAATCAAATACACAAGTGAGGTCAAGAATGTCCATATTTTGAGATACTTATATTAAAACAAAGCATAAAAATATTATCCACTTGACCAGAGAAGTCAGTGGCAGTTCATAGCAGAAGAAGTTTATGCACCCCAACCCCAAATTTATACCTGCAATTTTCATGTCCGAAGGTCATTTTTGACACCATGTGGAACTCACAGTGCAAACACAAGCCCTTTTCCTAGATTACAATTATGCCAAACAGTGTGTACTAAACAGGCTGATGCAGTTGAAAATAGTTGTCATCCAAGCCGTTTTTGAGATATGCTCCTTGTCCCAAACCCACATGTTTACTGTTACGAGAGGCTAGCTCTTCTTCGTAGACAACTATTGGTATTTCACTATCAACATATTGCAGAGTAACTATGGAAGGTCTACATGCCTGACATTAATTTCAAGAGCAACACAAGCCCGAAACACCTAGCTCACAAATATATCCATATATTTAATTAGTAGACAATAATTGCTGAAAAAGTCACACCATAGCCTTAAGTTAAGAAATTTGCAAGGGGCCAAAATACGAAACTGTACCCTGCCTCCTTAGGATACAAAATATATAAATATAATGATTGGTTAGGAGCTAAACAACCGGCGCGGTGCATGATGAATATATGGGATGAACTTTTTTTTTTTTTTGGTACTAGGTTTAAAGATAGCGGTTAATTGTTTTCAGCACATATATTTTCAGCACCGCGCCGGTTGTTTAGCTCCTAACCAATCATTATAGTTTAGGTGGAGTTTGGTATTAAGGCTATTAGGATACAAAATATATAATTTATGACTACAATAAGTTTCTTTCATGAGTCTCTTCATGTCTCCATGCACAATATTTATTGGCATAAAAGAAAAATCGAGTAGAGAGTGATCATTGGTATTAAAATGTGTTGAAATATTAGAGGAAAACTGAGGATCTCTATAATTTTGTTAAATATGAAAGCGATGATTATTCGTTCTCTTAGAAACTTGTTGAAGAGTTTGTCCAACATATTGCATATTACATTTTGTACAGGTTATCAAATAAATCAAGTCAGTTGATATGCAGTTAGTGTTATAACGTAGAGAAAATGTAATATGCAATATGTTGGACAAACTCTTCAACAAGTTTCTAAGAGAACGAATGATCATTGGTATTAAAATGTGTTGAAGTATTAGAGGAAAACTGAGGATCTCTATAATTTTGTTAAATATGAAAGCGATGATTATTCGTTCTCTTAGAAACTTGTTGAAGAGTTTGTCCAACATATTGCATATTACATTTTGTACAGGTTATCAAATAAATCAAGTCAGTTGATATGCAGTTAGTGTTATAACGTAGAGAAAATGCCTCTTTTGTATTAGGTGCTATTGAAAGAAGTATTTTCTCTTTTCTTTGCACATTGAGAGCACCGGTGTATAGATGACAAATATCGTCTTTTTTATTTTCTGTCTGTTTAGTTCAAATTAGAAAATCTTGTAAATTATTGGATCTTATATAAACAAGAATTGGTTTATTGTTGTAATTTGATTTTACGCTGCTTTTATTTGATGAGTTTAGAAGACTCCAATATTTATTAATTGTAAGGCCTATAATAGGTAATGAAGGATTACACTATCGTGAAAGGAATATTTTTCTCTGTTGTACAATAAGCTGCATTTAACGCTTCATGTTGAGTAAGATTACGGGCTTTGTTCAGCGCAGAATCAATGATATGTTTAGGATAATTTCTGTTTTGGAAATATGTTTTCAAATCATTCAATGAATTTTGTAACTGACAATCATCGGAAATAATGTGTCGGTCTTGGCTATATGGTATACCGTTTTTACATGACATGGGATGACATGAATATACTACATACTGGTGAATATGAGCATCCTTGACCTAAATATTTGTGTGTATATATATATATATATATATATATATATATATATATATATATATATATATATATATATATATATATATATATATATATATATATATATATATATATATAAAGAATACAAATCATATGGCGAATAACAACCCTCTCAAAGTACTGGATCCACTAAGGGATCACGTGTCAGGGATTAATTAAAATAGATGCAATAAACTGACCACGAACAGTTTCGTACTGTTCGTCGTCAGTTTATTGTATATATATATATATATATATATATATATATATATATATATATATATATATATATATATATATATATATATATATATATATATATATATATATATATGGTATACCGTTTTTACATGACATGGGACCATATGAAAAATATTCTACACACTGGTTTCCTTGACATATATATAATTCAGACTATCCATTAGGGGAATGACGTTACTGTTGTGCGAATGACGTCATTGTGAAACCAATCGGGAGACTGAGATTATTAGTCAACAGCTTACGATATTGACCTACACAGAGCTAGAAATGAAGAGCAAGCTACGTTGAAAATATTAAGGTTAGTGCAGTTGTGCTTGTCCTTGTGTTATTATTACTGTCTTTGGACTCCCCTTCACCCTTAAAGTTATGGAGAGTGAATTAAAAATCACAAAATCCGTTTTTAACTGGTCCTTTGGCGGTATTTACTTATGTGGCTGACGCAAGCTAAATGTCCAAGAAACTTAATAGCCTTAAAGCAGAAAATTTTAGATAAGTTCTTAAGATTACTCCTATAATCCGTTCTGAAATCAGACTCAGCCTATAACTGACACGAAGGCACTCAGCGATAATCTGTTCTTTATTGCATATTTGATACATTTTTAAATCGGAGTATCTTTGAATTTTATATTTTGCATGAAACTGAAAAAACGTAAGAACTGCGCGAATTTGGGCTGCCGCTACAATTACGCTCACCTACAATCTTCCGGTACGCGAAAGTTCTAATTATTAAAATTATCGCAAAAACATACCGTTTTAATACAGAATTAATCTATTTAATTGCTAAAAATTTGTAAGTAATAACTCTCGATGCCCTGAGTTATTATATATGTTACAAAATCATTATTCATTCATATAGCTAATTTTGAACTGACAAATTTAAAATTGAGTGAATGTTTGCAAACACAAGTAAAACTTTCGTGGAACAGGATTCCAGAGTTGATTTGTGTGGATGGGAAGTAGAAATTTACCGTTGTGTCTACCAATATTCACAAATAATGAAGGAAGGTGTTATAGAGTAACTTTATGGGTGATAGTAACTTTGTAGTGGCAGGGGACATTCTCGCAATTAAAATGAAATATTGCTGTAGTCATACCCCCTACCTCCATTTACATATTTTGCCTCGATACAGAATATGGCAGCGATTTAAAACTGTTGCCTCCTGAAATGACCCATCATCAAACATGATGTTATAAGTGCAAAATCTACAGACATTATTTTAATACACTGGTGCTATACTAATATAGCACAAATCTGTCAGTGTATGGGTAAAACGACAACACTTGTCATCATTCTAGGTTAGTGGAACGATAACAAAATTAAAACAAACCAAGCAATATTTTCTATCAACCATGTTCTAATGATCACCATTTTGCATTAGGCTGTCATTCCAAAATCGCGTCTATGTGACTACATTTGGACTTGCCTTCTCGAATTGTTATCTTTGAGATGTCATCCAAACCATGCATTGGCATTTCACGACATTGGAATTTCATAACGCCTAAGACTCAACTTGCATTCAATAAGGTTATGATAGCACAGACATGTACATCAACTCAACATCAAAACAATATTCCCATTTCAAATAGATTACCTGAACCTTGACAATACTATTCTTCAGTATCTTTCATTTCAAACCAAACAACGAATCAAATATAGTGGAGCCGTCAAGCCTTTTGGAAGGTGTATACTTTTACACTCTAGGTCGGTATCTTGGCTCTCCAGGGTGCAAGACACAGACCCGGAGTCCTTAACAGCCACATTCAAAACAGCTGTAACTAGCACAGCTAGTGAGATCATTGGCATATATCGTCGAACAAAAAAAAAAGGTCACAAGAGATGTCCTTGAACTATATATAAGTTCAAGAATATAAGAAGATAACTTAAAAGGAAAAAAAAGAGATCATGAAGAATATAGTGTTATGACCCTGTAGTTAAATTATATGTGTTAAGATTTAAATTTTTCTATTTTAGTTCTTTTTTAAATTTATTTCATTTTTATATCATTAAATATAATTATTAATGTGATGATGATTATGTTAGAAACATGGTGTTAATTAAAACATAAATGTGACTCCTAAAAGCATGAATTTCGTTACAAGTAAACAAGTCTGGAAAAACTATGTAAATGATTAGCTGTGAATAAGTCATAGTTTGTTTACGTTTATGTAATATTCGAGTGTGATTTCGAAATCAAAATACGTGAAATGATGTATTAGCTTATTTTAAATGCTTAGTTCTTTGTAAGAAATGGAGAGTTTGTAGTCAGTCGTGGTCATAGTGTAGAGTCACTAACATCTTATAGACTTTTAATACCTTAGAAGGTATTTATGTGCTAGAAAGTTCTTCTTTCAAACGTATGTTGAACATGTGTAATGTTAGTGGCTGTACTTCAATTATTTTCTAAATAATTATTTTCCCTGGAGAACAACACTACTGGCTTTGGACAAAGACATTTGCTGAAATTACTTCTAAATTGGAACAGAATAATACAAACTGTTTCACTGTGAAAATTATGGACATTTTGTGTTAGCCTTCGTCTGACAGCATCATCCGCCAACTTAGACTGGAACTGAGTTTCAGACTATCAATTTAGAACTGTTTATTCACAGGACTTATTTGTTTTCATAGCTTTAGAACAAATTTTTGGATCTCCGATAATCGTAAGTCTTGTTTCATATATTTACCTTTTCTCCGTGTTTTCTAGGGAAAAAATTATTTTTTTTTAAGATTTACAAAGTTTGTTGTCTTCATTCTTTCTTTGTGTTACTTTGAATGAGCTGATAAGTAACACTAGAAAATATAGAAAGACAAACAACATGATCAGGAAAAGCATGAAAAAGCAAAGAAATTCTGGATAGATAAACAGTCTGTAAAATCGAAGAAGTCTGAGTAGAAATGATAGCAGAATAGCTTATCAACTGGTGAAAGATTTCGCAACCAAAAAGCAAGGGAAAACTACCACCATCCAAGACAAATCAGAATTGTACAATCATAAGACCCAAGGAAACCTAGGAGTACCAAATTTCCCTCTGTCAAAAAATTTATGACAACGCTATTCTTCGTGAAGAAGTAGAAGTTGCAATTAGGTCACTAAAGAAAAGAAAAGTCAACCTGCATTGACAGCGTCCCAACAGAGTTCATTCAAGCAGGAGAAAAAGAGATAGTCACAGTTTTAACAATAATCTGCAGCAAGATATGGCAGACAGGTGAATGGCCCACCACATGGACTCAGTCCTTGGTCATCGTGCCCCCAAAGAAAGAAAACCTACAGCTATGCCAAAACGACAGAACCATCAGCTTGATCAGTCATCCGAGCAAAGTCATGCTGAAGATAATTATCAACAGACTAAAATCTCAGGCAGAGAAAATTATTGCTGAAGAGCAGACAGGCTTCCGAGCAGGAAGGAGCACCACAGAACAAACTTTCAACCTCAGACTCCTTTGCGAGAAATACCTTCATCATCAGCAGAATATATACCACGTCTTTATAGATTTTAAAAAATGCCTTTGATAGGGTATGGCATGCAGCCTTATGGGCAACTATAAGGAAGTATAACATCAGCTCAAACCTGGTGCAGGTTGTTGAACACCTCTATAACAAAGCCAACAGTGCTGTACTTACCAATGGCAGCAGAGGATAATGGCTTTTAACAATAGTTGAAATCAGACAGGAATGTATACTGTCACCTACACTCTTCAACATTTTCCTGGAAATGATCTTGGAGGATGCCTTGCATGACCACAAGGGCACTGTCAGCATCGGCGGATGATCAATCACCAACCTTCACTTTGCAGATGATATTGATGGTTTAGCAGCAGATGAAAAAGAATTGGCTGACTTGGCTGAGAGCCTCGACACAACCTCCACAGCATACGGTATGGAGGTTAGCGCCGAAAAGAACTTATGACAAACATCAATTGCATCAGTGCAGAAATGAAGGTCAGTGGACAGAAGCTGGAAAGAATCACAAGCTTCAAATGATTGGGATCAATTATCACAGATGAGGGCTCGAAACACAACTACTGCGCACGATTGCCTAGACAACAGCAGCCATAACAAGTTTGAGACCAATATGGAAAGATACCAACACTGCTTTTGATTCCAAAATAAGGCTGATGCGCTCGATTGTCATATCCATCTTTCTGTATGCTTGTAAACGACGGAAGCTCACATCAGATATACAAAGAAGGATTCAAACATTCGAAATGAGATTCTATCGCAAGATCTTGGGCATCTCATACATTGACCATGTAACCAACGAAGAAGTCCACAACAGGATCCAACGAACCATCGGATCCTATGAAGGCCTTTTGACCACTGTAAAGTCAACTGTGGTGCCCCAACGACTTTTTGGGGTAATGGATGATGATGATGATGATGATGATGATGATGATGATGATTATGATAATGGAGATGCTATTAAAAGTATAATCACACAATCTCTTATGGAACCGTTTGCTCCAATTTTTTGATATTTTTTCATTTTTTACATTGTTTCGAGCCATCTAAACGAAAACTTCATCGTCTTATTTCTTTGCATAAACGTAAACGTCTTGCCTAAACATCAACCTTTTTCTAAAAAGGTACGTTCTTTACAAAAAAATAAATTCATACAAACATCACTAGAAAAAAATTTCCGTGAAAAAAGTATATTTTAATAATTCAAGGTATAATCTTTGCGAAACAAATGACTTCTTCAGATAAGTTGAATAGTCCTCATCGCATTTTATTTCGTTCGAAATCCCATTTACACAAAACGTACATATCAAAATCACCTTTAAGGAATATTATTTCTTAGCGTCAGTTTTAAATCTTCACCAAAATGTTAATGTCTTTTTCAAAAGGAATGCCTTTTTCATGAAAAAAAATGTAATTTATTCCAACGAATATACGTGGCTCTTCTAAATTAAAGAGAACACGTCATAATGAGCTTTCTTCATGCAAAAAAAACCAAAAACAAAACAGAACACTATCCTTTTCGCATGTCCAGCAGTGTTGCACACCTTTATGTGATAAAATTTGCACTTATAAGTCAAGATAGCAGTTTATACATACTTTCGTGAAAAATCATTTCTTAGGGTCTTTTTGTGAAAATAAAATTTGTGTGCAAACCAACCTTACCTTTTCCATCAATTTTTTCCATTAATTTTTTTGTGAACAATCCTTCCATTAATGATATGAACAGAAAATCAACATAGCAATTCATTGATCTGTATTTAAGTACAAAGTATCTACTGCTGTACCACCAATGTGATCAGCCGAGACCATCAATCACTGGGTGTTTCAGCCTTTATCCCAAAACACTTTGTTGGCGGGCAGCAGTGTTGGTTAGTCACTACGTTTTGTTGGTGAGCAGCCAGATCTTGTCTTCACACTTCATCCGTAGCTGGTACTTTCAGCAGTTTTTTCCCAGTGCTGGAACAGGCACTTTTCCGTTTTTAAGTGTGTTCCCAGCAACACTGCGCACCTTCCAGAGTGATTGATCATTAAACTCTGTACCTGTCACCTCTACTGGGAAAAACAAGTACCCCACCCCTCCCTGCTCTTGTATATCTGCATCAGCTCTTCATACTTGGTCTACTTTCTGTCATCATCCTCATCCCACATCTCCCCCGATACAGTCAATTCGTTGGGTACCAGCTGCGTCTTAGACTCTGATTAAATCACTTCAACTGGACATAATGCCGTCTGGACATTTTCAGGGAAAACTAATTTATTTCCGATATCCATACGCATGTCCCAACTCTCTGCTTTATGGATCCACCTCCTCTGTGGTGGAGTATTACTGTGGGGTTCTCTCTCTCTCTCTCTCTCTCTCTCTCTCTCTCTCTCTCTCTCTCTCTCTCTCTCTCTCTCTCTCTCTCTCTCTCTCTCTCTCTCTCTCTCTCTCTCTCTCTCTCTCTCTGACAAAGTTGATTAATTTTGGCCTGGTGATTTATGTTGGTCTTTTCTATGTTCTCTCCCTCTCCAAGATGTATGCCTCCATTCGTAGCTGTGTTGTGTTTAGTTGGTATGCTGACAGGATATACTCTAGGCTACCATGAAGACATGCATGATTCTCAATGAGGACCAATCTCTAAAGTTTGTTGGAGACGACAAAAGATTATGCCCTGATCTCAGTAGAAACCGGATCCGGAGAGGTTCGTAGTTCCAGATATCAGACCACATTAATTTCTTCTCTGATAAAGACCATGTGGTCCATTCCCTTGGCTTCCAAGCTGGTCAATCATTGATTGTCGACTGTCGTCCTCAAATTTTCCGTGGCTTGTTCTGGATCATTGATCTTTTCGTAGCTGTGTCAGCTTCTTTCAAGTACTGCGTGTGACCTGCTCCCACGCTTTGTTATCCAATACACGCTGTTCCCACTGTGTCCTATTACTATTCTCCTCTTTCTGCTGATTAAGATATCGATCAGCCTGTGATGATCTCTTTCCATCGCTATCTTCTTTCTAATCTCTGCTTTAAATTGTAGATGGATGTTACTGTAATACTCCTGATTAGCGGAAGTACACGTCCAGGTATGTACTAATAGGCAAGAGCTCCATCAATCAGCCTGTGGGGTATTAAGCCATAAGCATTGGCAAAATGTAACAATACAATTGTCAAATTGCCGTCATGAATTCTGGATTCTCTGACGTTTTTACTTTTAGTTCTTGTGTGTTCAGTACACCCAGAACACCCCGGGACTACTACTTTCTGCACTAATGTATCGATATACTTGATATTTATGTATCTGGTCTTTCCATATATTCTTCTCCATTTATAGAGCAGAATATAGTAATGATCTTCTCTATGAGGGTCTGAATTTGTTTGTTTCAGGAACTCTTCTGCTTCCACTTTGCTACACTCCAAATGGCCAGACTGATCTTCTCCCAAGAGAAATTAGGCAAAATGGTTGGGATTTGCGATAAATACCGCCCTTTGCATTACTTCATTCTCCTCCTGTCTCAGGTTTGTTCTGCTTTCTTAACTGGAAGCATAGAGGACCTCTCGTATACATTGCAGTCCCACCAACTCTTCTTGTGTTGCGCCTCTAATCTATCTTCTAAATGACAGAAGTCATATTTTCTTGCTTGTGGTCTATTGGGTCCTGGGATTGCTGGTTTGGATCTTGCTTAATGGACATCAAACCTCTTCTTTCATTTAATATTGTCGATCGTAGAAAGGGAAATGATTCTCCTGTCGAAATTTCTCTGCAGAGCTGCATTTGGGATGTTCTCGTCAAACTCTTTCCATGCCTTCTTATTATCCGTCGTTGGCCATTCCACTCTCCTCACCCTTCTACCTATTGCAACTTGTCTAAGCGTTTACTGTTGTTGATATATTTGTATTCGGTGACAAGGTGTTATAGATTAGGCTGACTAGAAGCAATAGGATTTCCATTCTAACATGGTTGCAAATAGTTCAGCAGCCTCTCTTTAGTTCTGACAAAAAATTTCCGAGTCTGCTTCTCCCCCACTCCACCCACAGTACTTAGCTGGAACAAATTTTCTGCGTAGACATTATCAACACTGCCATGTGATAACTGGCTGATATCACCTTCCATCTCACTAGAGGCAGGCTCTGCGTGTTACAACTGATTTATCACAGGCGAAGTCATAATAATTGCACAACGGGGAAAGTCTGTGCGTTTACATTAGTGGAATAAATAATACTTTAAAATACCCCTACTGAAACACTCTTCTATCCAGCAAAGGCGCTTATAATGACATAAACTATTAAATGGTTGTATGAAAGGAGATTAAAAATAAAACAAATGTAATTTTTTCAGAAAAGGAGGTTGAAAACTATCACACAGTAAGTCACACATCAATAGCCAGTCCTAGAATAATTTCAAGAGATTACAAAAGGTATTGAACAATATGCTTACTTAAGGGGCATGTGATGGCCGGCGTCTGAGTTTCGACTGATCCATTAGGACAAATTATTAGAAAAAGAAATAGTTTTAGAAATAGTTTTATCCCTGTCAGGAACATTTTTAGCAGGTTTTTAAAACTTGTTTTAGCTAAATTTAAATTTTCACTTGCTTAACATTCAAAACTTCGTGGAAAATTTCTCCATGAGATAAGAATGTTTAAAAACATTAATAAGAAACGGTAACTTTTATTTTTAACAATTTTTTTTTCATAACAGAAAGATTCAACTGAGTTTTACGCGTTCATTTATGATTTATTGCATGATGCAACCCAAAATCTAACATTTTTAAATGACAGTATATATGTTGATGTAGAGTGAAACAACCAGTCAACCAGTCTGATGGATGACAAAATTGCACTGTACTGCTTTGACATAAAAACTCTGCATCTTGTATGAACATCGAGTAAACACGATTAATGTATATTGGAAAGCTTGTGACGTAAACATGATATTATATTTGAAAGCAAAGATTTATATCATATGAATGGCATTGTCTTAATTTTCCCTGCGATATGCTACCACGAACTCTATGTTCCCTATGGCTACTACGAAATCTATGTTCCCTATGGGTACTACGAAATCTATGTTCCCTATGACTACTACGAAATCTATGTTCCCTATGGCTACTACGAAATCTATGTTCCCTATGGCTACTACGAAATCTATGTTCCCTATGGGTACTACGAAATCTATGTTCCCTATGGCTACTACGAAATCTATGTTCCCTATGGGTACTACGAAATCTATGTTCCCTATGGCTACTACGAAATCTATGTTCCCTATGGCTACTACGAAATCTATGTTCCCTATGGGTACTACGAAATCTATGTTCCCTATGGCTACTACGAAATCTATGTTCCCTATGGCTACTACGAAATCTATGTTCCCTATGGCTACTACGAAATCTATGTTCCCTATGGCTACTACGAAATCTATGTTCCCTATGGCTACTACGAAATCTATGTTCCCTATGGCTACTACGAAATCTATGTTCCCTATGGCTACTACGAAATCTATGTTCCCTATGGGTACTACGAAATCTATGTTCCCTATGGGTACTACGAAATCTATGTTCCCTATGGGTACTACGAAATCTATGTTCCCTATGGCTACTACGAAATCTATGTTCCCTATGGGTACTACGAAATCTATGTTCCCTATGGCTACTACGAAATCTATGTTCCCTATGGGTACTACGAAATCTATGTTCCCTGTGGGTACTACGAAATCTATGTTCCCTATGGGTACTACGAAATCTATGTTCCCTATGGGTACTACGAAATCTATGTTCCCTATGGGTACTACGAAATCTATGTTCCCTGTGGGTACTACGAAATCTATGTTCCCTATGGGTACTACGAAATCTATGTTCCCTATGGGTACTACGAAATCTATGTTCCCTATGGGTACTACGAAATCTATGTTCCCTATGGGTACTACGAAATTTATGTTCCCTAAAATAAGGTACTACGAAGTCTCTGTTCACTATGGGTACTACGAAGTCTCTGTTCCCTATGGGTGCTACAAAATTTATGTTCCCTGTGATAAGGTACTACGAAGTCTCTGTTCCCTATAATAGGGTACTTCAAAGTATATGTTCCCGATGATAAGGTAACACGAAGTCTGTTCCTTTTGATAGGGTATTACTAAGTCTCTGTTTCCTATGATAGGTTACTACGAAGTCTGTGTTCCTTATTATAGGGTACTACAAAGTCTTTGTTCCCGATGATATGGTAGTACGAAGTCTATGTTCCCTATGATAGGATACTTCGAAGTTTGTGTTCCTATGATAGGGTACTACGAAGTCTCTGTTCCCAATCATATGGTAATACGATATGTTCCCTACGATAAGGTACTTCAAAGTCTATGTTTCTTATGATAGGGTACTACAAAGCTTTTGTTCCTTATGAGAGGGTACTACGAAGTTTTTGTTCCCAATGATAGGGTATTTCGAAGGCTATGTTCCGTATAATAAGGTACTACGAATTCTTTGTTCCTTATTATTGGATACTACAAAGTCTCTGTTCCTTGTGATAGGGTACTACGAAGTCTAGATTGCTTATGGTATGATATGGTATGATATGGTACTATGAAGTCTGTTCCCTATGATAGAGTACAATGAAGTCAGTATTCCCTATGATAGGGTACTCGAAGTCTATGTTCCCTACGATTTGGTTCTTCGAAGTCCATGTTTCCTATGATAGGGCACTAATAAGTCTATTCAGCATGATAAAATACTTCAAAGTCTATGTTCAGAATTAGATGTAAAATACTTTCATAATTACACTTCATTCATACTTGAAACAAGATAAATGTTATCGATTATTTTTCATAGAGACATAGTGTACTAGAAATGAGAGG
The DNA here is from genome assembly GCA_016746295.1 of Potamilus streckersoni. Classification (NCBI taxonomy): domain Eukaryota; kingdom Metazoa; phylum Mollusca; class Bivalvia; order Unionida; family Unionidae; genus Potamilus; species Potamilus streckersoni. The sequence continues at coordinate 1,304,170 of JAEAOA010002332.1, read as the reverse complement.
CTTTAAATTCTAATCTGACACACTGACATCAAGCAAGCATCGTATACTGTACACACGAAAGTAACAACAATCTCCAAATGTAGCAAATACCACAGAAACGATACTCGTCATATGCAAAAGAACTGTGGGCGTATCACACAGTAGGTACGCTCAAGACAAAACGATTATAGAGCAGAGCAAAACATGGCTAGATATTGTGCACATAGTGATTGCTACAGCTACAGCCATTAAGGGTCTGTTTTAGTATTAATAATTTCGACATGTTCTTATCCCCTGCATTCAACCAATCAAACGCCGCTGATTCATTCGAGACAAAAAGATAATAGAGCAGAGCAAAACATGGCTAGATATTGTGCACATAACGATTGCTACAGCTACAACCATTAAGTGTCTGTAATACTATTAATATTTTCGACTTGACCTTATCCCTTGCATTCAACCAATCAAACGCCGCTGACTCATTCGAGTAAGTGACTGACTCAGTTTTTATCCCTTTAGACATTTGTCTTCAAGAGCAAAAAAAATCCTTCTTGCATACTATTTTTTTTTTCAAACTAAATATTTGTAACCAAATGTAGTGTATTCCCAAGAATTTCCAACACTCATTATGAGAAATTATATGATGATGAAATTATACACTTGTAAGGCAAGAAGAAGCAAAAAACTGAGTAAACCACATGCTATCCTCTACCGGAACGGGATGTCAAGCCTGTTATCGCGCGTATGTCACACTCTGCGCCATAGCCGTTAAATAAGTGATTCTGATATTTGGCGATTTGCGATCCAATTTTGAAAATTATCCCTACGCCAAACAAGTCTGAGGTCACGTCTGTATGTTAATAGTAACACTTTAGTTCCAACACGTGGCACCATTACTTTGGTAATTTGCGTGACTTGCTGAAGTCAGTCTAATATATCTCCTAGAGATAAGTTTAAAACCAAATACAATTATTTCGAAGGAAAAAAAGTGATTTACTATGTGCTTTTGCGAGGCGTATAATTGCGGATGTTTATTGGAATACTTCCGTTGTCTTCATTTTGGAAGGTGCTTAGTTTTGCATGCAGCAAAGCTTTTAAATTTCGGAGGTAAGTAGATCCTGTTTGTAATATGCATTCCCATAATCCCTACATGGCAGTGATCGGTTTAAATTTAAAAACAAACAAACAAACAAACAAACAAAACTCCCACATAAAACCCTCCGGAACTTATGAAGTTTAATGTCAAGATATATGACAAATTTATTGATTATGGTTTCACAGTATGGGGAAAATTAAAATTTTAATAATCTTAACCAGAAATCTCAAACAAATTTGGGAATTATAATATGGAAACGTTACCCACCCTGACGTTTTTTTTACAGTAGTTACATTTTAAGTACAGAGTAAAGTACTTTAAATCTACTTTGACCTGTAAATCTGTAAACTATCTACTAATTCCTGTCTGAAAAATCCATTAAAAACATATATGGTCTATTTCAAATTGTTACTACTCCATTGTCTTAAACTAAGTTTTAAAGAAAGAGCGAAAAACCAACAAATTTTGTAAAGTTCATCAAATAATTTATTTCCCAAGAATACTAAGTTAAAATTAAACAAGAAATTACGATATTGTGAATTAAATTCCAAATAACTCTCAAGTCCTAATGAATATAGTGTTAAGAAAGTTCCAGCTTTATTCCATATAAGACCAACACTGAATTTGCTGATGTTCATGTAGTCTAAAATGTGCTAATATGTCAGTGGTCTGGAGTGTGGAGATGTGCGAACAGTCTTTTGTTCTTTCACAATAATATATACCAATAAACCTTTCTCTGAATTCACTGCAATTCCAAGATGATGTTTGTGCCCAAGAATATTGCTATTGATGAGCGCTTTCGTATTTCCAGTGAATTATATTTATAATTTGAATGAATAATTTAACCAGAGTGAAATGCTGAACACAAAAATACAAATGATTCTGCTTCAGAAGTTACCGCAAGAATGAGTAATTTTTCAAGTAAACAAGATATTTTAAAAAAACTAAGACTCTAAAAGTAGAACCAGGATGAGGGCCAAAAATTAATTTCTAAAAATTCTAAGTTGTCAACAAGATAAAATTTGTTACTACTAAAATTGTAATAACGAATGCACTCAGCGTCAGGTACAACAGGTACATATATGTGGGATACCAATGTCTAACTCAGATCAAGATAATGATCCTAATATTTAATCTACACTCTCAGGAAAATAAAAGCTATATATAATCTTGTTTACATAATTCATGACCCTAATCAGGTACACAATAAAATTTTATTTTGGACAAATTGCAAATTTTAATATACATAACACATGATAAAACTTAATAAACAATACAAATTAAATATGGTAACGCTCTACAGTTTTGTATTTTGCATAGGCTTAGATTATTAAAGAAAAATAAAATTCTCCGGGTTCCCTCTCTGGCTCTACTGGCTATTTAAAAAAAGACTTGTATACCTTAGGTATTGTTCAAAGAACCTTTAATTTCCTTTATTTTGGTGTATAACTGATTGGTATAATATGGGTTATAGAGTATACAGCTTGTCCCTATTCCATATGTGCAACCTTTCAGAAAAAGTGATAGCTCCACTTGGTCATTTTCTCTTCGTAAACTTCAGAGGTAAATTGTAAAAACAAAAGAAAAAAAAAACGATAACTTTTTTCCATTTTATATATTTGGTAATTCATTCAGTGCACTTTCAGAAGATGATATTGTCTAGTCTAGCAAAATTAATTTCCCCTATTTTAACAGGTATTAAGGATAATGTAATTTAGACAATTTCAGGCTGGTATTTGGAGCACAAGGTAGCAGTCATTTTAGTTAGCAGTGTGCTAAGATCATTTACAATTTTCAAAAGTACAATACCCAAAAGAAATACCAGCTAGGTTACATTAAAATAGCATAGAGGTATCCCAACATTCACTTCACTGTGCAGGTTTTAAATACAAATAACTTCACCTTACATGCATCACTCTCTCAAAAGTATATAATAACTGTTGAGCTCCCCCTATACATACAAAAATTTTCGTCATTTGTAAAAATCAACATGACTCTGCATAAAACATATTTTATACATTGGTAGCAGTGTTCGGCATGACATTAAACAAAAATGAACACTCTTTTCTTTTAAGAGAGAGCTTCACATACTTTTTTCTTTCCTATTATGGGCTTGCTCAAACAAATTAAGATACCTGACTTGGATACTTTCCCATCTCCAAACCTACGAGTGTATTTTATGTCTGTTTAACTATGTATGTATGTATGTATGTATGTATGTATGTATGTATGTATGTATGTATGTATGTATGTATGTATGTATGTATGTATGTATGTATGTATGTATGTATGTATGTATGTATGTATGTATGTATGTATGTATGTATGATGTATGTATGATGTATGTATGTTTCATTATTACATGTGAGTGTGATCCTAAATAATATTTTATTTACATACAAATACAATGCTTTCTGGGTTTAATATTATATTTTTTGAGGATTACGTGTAAGATTGGCTGATTCTGAATCATATCTAGTATCCTCGGAAATAATTAATGAGGAGGAGAATGACGATGATGATGTTGATGATGACGACAATTATTAATTATTTTTATTATTATTATTATTAATATTATTATTATTATTATTATTATTATTATTATTATTATTATTATTATTATTATTATTATTATTTTTGTTGTTGTTGTTGTTGTTGTTTTTGTTATACAAGTATAAATTACATCTGAGGCCATAATACAGTGTTATATTTTCTTCCTGAAATTAGTAAGCAAAATGAGGACTACCATTTGTGTACAACTGAACAAAGCGTGATAAAATTGAGAACCTTTTCCTAATAGACTTCTTTAGCGTACTATACTTGTTAAATTTTTCAATATTTATGTCGTCAATTGATACAGATAATTACGTTGTGTGAAATTCATCCGTTTACGGTCTTACAATGGTTTTATGTTTTAATGAAAGTTGTATCATACACTCCAGAGATTTGTGTCTTTGCTAATGCTGAAATTTACTCTAGATTTAGTGTCTTTGCAAATGCTGAATCTTACTTTAGATTAGTATCCCTGAAAGTAGTTAGTTTTGCTTCAAATTAGTGTTCTTGCAATGTTAATGTTTACTTTCAATTAGTTTCCTTGCAAACGCTGAATTTCAGTTTAGATTAGTGTCCCTTAGATTAGTGTCCTCACAAATGATGAATTTTATTATAAATCAGACTCCTTTAGATTAGAGTCATTAAAAATGCTGAATTTTACTTTAAATTAGTTTCCTTGCAACCCTAGATTAGTGTCCTTGCAAAACTAGAAAAGTCATTGGCTTTTATGAAAAAGTTAGCTTTAAATACGCGCATTGAATAAAACTTTATACTTTAAAAAGGAAACAAAAGAGAAGTACGAAAAGTGATGGATTGACTTTTGCCGAATATTTGTATACTTTTCAATTGAAAAGAAAAATTGAAAACTTTTCCATCATAAACAAGAGAACGATAAAAATCTTGTCAAAAACAATATTTTTTGTAAACAAAACTCTGCATTTGATCGTCCTATCTACTTTGCTTCCTTAACACACACACACACACACACACACACACACACACACATGCACATGCACACGCATAAATGTGTTATGATATTTAGAATAAAATATTGTTTGCGACCTTAAAGATCATTTCAATTCTAAACTCGTGCTAGGATGTTATTAATATTTACCAAACAAAATAAAAACTTTTTAATAAATCATCCAAACCCTGGAAAGAAGACTCGTAATTTATCACATATCATACAATTTATCATATATAGATGAATGGAAACAAACTTATTAAATTTATCGAAAAGAAGGAGACAAGACACGTGGTAGTGGACGAAGACTTATTTAAAAAGAACCAATATATCAACTTATATACACAAACATATATAACTTGTACATATTATTGCGAAATGTCTAATATTATGTGGTTATCGACTAATCCCATTAATGCATACAGCTTTCGTTTTAATAAGTATATACTACCAAATAAAAGGACACAAAACTTGTCTTTTTTGTTCATCTTTGGATGAGCAAGATGTGTTGCTTTAAAACTGGGACACTCTGACCTACCTTTCAGAATTAAATAGGTTACAGTTCAGTATGGACTATAATTTCTGTACATTTTTACATAGTGACAACAAGTCTACCATCAGCATACATCTTAAAAAAGAAAAGATTTCGCATCTCAAACCTGACACCGAGATCCAAAATATTGAACAGTGTTTGAAATAATTTATACTTTAAACATATTTTGCCCTATTGCAACCACAAGTACATTGTCTTTGCATATGTGAATTAGGTCGTGTCATGCAAAACCTGGGATGTATTTTAGGGTAATTAAAGTAATAAAAATCAACAAATAATTACACGCCTTTAAGTCATCACGATTAGAAGAAAATTGCTTGTCTTTGTTTTTATTAGAAAAGAAATGAGAAATCCTGACTAATCATTTGGTTTTTGTTTAATTCCCGTATAGACATACAAATTAAAAATCAAACTGTAAAATTTGCTATAACAGCAAGAAAACATAGAAGGTGGATTTAGTTGTTTTTTTTTTTTTTTTGTTTTGTTTTTTTCTTTTTCAAAATCATTAAAATTTACCAAAATCAGTCAGGTTAGTAAGACAATTAAAAAATGCATAATTAAATTGTGTACACGTCATAAATAACGGAACAAAGAAACGTTGCATTGCATTCAATAGTTTTTAGAAGGTTGATATCAATAGTTCGATAGTTTAACGTGAAAGCAAAAATGTTTTATCAAAATAAAATGTGAATTTTATCAGTTTGGAGAGGGATACAAGTTTGGACAGGGAGACCAGTTTCGTCCAAGTTACTTATGTTACAGACTAACATACATAAGAATACAAATTTTGATTTTTTTAAATTAAAAAAATTAGATCGATATTGTGAATTGCTTTAGCAGAATGCATATTTTAATTAACGCTAATAGGACCGCTCCGGTGGCCTAGTGGTTAGAGCGTCCGCCTCGGATGCGGGAGGTCGTGGGTTCGATCCCCGGTCGAGTCATACCAAAGACTTACAAAAATGGTACTAACAGCTCCCTCGCTTGGCGCTGAGTATTAAGAGGTTAGTGTTAGGGCTAGTCGGCCGGGTGTCAGGATAATGTGACTGCATGGGACAATATGCGACATGTTTGCGGCATGATTCTCCAGTGCTAGACATTACTTTTAAACTGCCACACTGCAGACATTGTAGCGATATAACTAAAAAATTGTTAAAGCTACGTTAAAAATCATAATCACTAACGCTAATAACACTGACGTCAGTATCATCAGCCACATTAGCAAGTTAGTAAAACAGAGAACAACGAAGAAAGAATAATTGTGTATTTAAGTAAATACAAAAATTTGCATTCGGATAAATTTACGATACATTTTAAAGATCTTGTAAATAAAAAGTTGACTGGGCAGTCTGCGATGGTAAAAAAAAAAACACCTCAAACAAAACAGTAGAAAACACCACTGGATGACTCCGTTTGTGAAGCAGGAATTGAAGAAAAAAAAAAACAACTGATGCAAGTCTTAAATCATTTATATGTCTGAGAAGACTGAAGAAATTCGGTTCCTGTTATAGGTGAATGTCCCGTTATCTTATATATATATATATATATATATATATATATATATATATATATATATATATATATATATATATATATATATATATATATATATATATATATATATATATTCTCTTAGGAATTATCTATAAGATAACGGGAGAGACAGAAAGACAGAGACAGACACACATACACTCACACACACACATATACACACACACACGCGCGCGCAGGCAAGCACACTTTGTCTTATCTTAGGCTATGGCGTAATTATATCACTTTCAAACAAAAACATATTTTGCATTACTGACGAAACCACCAAACGCCCTTCGTAGTCCGAATTAAAACTAAACAAGAAAAAGCCGAACAGAAATGCGCTGGGCTCAACACAGCCGCCCATCCCACTCCATCCCACGCCATGTATGTCACGATGTCAAGCAAGTGCACCGCTGCACCGACACAATACACAAAGCGGTCAATATAACACCAATACAAAGAACAGCCTTTCAAACCAGCGATACATTGGATTTTAACCATCATGCTATGCAATTATATCAAGGTATTGACACAAGATATAATGCACCCCGCTTCACTTTTTGATGAATGTCAAACAAATGGTTGTGGGTTCCACGCCACTGTCAGTACAACTGGTTGAAGAAGATCCTGGGAAAACCAAAGTAAGAACCCGGGAAGATACTGGCATCTTTCTCACATACCCACGTTGGTCAAGCCCGAGACTCGAACCCACGCTGGAAGAGGTGAGATAGTTGTGACTGGTAAAGGCTAGAGCTGTATATCACTCGGCCCTGGGCCCCCTCCAACTAGTTAGAATTGCTAAGATCGAATTGGTAAAGGCTAGAGCTGTAGATCACTCGGCCCTGGGCCTCCTCCAACTAGTTAGAATTGCTAAGATCGAATTGGTAAATGCTAGAGCTGTAGATCACTCTGCCCTGGGCCCCCCTCCAACTAGTTAGAATTGCTAAGATCGAATTGGTAGAGTGCATATGAAATGAATTTCCTTTTCTTCTTCTCTTATTTATTATCAGTAATTTGCATATGGGTTGTCCTTTGAACAGTTATGTTTATTAAGTTGACAAATATGAGATACTGTCATTTTCTTTCTTAGCTAAATTTGTTGTCTGACCCATTCACACATGACTGTTCATAAATCACATTTTAGAACTGTAATCCGTGTTCTCTTTAACTTTGAATATCTTACCATTTTTAAATTTTAACTGAGTTCCATTCTTTTATCTTACAACATGCTTTACGTCTACTCCTACCATACAGTTGGTTACTCAGAAATAGAGCAGAGTGTCACAAACAATTCTGAACGCGATATACCGCGGTATTTCTGAGCGACTGCGGAGTATACCGCGGTATTTCTGAACATACAGAGATACGTACCACTGTATACCGCATTTTTATAGAGACCAACAATTCAACGTCCTGGGACAGAGGCCTAACACTACTATGTTCAATTTTGGTGTGTGAATAGCTGGAAAAAATATATCGCTCTGATTTAAAGCAAAAAATGTTTGTAAAAAAAATTATTAATTATCTTGAGACAAAAGAACAGAAAATATTTAAGTTCAGTAGAAAATTGCATCCCTTACCCCACCCACCCCGCGAAAATTAAAAGGTCAGTACCATATAGAAGATGAATTTGCTGTGTATGTTAATTGTTGCGTAACTTGTAATCAGCGTCGTTTTAAGGCATAGGCACCCGAGGCACGTGCCTAGTGCCCCGCGCAGAGGAGGGAGGGGGGGTCCCGCATGGGAAGAAAAACAAAATTTCGGTGTTGGTGGTGTTAGCACTTTAGTGTTTGCGCCTTGGGCCCCCCAAACTTCTTAAACGGCTTTGGTTACAATCCAAAAACAAGTGTGAGGATTAAGCTTACCCTGTAGCTGATCGCCAGAACGAGATCGTGCAGACATTAGAGAGTCTATTGATAAAGATAGGAAGTGTTGATATTGTTACCTACGATTTACTAGCGACACTATTAATATCACAGGAAGAGAAACTTTACTTTTAGTGAGATGCTAACACCCTGGTAAGATGTTTCCCAGAGAAGTCCAGTAAACATAAAACATACGACAAACGAGAAAATATTTAGTGGGCTGAATTCACGTAAAGTTCAGACAGCAAACATGTGGGATCCAGAAAACCGTAGGATGATTCGTAGTCTTAGAAAGAAATTCAATGCATGTTTATTTCACATATTCACATACGTTATTAAATAACTAATGCATGACATGTGAGATTAGGTTTTTGTGTTTGCTTTTTTTAAAACCTAAATATTCAAAAAGTTGGATTTATCCCGAATATCTTTCACTAGATTCCATTTGGCCGCCACGTCGGCATGCGTGATACTCGTCAAACTTGTGAATAGAGGCACATAAATATAATTATATTTGTAATATTCGCCATATACACACATACATACATACATGCATGCATGCATGCATGCATACATACACACACACACACACACATACATACATACATACATACATACATACATACATACATACATACATACATACATACATACATACATACATACATACATACATACATACATACATACATACATACATACATACATACATGCATACCAGGTCTCTAATTTAACACAAATTTCTTTGTAGCCAGAAGGACTAGTATGCTGAGAAATTTAGTAGTCCTGCCAAATCTTTACTAGTCCTGTCCAAAAACAATATCACACACTTGTATTGAGATTAACAACAATATTATTCATAAATAGCATTATCATATGAAACGCAGAATTACAGGATTATAAATCAAATCCTGCTTAAAATCAAATGTTAGTCAATTCACATTTCTTGTTTCTCAAGAATATCTGTATCCAATTCCAGAAAAGGATCCAGGTGTCCTTTCTCATCCTCCACCTGCTCTCTGGGTCCATATGGGGTTTGTTTAGGTCTCCTTACCCTATCTCCCTGAAACATTCCACAAATGTATTGCTGGTGATGGATCATTTGTTAGAATATCATTTGTATGGAACATTATAAAGAGTAGGTCCGACAGAACCCAAGGTCACAAACATGATCTCTATTCACTCCTCACCATTTGTATCTCTGAGAAACCCTTCTCAGCATCAGCAGAGTATGCTGAGATTGTTAGGATAAGGTCAATCAATGCCATAATATTCTTTCAGTCAGCAGCACATCATTTTACAACTGTGGACCAAGTCAAAGCATAAATGTCTTTGCAAGATAACAGAATACATTAAGAAAATTATAATCTGAATAAATGTACATCAAGAAAAATGTAATGTCAATACTTAAATAATGTTGATATTAATTTTTTGAAAGCTTTTCTTGCATGGTTACCGTTTAAAATCAAGATACTGTGCTAAATAAAGAATTATAACAAATCTGGCGTCAATGATGTTTCCTGTATTTTTGTTATAAATATTTGAATATTTGAATATACACCTACTTTCTGTAGACTAAACTCTTTAATATGTCCAGTTCCACTACATCAACATCCACACTTGCACCGACAAGAACTGACTGGAAATGCTCCACCAAAACAGGTTTCTGCCTTTCACTTCCAGTGATGTAGTGAGTAAATGTAACAACCTGTTTATAAATCCTGTGTTTCCAACATCAATTCCTTTCATCTCATCCAGCTAACAGATCCATGCAAAATCATTAAAGGGTCTTCGGTTCTTTACCATAGTCACTTTCACCGGTTGTCATGTGAGAGCAACATTGTCCTGGCAGGCGAAATTCGCACGTTTTGGAACCTGTAACTTCAGTTTTAGTGCAACACAGAAAAGTCAATTATAGCATGATGAATAGTAAAATATCTCAGGAGTAAAATAAGCCATAGATTATGGCCATATGCCTTCAACGACCGAAATAGCAGAAGGAAATCGAAAGTCATGGGTCAAACGAAGTATTTGGAAGTTACTGACCTTGTCTCTAATCTAGTAAGATAGTGTCCTATGTCAGAATGGGTCATGGGGGTAATCTGATATATTTTTGTCACTCTCTATGATTGCTTTCCTTCAGATTATTGGGTGTTTTTTGTTGTTTTTTTTTTCTTTCTCAGCATCAAACTTGCGTCGAGCACCTTAACATATTTCGTTAAATCTTCTCAAGATCTTACCGGCGGTCGATTCCTCTGGTGGTATCTGCATAGCTGCTTTTCTCTGTTATTTTTGTGTTGCCCAAGCTTTCATGCGCGTTTACTGATTCAGTTTTAAAGTTCGAACAACCTGCAACAAAACTGGATGTTTTCTCTGTTGTTTTTTTTTTGTTGTTGTTGCTAATTTCGCACACCAGTTATACCGCATAACGTTCTTTTCTTCATTATAATTCAGCCATTCCCTGTCTTTTGTCCATATCGTCTGAAACGTTCGATTACACTTTTCCCTATCATAAGAATTATTCCTCTCTTTAATGTCATTTTCATTCAACTTTTTTTCTTTTCTGGTAGCTGAATACGTTCTATAAAATGCCACATTTTGTCTGTCTTATTAAGGAGCGAATTGCCTTCTTTGGAAATACGAGATGTCACAGTATAGCTGACGCAAATTATTTAAAGTAAGAAAACGAATATCAGTGTCCTTTATATAAGAAAGTCACAGCAACAAACACCATTTCAAAACACGTGCTTTTGCCTCTCCCCACATTAATGGCCTCTTTTTGATAAGGACTTCAGTGCTTGTTCTGCATGATCAAAGCAGTGGCTGTTGGGAACACTGTTACAAAATATTAGCATCAAAAGATGATGTTAGTTTCAACTTAGAAAAAGTAAGTTGCCATCAAACGAACACATCTAATTAGGCGCGTTCTATATAACAGTTCCAGTTACGGTCTTATTAATAACGAAAGTTTGGTAATTGTTCCTGATTAATCGGACAGCAGTATATTATTAAAATTATTAATAAGGCGAAACCTTTTCAAATTTTAGATGCCCATGCCCAGAAATTTTAAAATGTACAGCATTCTGCTTGATATCCACGTCTATTCAATTATTTGTCCATTCTTGTAAGGGAAAAATATAAAATAAATTCTTATCATCATATAAAATGTAGTGGTATGGAAAATATGTGTCAATAAAGTTATCGTAATAATAAGGAGCACCCCCCCCCCCGAAAAATAACAAACAAAACCGTAATCAAACCTGCAAACTTTAATTTCTTCGAATAGCTTTTGCGGTGTTCTTTGATGTGGTATACCGTTTTGTAGTTTATTACTTTGGCCGAATGAATAAAGTGTGATACCACGTCCTTTTTAATTTAATCATTATCAGATTAATCAGGATCAATTACCTAACTTCCATTGTTAATGATGGTACCATAATTGGCACTGTTAAGCGAATGCACAAATCGGATGTCTTCTTGTTATAGAAACGCACTTTTCCGAGGCAGATATTGACTTCATCTTCTCATGCTAATATTTTATGACTGTGTTGACAATGGTTACTGCTTTGATACTACGGGACATCTGCCGAAATCTTTATTAGGGAATGGCGTAAACAAACGTTGACTTTCGATAACCGAAACTTAGCCCATCGGACTATTAACCTTATGAAAGTTACTAGTCCGACAGGAAATCTATTCTCGGGCTAGCGGACTACCGCTAATTTCGAGCCCTGCATATATACATACATCAGATACAACCTTTTGTCATGTATAATTAAAAAAATTGATAAGATCATGTAAGTCGTAACTAACAAGATTTTTTGGGAATTTCCGTACATTCCTCGTGACGGAAATTATTGAAGCACCGATACAGTGGAAAAAGTACCATGCCGGAAACAAAAAAAAAAAAAAAGAAAAAAAAAAAAAAAAGAAAGAAAATACCGCGGCAAACCGATAAGCCAATAATACCGCTGACCTCTACCCGGGCCAGTGCAGTATAATTTGATTAAAGATTATGTTTGTTTCTCACTATTATTAATTACCTTTCTTTCCAAAATATTTGTCACTTGGTTACTACAACCACACGTTCGTACAACCGGGAAGCTTTTTTCCGTGGCTTTTAACTTGCAATGAGTGGAATTCCATTTCATGATAGGTCAATGTGGACGGTTATCTTCGTTGATCCTTGTATTCATACTTTATTCCGTCAGGCCAGTCATTTAGGTACTTTATACTTTCAAGTTATATTGTTAAATATAACTGACGCCATTGTTATATAAACTACTCCACTGTTGAAAAGGTTTTGATATTCAATTCTTGATAATATATACATCACCTATTACAAAAACGCATATGTAAAATTGACATAAGCAATGCACACCCTTTTCAATCCCAGCCAAAAACAAAAGAAACCGGATTAAATATCTTGTGCAGAATGTATGAAAGTGCATCAATGTATTGATAGAATGTATATAGTGTAACACAAATTATTAACAAAGTAGACTTTTTTAATTCGCTAATTTTTATTTTGTTATAGGGTTAACCCATAAAATTGTATCAGCGTATTTATACAATGTAAAATTATGTTTCTTTTCTTGTCAAAGATATTTATAAACAGTAAATCATTAATGTTAGTAGGGAATTCTGAAGTTTTGCACATAACATCGAAATATACTACTTTATATAATCTGTGATCGTCTGTTCTAGTTTAAAGTTGAGAGAGAGAGAGAGAGAGAGAGAGAGAGAGAGAGAGAGAGAGAGAGAGAGAGAGAGAGAGAGAGAGAGAGGCGCTCTGCATTAAGAGGTTAGTGTTAGGACTGGTCGGCCTGGTGTCAGGGTAATATGACTGGGTGGGACACCATGCCACATGTCTGCGGCATAATGCCCCAGTGATAGACATCACTATAAACTGTCACACTGCAGACATCGTGGCGATATGACTGAATTTTTGTTTAAAGCTACGTTTAAAATCTAACACACACACGATTCTTCGAATTTGTTAAAAACTGAACAGACGTTCCAGGTCTTTATTCTAAAGCTGATGGTATTATTTTTCCTGCACGCAAGTCACGTGACTTATTCTAATCCACTCGTGTATTTACGAATGTGACTTACATTCAATAAAAAAATAGACCCCCCTGTGTCGATCAGCTGCAAAATGATCACTGAAAACAAATTCTTTAGAACATATTAAGAAAATTAAATAAATTTGTGTTATAATTAGGCCCTAGCTTAAGAGCCATAAAAACTGACATATACTTAAATAAATACCAATCAATGTCGCGGAAGAATTTGCATGACCTATTTCTATTATTGAACCATCAGTAAAATTTGTTTAATGTGGAGAGAGAGAGAGAGAGTAAACGTCCTTCAATTGTTGCTTAACTGAATTGTATACGAATAACAGGCTTGATATTCAATATTTATGTCTTAATAGACTGAAGGAATCTCCGGAAGGAGATTGATATACGCCCAACCAATTTCTTGAAGGCCTTTGTGTGAATGGAGTGTCCTCATTTGGAAGACAGTGTGCAAGTGACGACGCCATCAGTCAAGACCGAAAGTAGACCAATTCAGTTCACATGTTCCGGTAAGTTTAATTTTACAATATTAGTAAAGTTCGGATTGCTTGATTACATTGACGAGTTTTGGATATACATTGTTCTTTTGTGGATATGACTAAGTTAATGTAAACATAATAGATTTTTCTTGTTTGGAGTGCACAGTCAAGGGGGATAACTCTAATATAAATGGCCACAATTGGCTACACCGCCAGGTTTTGTAAGACACGTGTTGTAAATAGCTTGTCGACTGTAAGATAATAAACACATCTTACTACAGATTTTTTATGATCGCATTAGGCTGAGTCATCAGTCAATTTGTTGTCACGGTCTTTTTGTTTATCTCTTTTGCTAGTTTTTTCCCCACAGATTTTGGTTGAGATTATTGTCAATTCAATTATTGTTGGGTAGAAAATATTAAACTAATATTTTTAAAAATTATATTTTATTCTATAAGCAACAGTAAATATTGATAAGATGAAACACTGCTCAGGTAATTCCGTTTTGTTGGGATCAAAAAGGTCACACTCTAGCAGTAGGAGAAATGGGGCACTTTTCTCGTAATTGGGGCCACAGGGGTTTGTTAAAATAAAATTGGGAGCCTAACCCGTAATAATATAACACAGATCATGTTAACAAACTGACTCATTAAGACATAGCTCAATTTAATTTGGAAGGTTCTCTTTTTCATGTAATAAAAAGATCACAAAATTGCAACTGTGACCACTAAATTCTGCCACAGTGTAGACTTAATAGTGTATGTTTAAATGAAAATATCTTGCTCAGTAAGTATAGTAAGAAAGAATGTGCCAAAATAACAAAAAGTGCCAGTATACCAGGGCTTGAATTTAGTGCTTGTACAAAAACGAAATTGGAGTTAATTGTGGAAAGTATTTCTTGATATTTAAAGCTTCTGCATCTGTTTGTGACCGATATTTATTCCAGTACTATAAGTAATATTCCACAAAATCATGTAACCCCTTCATGCATAATTAAAAATAAAAAATAAACTTAACACACTGACTCATTAACACATAGTTCAATTTAATTTAGAAGGTTCTCTCCATTCCATGAAATAAAAGGATCACAGAATTGCAGCTTACCACTATATACGGCCACATTATATACCTACAATGTTATCATACACTCTATATTTAAATACAAACATGTTATAGAACCATTGCTCAGTACCTATAGTAAGAGAGAATGTGCCAAAATAACATAAAAAGTGCCAGCCAGTATACCAGGGCTTGAATTTAGTGATTTTGTACAAGCGAAATTGGAGTTAATTGTAGAAAGTATTTGTCAATATTTAAACTTCTGTCTTTTTGTGACTGATGTTTTTTCCCCGTGCTATACTGCAATTTACTAAGTAATATGCACAAAGGATGTAACCCCTTCTGCATAATTCAGAATAAAAAAATAAACTAAGATTTTTTTTTGTTTTCAATGCAGTTCTTTGTCATGGCACTGTAGCCTAATACTATATCTGCTGTATCCATATGTAATGCTATATGTATGTATATGTATGTGTATATATGTGTGTGTGTATATATATATATATATATATATATATATATATATATATATATATATATATATATATATATACTCCTGCAACAATAATGTGTTCTGACTACCATATCATTTACCAAAGTTGTATAGTTGCACAACATTGGAAAAAGTGTCTTAATGGACATGCCAGGATCAAAATAATGGTTAATTAACAAAAGGTTAAAATACTTGGAGTTCAAAAAAATTTCAGCGTGCTTCTTTTTCAGCCAGGAAATTAAAATTACATTATCATTATTACGGGTGCTCATGTTGAAAATTTGTTACAAAATATGTTAGTTTTTCCAGCATTAAAGATTGCTTTAAATATATTAAATCAGTCTTCTGTCTCATGGCCTGGTTTTATATGCTTATTTGCATAAGTTGTTCTATGACCTGATTTTATATGCTTATTTCCATAAGTTGTCACATGACCTGGTTTTATATGCTTATTTGCATAAGATGTGACTTCAAAAATTGTTTATCTGTTTTATGTCCAGAGGAAGTTGAACATGCCTGGATTAGGACATCCCCCCCAATGTATAATAGAATAATCTGTCTTTAGAGATATATGGTTAAAATTCATGCCACAGAAGTGTTTAAAATGCAGGTGTTTATTGGGGCATGTGGTATGACCCTGGGTATGTGGGTTTATATGCTCAAAATCTTGGCTGAAATCAGTAATGAAGGAGGTTAATGTTATTGGATGCATTTGGTAGAAGCTATGTTTCGGATCTGATTTTGGTCATACTTTGTGTATATGCTTGGCATCAAGAGGTCAGTAATAAGCAAGATTCACACATATTAATGAGGTGATCCTTTATCAGACTAGATTGTGACAATTCTGGATGCAAAATTTCTGCTGATTTTTTTTGTGAAAAACTTAGCATAATTGCTTAAACCATGAAGACATCCATGCCTAATTATGAGATAATATTGCATCCGATTGACTGACTTTGTTAACACTAAGGAGGAAAAAATTGCAGTTTGCATACTAATGCAAGGGAAGTAACATATGATCATGGCTTTTGAGTTGTAAAGATAGCCCCCTTCCCTGAACAGAACATGTAACATTTTGATGAAAAAAATTATTATTGGAATATAGGATTTATGAATTTCAATACAAGAAGTTATATAAAGTAAGAAAACAATGCCCCTTATGGAATAATTTAAATAATATGTAATTTAAAATTTAATAAGCTATGTTAAATACAAATAGAACATAAGAAAATTTTATGTATTTAGACTTGGTACATATTTTTTAAATGAAAAAAAAAGAAAAAAAGATAGTGATTAACATATAGATTAGCTTGGAAAGTAGTGGATAGTACAATGCTGGGAAGTAATTTGTTCTTTTGTTTAAAACCAGGCCCCAGATCAAATATTTTGTGAAATTTTCCATAATTGAGATGTTGCAATGTCTTGCTTCTGATTATATTTATGGCAATGTCATATTTTTGTGAGAGGTACAGATTGAGTAAAGGATGCAAAATCGCTATTTAGTTTCAAAATGAGTTAAGGGAAGGTAGGCTAAGGATGAGTTAATGATCTACAGATACAACATTGAAGGCATGGTGCCAGAGAACATATCAGTGAGTGGCTTGGGATGTTTGCAAAAAGTTGTCACAACTAAACCTCAGATACTTATTCAAAGTTTGTAGTCCAAAAAACCTTAAAAAATTGGGCTTTGAAACTCAAAATTACCAACCATACAAACCATACTGAGCTCCATGTGAGAAATGGAAAGATTCACTGATGAAGGCAGAGAAGTAAGGTCATTGTGAATCTTGTTACTTGGTAGGTTGCACATGTTCAGGCATTGGTCACATAACTGAAGGAGTGCATTAGAAAACAACAGAAATTTGAATTTGGGCCATTTTATCCCCTTTTGATATATGGTAGTTTAAACTTGGAATTGTTGTCCCCATAGAAGCTTGCTCTCATAACAGACATTTCAGTAAATACCACTAAAATGTGTATTTCCTATTGCTCTGGTTTTAAAATTAGATCTTTTTTGACCATGGGGTTAAATGGGATAGGGTTGGCAATGAGAAACAAGAAGTGTTTTCCAATCGGAAACATTTTTTTCCTTGAAGTTATACCACTACAAATAATTTATACAGTTATGCAATAAATAATTTATACTGTTATGCTGTTAATAACTGTATTAAATGACATTCCTTGTTCGAGTCTTGGGGCTAAGCTAATGTGGATATATGAGAAAGATCACCAGTAGCTTTGTTTGCATTGATGGGTCTTCCTGGAGTTTCCTGGATTCTTCCAGCACCAGTTGTACTGGCCACCATGTATAGTGTATCATGTGCTGAAAATGGGGTTAAATCCCAGAACAAAAACAATAAATGGCATTCCAACAAATACCACTTAAAACATAATTATGCTGAGGGTAAATGTATGTCATAACTTTTATCATGACCCCATTGGGTCAAGGATATTAAGTGATCTAACAGTAATGTGAAGGGCACAAGGCTTCAGCTCTGGTCTGAACTCTGGTGACACCATACAGATTGTTAGGATTTTATAGAACACTCAGAATTGGATGGCACAAGAACATTTTTATTCCCACAGATTTCTAGAACATTTATAACTAATTTTGAGGACCTATAATGATGGCATTTTATTGTTACTTTTGTTATTAGTTGAGCTTGTGGTCTGACCGATCATTTTGTTATCTGTCCATGAACATTTGCATGTCAGGAAATGTTTCTGATGAATTTTTTATGAGATTTGAAATCTGGGTATATAGCATCATGATCTCAGAAGTCTCCACACCTTAAATGACGGGATCTTCCATCTTCAATAATTGACTTGAAATTTTGATCCTGTTTTTGATTTGATTTAGATCAGATTAGATTAGCTTTCATTTGCTATTAAATAATCATGTTTTCAAAGGAACTCAGGCGTATGAAAGATTCATTCAGTTTAATGAAGGTGGTTTTCAGTTGCAGTTTGTTATCTCTCTGTAGTTAGCAGGCCATATTTCTTAGCCTGTTTTGACCATAACCAAAACTTGGTTACGAAGTTGATAATGAGTGAAGTCCTTACAATTAAGGAGGTGATCATGCATTTTTGATTGACAATTTGTTTCTGATCTGATTTTGATTAAATTTGGTAATCAGACTCAGAGATTGATCGCAATTGTGATTGAAATTTACATATATTATTGAGTCATTGTTGCATTTTGTTGACTGGGTATGTAAATAGACTTGAAATTCAATTTCCGATCAGGGTTTTGTCAGTATGTTACCATTCTAAAGAGTATTTTTGGTAAAATATTGAAAAATTGGGAAAAGAGACTTGAAATATCAACATCTCTGTTGATTATGAATGTGATCTACACATTAACCCAATGAGCTTTTTGTTGTTTTTGCCTGAAGTGCGAGTAGGATATCCATTTTGGGAGATATTTCTGAATACATCCCTAATACATCAACCTCCAAGACATTTTTGATTTGATTAACCTAATGTCTATTTGTGTTAGAAACATTAATTTTCATTGGCTCTTTCACCGGAGCAAAAGCATAAGGGTAACAAAAGGACTTTTTTTTTGCCTTATTTTCGTGTTAAGACCACTCTTCATTCTAAACGCCCATCTTATCCTACTTTTTGCAAAGGTTCACCTATCAGTGTGCAATTCAGACCAGTCTGTCTTAGATCTAAGGCCAAAAAGTATAAAATCCAGACACAAAACCAGATCACGACCTCAGGCGAATTTCAGTTGGTAAAAAAAGTGATGTTTTTCCCACTGTATTTTGTAGTGCAACTAGTACATCCATATTATTTGGTATCATCATAAAGCTACATCTGTCAACCTTTATATAATACCACCCACTATATTGTGTCGCACATGGCAACACTACAGAGCTCAGAAGTAGGCTACCAACTCCTGCCCCAGAAATGGGGCACTAGGTGTTAATGAGTTAATATCAAGTGGCAAGTCTCAGTAGGATTTACAACTAGTCAACTTATTTCTCTAGCTCTATGAGGAGACAATTTGCCACTAATTGCCATCAAAGACTAACACTCAGTATCTGACACATTCAGTTGCATTTGCAGATGAGATACTGCTCATGATCAGATTATCAAACTTGATTATAATTTGAATTGACCAACATCTCACTGTTTTCAGAGTGGAATCTGACCAGTCTTAAGCTGGTTCAATTCAGAAATTTGAAGTTGAAGCTATTATGATCCAAAATCCCATTTCATGATAGCTTTAAGCTTCTGATTGCAGGTGAGTGAGTTACAAGCCCTTTCAGTCAACCAGAATTATCTCAGATCTATCTGATAATCTTCATGATACAGGCAAGCTTTGTTGCAGTCAGTGTCATCATACTCTCTCTGGTCTATAAATAATTCCAGAACAGGGGCCAACTTGCAAGATCTTGTCCACACCTGTAAGCACTACCTGAAGCTGTTATGGCTATGGCTATCATCCCAAACTAATCTTGTATATATTTCATTTGTATCTTGTAGTCTTACTGAAGGATAATTATTAGGATTATTATCTTAAGTTGAGCCATGGATATTTGAATTTCTTCACTTAACTCTTATCTACATTATGAATGTCACATTTTGTTATGGTTTTTACAGACCTAATTATAACTTGATTCTTCGTGACAAATGAACTTTTGACCCTCATTTGGGTTTTCTTTTTATGTCTTAATTTACTGGATAATTGTCATTTGTTTCATAACATCTAAGCAGTTTCAAGTTGTATTATTCTTATGCAGTATATTGATTGGGATGAGTGTGAGTGATTTGGAGTTTTAGCTTAGCTTTAACAATTTTTCAGTAATATTTCCACAATGTCTCCAGTGTGGCTGTTTATAGTGATGTCTAGCACTGATTCATATTGTCACAGGCATATCCCACCCAGTCACATTATGCTAATACCAGGTTGACCAATCCTAACACTAACAACCACTCCGGTGGCCTAGTGGTTAGAGCATCCGCCTCAGATGCAAGAGGTCATGGGTTCGATCCCCGGTCGATTCATACCAAAGACTTACAAAAATGGTACTAACAGCTGCCTCACTTGACACTAGGAATTAAGAGGTTATTGTTAGGACTGGTCAGCTTGGTGTCAGAATAATGTGACTGGGTGGGACATGCTACATGTCTGCGGCATGATGCCCCCAGAACTAAACATCACTCTAAACTGCCACACTGCAGACATCGTAGCAATATGACTAAAAAATTGTTAAAAGCTACGTTAAAAATTATAAACACCACACCACATAACACTAGCCTCTTAATGCTGAGTGCCTAACAAGGCAGCTGTTAGTACCAGTTTTATAAGTTTTTGTCAATTTTAGATGAAATTATTATTTTAATTCAAATGATTCTTCTGGATATACAAAGTGCTAAAAAATGATTTTCTTGGATATTGAGACTTAGATTTGTATTGGAATTCAAATAAGGATGTATTCTTGAATCATTGTGTTCCAACAAAGGGTTGGCTCATTGTTGTGAAACATGTTATCTAATGCATATCAATAGTTCCAGTGTTGGAAGTTTGGAATAACACTAAAGTTTATTTAGAACTTTATTCATTAGGACTTGTATTGGTAGTTCTGGGATTATTTGGGATTTACCAATAAATTGCAATACCAATATGTGGAAACAACACTTTTCCCCCTGCAATCATCTTAGTGGAAAATTACTTCAAACTAAACAAGTTTGATTCCAGAACCTTATAAGGTCATAATCAAGGTTTGTTCATAAACTCAAATTCATCTATTTAGATCTTTTTCCCAGTGCATGATGTCTGCTCTTAACACTATCTTTTTCTAAGTGAGTTATACACTCGGCTTACTCGGATATCTCAAAAAATCAAAGTTGCACAATGAAGATTTCAGCTTATGAAATTAAAGCTATCTCTGAACATCATGTTTGAATGCAGCATTTCAGTATGTGACATCATAGAAGCTGTTGGTTGGCATGCAGAGTCAACCTTCTCAAGTTTTATATCAGGGATTAGGTTCCATAGAGAAAAATTCTGAATCAGAGAGTGTGTTGCTTTAAGTAGGAGAGCATACTAGATGGTATAGTTAGGATGCTCAGAAGTTGCTCCATCTCTTACCTATTCTCCTAAGATTGATGTAATTGAGGGATGTATTCAATGGAGATCATTTTTATCCAAGAATACTTGCCAGGTCACATTATGTAAAAACCCTCCTGGTCACCCACTGTATGATCCTCATCATTAGTTTGCTCAGCTTAAAAACTAGCGACATCTAGTGGGTTCAAGGGGAAGTAATCTGCAATAGTTATTGCCCTTTGACTATTTTACAAAAGAAATTTGTGCCATTAATTGCTTATTTTTTAATATTAATTTGATCATGTTAGTATTCTCAGAGAAACATAAGTTACTGGACAAATTTGCTTAAGCAGTTTTTACTTAACTTTTAAAATGTCAAGATGTTAGATGATTTTGATCATGAGCAAAGTCTGTGCATATTTATGAGGTATTCTTGTCCTAGACTGGCTTGCCTGTTACCACTCTAGAAGTCCAATTTCAGATTAAATTTTCAGGGTTCCTGCAGGTCATGGAATCCTGGAAAAGTTTTGGAATTTAAAAAATAAATTTCAAGGGCCTTGAAAAGCTATGGAATTTGTCAAATCCTTGCAAAGTTTTGGAAAAGTCATGGAATTTGTGACAATGGAGTTAAAGAAATTTATTACTTCAAATTTCATAGAGCACCATGAATCGATTAAATAAAATGGTAAAATTACAATCGATAAATGGTTTCAATTCATATAACAAGAGTAAGTTCCCTTAATGGAAGTATCACATGATTTCTGGTGTAGTTCATTAAATAAAAAGAAGCAACTGGAAAGTAATGTGTTTTGTTAATATTGTAAATAGGAACACATTCAAAGATTACATTGATCATTGGATTATGACCTGAATTACAGCATAAAGTCAAAGTGTGCTAACCCGGGTAAATTTCAAATGTACATATTAAAAATATTTGTTGTTAACTTATTTCTTATTTTAGATTGAAAGATGTCATTCTTTATGTTCATTTACTTGACAATGCAAGATAGCGCGGTCCTTGAGTTTTATGAAATGGCCCTGGAAAAGTTTTGGAAAAGTCATGGAATTTGTTTTTGTTAAGTCTGCAGGAACCCTGAATTTTGTTCCAAGAAGGTATGTAAGTTTATACTTAGCCAAGTAAGTTTATACTTATCCATGCATATCATTGAGATTGTTGTGCAGATAGGTGGTTGGCTGAGCTTGTTACCCATCTAGATCTTGTTATTATTATTATTATTATTATTATTATTATTATTATTATTATTATTATTATTATTATTATTACATGTATTATTATTATTATTATTATTATTATTATTATTATTATTATTATTATTATTATTATTATTATTCAGTTCAGATAAAACATGGGAAATAAGTTTTTATCATCAATGTTTTGGATGATGTTGCTTATACATGTAGCTTTATCTTTGGGAATGAAATTGTTACCAGATTTTAAAATTAATATAATGACACTGATGTTTTGGAGTCAGGTTATGCAGATTGTGTTCTGACAATACTACATGAGCCTGCTTAGTGAAGTAGTCAGCTGTTCCTATGTGTAAGCCAGGTAAGTGATATTATGCCTGGTAAGTGATATCAAGCCAGGTAAGTAATATCAAGCCTGGTAAGTGATATCAAGGCAGGTAAATGATAGCTGGTCCATTTATAATGATTATATGAAGACAGTATTTGTAGGAATACTGAAGCCAGGGACCACCAGGATTTGTGAGTAATTTTCTCAGCAGTCCAATTTAGCACATTTAGTATTTGATTCATCACAATCCAACACTTATTAGCAAAATGCATAGTTTTTCAAGATTAGTATTTTTTTAAAATCTTGAATTGCAAAATCTGCTATCTACAGGTAATCATGATAGTGTTTATTTAGGCATAATCATTATAGTCAACAGAGAAGCTCCAGTTTGAATTCTGTTGTATAATTTTTATTTGAGATCTATTTTTTTTATCAATAAAGTAATTCATTATTGTTATGTTTTATATTTTCAGTTTGCAAAACAGAGAAAAGCCCATGGGTTTGCTTGAACTGTGGAATCATTAACTGTGGCAGGTTAGCATCACATCATTGCTGTGGTATTGGCTGAATACATAAAGAAATGAACCTGTTACTTGATAATACACAAAATATGGTAATATAATGCAATACTTCATGATTTATTTAAATATATTGCTGTTTATCTTGTGAATTTAAAGCATAAAGGTAAGGGTATATTTGTTGCTAGGCAGAGAGAGAAATTTTTTTAAAGATCACTTGGAAATAAGTTGCATTTGAAACATGAGATTTCATGAATAACCAAAGTCTAGACTATGCATTGAAATAACTTATTTTGGTGATTGTCACAAACCACAGATGAATATCTGATGTTATCTTTTCACACATGGCTGTCAGCAATAAGATTTCCTCATTTCACAAGAATATGTATAAATAAAAATGTCTCCAATGAGCTAATAAAATGTACTTGTGTGTGTGTGTATATATATATATATATATATATATATATATATATATATATATATATATATATATATATAAATATCTATTGCCTATGAGACAAATACCCCAAATTTAAATTGTTTTACTTTCACATCACATTAGTTATGGGTCAATGATCTATTATCCTATCTTTATAAAAAATGATAGTTGGAAGATAAGTCAGTTTTCCTTCCACGCTATTGCTTGTCAGATCATTGCAATCATTTACTTAGAACTTATGCAACAGGATGGTCATATTTAATATTGGACTGATTTTTTTTAATTATCTGGATAATAATTAACATATCTAGTATAACTATATAATGAATGAAAGCAGCATCAGCAGCATCTGTATGGTTAAAATGTATTTTAAAAATTTCCATTTATCATATACTTGTAATCCATCAATTAACTACTTCAAACATTACCTTGGGAATTTATAAATATTCTCATCTGAAACATTTTTAAGATGTTCATGACCATTTGCAATTAGCACCAAACAACTAAAAAGAACTTTCTGTCTGCACGAGTTCGAGTCCAGACTCGGCTAACATGGGTAAGTGAAAAAGCCTGCCAGTAGCTTCTGATGTGTCGGTTGTTCTTCCCACGGTTTTCTAGGGTTCTTCCTCCACCATTAATACTGGCCACCATGTATAGCCTATCTTGTGTTGATAAATGGCGCTAAACACAACAACAAAAGATACTTCTTTGTTTCATGTTCCATTACATTTGTATTAGGGTAGAAAATGTATCTTGTGTAACAAGGATGGGGTAAAAAAATTATTTTTTTTCTGTATTTAAAATTCATGAGAAATTTAATTTTTATTGGATGTGGTGGCTTGCAGCCACATCCAGTGAAATTCATGGACCAGAAATATCTGCTCGATATTCAAGGTGTAGATAGGATTGTCATATTGGAACCTTGGCTAACAAAGATGGTGTACTAGAATTTTTGTTTAATTTCTATGCTTGATTTGAAAAATATTGGGCATCTAGAGATGCCTTCCTTCCACTATTCTCATCATCATCATCATCATCATCATCTTCATTCCCTTAACCCAAAAGATCGTTGGGGAACCACAGTTGACTTTACAACCATTCTCCCCATCTTTCCCTGTTCTCTACTGCCCCTTTGGAATCTCCAAATCCCATGCCTGACCCATTCCTTAATATTATCTTCCAACCTCTTCTTCTGTCTGCCTTTTCTTATGCACCCTCACCCTTACAATATTGTTGTTGCCATTACAGATAAACTTGAGATATGACTGTACCACTTCAGTTTACTATTCTATTTACCATTAACTGTATTGCCTCTGATACCTTTGTTTGTAAATGGTGACTATGTGCTATTTTTGTCTTCTTCCCATGAGAACCTGGAGAGAGATCAAAACAGGAAGTAAAATAGAATTTAAAGGATACTGACTTTTGAATATTAAAATGAAATGTCAGGATTTTTCACGTTTTATTATTAAAATCAAGATGAAGGCTTGGTGCAAATTTTGAACATCTATACTCTAAATTACCACAAGTATATTTTAATGGCTATCTTAACTAAAAGTAAGTGAATTAAGAATGGAAATTTTCACAACTTGAGTTGAAACTGTTTGTCCTTTTCACGGATTTGACCAATAACACAGATTCCAAGAACAATCCTGTAACACAACATTTTTACCCTCTTAACCAGGAACTGCGGCATTTATTGAGTCATCTGTCATGTCAGAATTTTTTGGAATGACTCAGAGTTTTCCATTTGTCTTTTGCTTCCTAACAAATACACTATGTAATATGCATGTATCGGCAGGGGACGATACATCAGCATCAGAAAATAAAACTTTCCGGTCAAAATTGTGTACTGAATTGTGTCATGTTACTTGTCAGACAGATAGAAATATACAGATACATTTAATATATATATTGGTTAAATGGTTAGCACTTGTGTTTGTCAGTTTGTCATGATATCTTTGGATTCATATTGACTTAAGAAAAACTGATGGAAAAATGGATGCAAGTCATTGCCTAGACTGTAAAATTGAATATTGATATATAGGAAACACAGCTGTCTTTCCAATGAACAATCCACTGAAACTGGTATACACAAAACTGGAAGTCTGTGTGGAAATCAGTTAATGGTTTGCAAACAGCAAAGATCCTGGTCAGTTTTAGAATAATACACTTGCAGATTGGGGTCTGTCTTATTTGTTCTACTGATTACTCCTAACACACTGCACAGAATTGGATCTTCCAGTACATTGTGCAGTTTGTCTGTGCAGTTTGCAGTTGGACAAATGTAAATGGTAAATCAAGTTCAATACATATCTGAATGAATGAACATTGTGAACTGTGCTGTGCTTATCAATCATACAGTCTTTGACTCAACTGTTTTGGATTCTTCTTGCACTGGACTTTGTAGGAAAAAAAAGTATGAGAGTCTACTATGCTTGGCCTTGGTCACTAATCACAGATAAATCTTTGTCATGGTAAACATATTAACGATTTTAAAGTTAACAATGTATAGTTAGTTATTACTGTTAGGTACAGTTTGGGAGAATTAGTCTATCGATCCTTTCATACAGTGTACAAGTTGGTCAAACTTTTGATACAGTATATCAGCCACTTAAACTGACCTTTGATACAGTATCAGTCAAACTGACCTTTGATACAGTGTATCAGTCAAACTGACCTTTGATACAATGTATCAGTCAAACTGACCTTTGATACAGTGTATCAGTCAAACTGACCTTTGATACAGTGTATCAGTCAAACTGACCTTTGATACAGTGTATCAGTCAAACTGACCTTTGATACAATGTATCAGTCAAACTGACCTTTGATACAATGTATCAGTCAAACTGACCTTTGATACAGTGTATCAGTCAACAGTTTCCTGTTCAAATACAATGCATTTGTGTTCACTCTGAATAGCATTGTTTTATCCTACAGTCAGAATTTAATGAAAGACTCCATAGTGAATCTGTGTCTATTTTGTCCAAGATTGATGAACCACAATGTCTGGAAATAATCATAATGCACACAGCGCTTTCGGTTTTTCCAGCACCATGACAACAGAAGTGTATCAGATTTTCACTGAAAGGGTTAAAAATTTAAGTCATAGATGTCAATGAAGTCTTAAAAAAACCAGTTAGGACTATCAACATTCTTTTCTCTTGCAGATATGTGAATGCACATGCAAAACAACACCAGGAGCAGTTAGATCAACATGCTGTGTGTATGGACTGTGAGACATTTGCTGCCTTCTGGTATGTATAAGACTTATTTCTATATCACCATACCAGTCCTTTGACTTGTTCAAAATGGCATGGAGATCGCTCTCTTCAGCTGTTACAAAAGGGGTCACAGGGTATCCTGGAGTTGAATTAAAGGTCCTCTTACACTTTCAGAAAGCCTGACCTAATTTATTTTGTTATTGCTATCTTAATACATAACAGCATTTGTGAACATTAAGATGAAACTCTTTAAATTGCAGAGTAGATCAACATGGTCATGTAGGTGATGTTATCAATCTTAACTTTAAATTTTTTTTAATGAAATTGAATTGTCTTGCCAAAGGATGTTAATTTCCTGTTTCTTGAGTAATCTACATCTTAGTTGTTATCAGAATCCTCCAGGTGAAAATTACCAGTCACTACTGACTTTTACAGTGGCAACTGGGTACTTATCAAGAAAAGAGGATGTCAGGTCAGGTCATTATGAGTACAGGGTGTTTAGACTGTCCGTTTCATATGCGGGAGGTCGTGGGTTCAAACCCCGACTGAGGTGGCACTCTACAGTTTCGTATTTAGCATAGGGTTAGAATTTTATAGTGTTTCTCACTAGTTATACTGGCTATTAAAAAAGACTTTGTATATTTTATGTATTGTTCAAAGAACCTTTAGTTCCCTTTTTTTGGTGTATGATTGATGGGTGTAATATGGGTTAGAGAGTATACAGCTTGGCCTTACTCCAGATGTTGACCTTTCAAAATAGTGCTAGCTCTACTTGCTCATTTTCACTTCTGGAACTTCAGAGGTGAATTGTAAAAAAAAGAGCCAATAACTTTTTTTACATTATATATGTATTTGAAATTCATTCATTGAACTTTTAGAATCTGGTTTTGTCTAGTTTGGCAAAATTCATTTTCCCTATTTTAATAGCTGCCAAGGATATTGTACTTTAGACAAATTCAGGTTTATTTTTGGATCACAAGGGAGCAGTCATTTTAGTTAGCAGTGTGCTAAGGTCATTTAAAATTTCCAAAAGTACAGTATCCAAAGAAATTTCAGCCATATTACATGAAAGTAGCATATAGGTGTGCCAACATTCTCTCCACTGTGCATGTTTAAATTCTAAACAACTTCACCTTACATACATCACTCTCTCAAAAGTACATAACTGGTGAGTGGCTACTGAGTCATGCCAAAAACTTTAGAAACACTGGTACTAGCAACTCCCACACTTGGCACTCAGCATTAAGAGGTTAGTCTTTGCATTGGTTAGCCTTGTTTTAAGATAATGTGACAGAAAGAGACATGATGCTGCAATCTGTGGCATGATGCTCCAGTGCTAGATGTCACTATAAACTGGCACACAGCATATATTGCACTGGTATGACTGATAAATTGTGAAAGCTTTGCTAAAAATCTAAATCTCTCTCTCTCTCTCTCACACACACACACACACACACACACACACACACACACATACAGTGCAGAATTGCAGATACATTACAATTACATTACATTACAATAATATTACCAACACGTAATTTAACATTTCTATAGTACTAATACAATTTACATAATAATACCTGCAGATACATTAACATGTCTAATGTACCAATACAATACAATTTATATAATAGTCCTATATATTAACATTCTACAGTACTGATACACTTCTGTTAATAAAATTTTTCATTTTGGCCACTTTGAAGCCATTCTTCAGAGCAGTACAATTGTTCTATATATTGTGATTACTTGGGACTTTGGTTATTTGGGACATAAGCAGTGTGAGTATTCAATTTTGTTGTGAATTTTAATTACTGAATTGACTGAGCCATGATTCACATGCCTGGTATAAGCTGTTGAGAGAATGTCTCCATTGTCATTGATTTTAATTCCTTGGCATTTTTTCCAAAGCATTAAAAATTGATGTCCTGTAAAATAATGCATTTTCATTAAAAAGGTAAGACATTACTTTAATTTTGTATCACTCACTTACACAAGCAGGATGTAATATTGCTCATTGAGAACCTTACGGTCTTGCTGCTAATTTTGGGTTTTTACCAATTATGATGACTTGTTGGTCCAGAATGAACAAGGTGCTGATCTGACCTCAAGCTGTCTTGAAAATGTTACTACTGGATAGGCATATTGACTTCTTGTGGTGTTTACATCCTCAATGAATAAAAAAGATGATGATCTGATGTTTTGTATGGCCTTCATGGTGGGATCTCAAAATTCTTTTTATCGCTCGGAACTCCTCCAGAATTGATGTTCAGATTGACAAAAGGGTTTTCACCAAAGCACTTACCATATCTAGTTGCTCCTAAATGTAATTGGTGCCAATCTTATATAAAATAAGGCTGCCATGATGTCAATCGGCAAAAATCTTGTTATTCCTTCTGTTTGGATTTTCACAATAGGATTATAGTTAAAATGGGTGTAAATCATTTTGTGTGCAATAAATTTACCTGGTATTTTGCCTTAAATTAATGCAGAAATGGAGCATTGCAACTCATTTTCAAGAATTTTTCTGCCTCTTTTCAGGCTGCATAACTAGTTTTATTTGTATCCATTGTTGCATGAATCATTGGTCAATAGATTTCAAGTTAAAAGAACACTTGATGTTGAATTTGGGATTGATTTGATAACAGTAATTCCTTAAGGAACAAAACAAGATGTGAGTTGTCAAGTGCAATTGGTAAGGATAAAAACACAGTGGCATATTTGATGACCAGGATGTAACATGTACCCACTGTACACAGTCTATAGACTGATAACATGTAAGCAGTTTGATGTAACATTTTTTATTAACACATGTGAATGGTAATGACTTATCTTCAACAAAATTTTTTTGCAAAATAAGAGTACATTAATTGTACCTTTATAATGAGACCATAAGTGAGCTCAAAATTGTCAAATCAGAAAGAAAAGTCTTATCATCCATGTAACAGAAAGACCTGCTTACTTATATGTATTAAAACCCCATTTACACGGCTATGTGCTCTAATAACAAACTATGCATTTAGAATAGTTTTAGAATAATCTGAGTTTGCCAATGTTCACTAACTGTAAAATGCAAAGCCTGATTTTGACTGTTTTCAGTTGAATGAACTTCAAGTTTTTGTGACCTCAATTTATTTGAGTTGCAGCTTCGGTCTTTGCTTCATTGAAGAATATTGCTATTTTGAAAGTCCTTGCAGTTATGGATAAAGTTTTCTGAAAATGGAATGAAGTTGGCTATTAAAATTTTCATAAATGAATACAGTAATGAGTGGCCATGTTTAAAGGAATTGAAACTCTGATTGTACATATGCAATACTGATTTTTCAAACAACTTCTGTGGTTGCTACAGTTGTCAATGCTACATAGCAATTAATCGTGTCCAGTTGGACAGGCTGAAGGGATTTTATTACCAGTCGCTGTACAAGTAATAAAGAACATGCTTTGTGTATATATTTTATTCATCATAAAATTTTTGGGCAGGGGTGGGGTGCGATGTTTAAACTTGCATTAAAGTCTTGTTAATGTGGACATTATTTAGTTAATGTGTTATGATAATTTTGTGTTATTTTATATGATTTATTTTCCATCAATACAGAAAAACTTTTGCCTAAATTTTCTACATCTAGTTCTCACATGCCTATGTCCCCTTTTTTTTCTGGAAGCCAAGTTTACTCAGACATATTTTGATTTGATAATTAATTTTGAGATCCCTATGATGTGGTTCATAATTTTATAGGATAATGTAGAAATAGATTCTTGTTGGTTCTCCAACCAGTTAATGATGACACAGTTCATATATTTATCTTCAACCAATTAATGATTGCATATTTTTATACATTTATGTCCAACCAATTAAAATTGCATATATCATACATTTTTCTGCAACCAATTAGTAATTACATATTTCATATATTTATCTGATTTAATGTTCCATATAGTAAGTATTATAGGTTACTGCATTTGTATGGAAAAATATGAACAAGTTTTTTTGGATAGCTATACTGCACGACCTTGGGAGTGCAGAATAGCCATCCGAAAAAATGAGTTCATATTTTCCCATTCAAATGCAGTAACCTTTTATTATATGCTCATTTTTGTTTCATTACCAAAAACTTAATAAAATTCACAACAAAATATATTTAATAATAAAATTTATTATTTTATTATTAAAATAAATAAGTTGACAATCGTAAATTCTCCTTCAATACACAATAATAGTATTTATGCGCATATATTTCCGCCCATCGACCTTTTGACTTCATAGCGTACCGCGCGCTCACTCATTTAAAAAAGAAATCCCATTTTGGTCTATCTGAAATTGAAATTTAAAGTCATATTATGAATGACTACGCCATTGAACAAAGTTCCCAGCTGGTCAGGAATTGAGAGATTTTGTTTCTCTGTCAATACAGCCAAATTCTGATTATCTCCATCTGTGTGTTTTCCGCACAATGTACGTGTGACTTTAGGGACTGGCGATGACAACAATCTGCATAACTGTTTCTGTTCTGCCATGGATAGTTTGGAATCGTAAACTGAAAAAATATGAAAGTTTTTAAACATAAATTCTTAAGAAGATGCTTGTTTCAATATTGTTTATTTTTTGTGAACAACAGATTCATTTGTTGCGGAGTTCCGTACAGTCTACTATGGAATGTGATTTCGATTTCAACAATGTAGTCTGGATTCTATAGGCCTATATATTATAAGTACACAGATGTGTAACAGTATTTGGAAATACGTAATTCTTATTAGCAGAAAAAGTCCACAAAGTACAAAGTACATTTTGAGGAGATTAAAGAGGCAAAAAGGCAAGTAGATTTATTTTTATTACTATTACCAGTTATGTATGACATTTTTATGCCCAGTCACTTGCATTATCTTTGTTGGAGGGACCCCAGCTTTTGACTGGTTTGTCACAGTAGTCTTCCTTACATAATGATTGGTAATTCTCCCCTGGATTTGTGTCATTTCGGCTGCTCGTTTCATCAGAGTTCCAGGCTGATTAATCCCCATTGGTCTCGGATAATACCAGCAATTTTTAACATTTACATAGCGAATATATTATATTTAATTCAATAATCTAATGCACCTGACATAAAAACCAGTTTTCTTATATTTGGCAATGTTGATTAATGTATTTCATTGTGAAAACGGTTTCGTATGTGCAGGTTATTCAATTCATTACATATTTTCCCCATATTTTTTGTTTTATGATATGTAATTTTATTTTCATTCATTCTTTGCATTGTCTAAAGAAATTGTTACTCCTTTTTCTTTGTTTATACTTCATACAGCCATCGCTGAACATTTCTGATATCACGTTCAGTCGCCAGCTTCATTGAAAATTTCTTCTGTGAATCTGTGAATTCATCCACATTCTCAACTTTGGCATCTCTACTTTCAAATGGTTCAAACAGTTGGTTTACTTTATCCACCGACAAACACTTTAAATCTAAAGTACTGGCGTCTGCGTCCATTGTTTGTTTACTATAGAAAGTAGTTCTTCATTCACGTGCATCAGTCACGTGGGAGTGCAATATATATGAAGGTGTTCAATATTGCCAGATATTGAACGATTCTGACAATGTAAAGTTTACGGAGAAAAAGATGAGCATATAATAAGATTGGTTCTTTGATGTCTCTGTTATCACACTATCACAATGTCAATTGTGTATTTTCAGTAGTGTTGGGAATATTTTAGGACAGAGATCCGATTGGTGTCATACATTACATCTTTTTTTTTTGGGACCCCCCCAAAAGTTGTTTTGTACAGTATCAGTGGAGGAACTATATCCATTCACATGGAAATAAATTTCCTGCAATTAAGTAACATGGTAACTTAAATACAAAAATATTGGAAAAACTTGTCCAAGATGTAACTTTTTTTACGACATCAAAGTCTGTACCATATCAGAAATGGTTTCAGCACTCAGTAGTTGTCAAGCAGGAATAATCTGGTCCTGGCAATGGTTTTCAGTCAGTATGGTGTCAGACTTTTTGAGTGACTCTTGTGTTCATATCATGCTATTTAATCACATGATATTGACCTGAAGATTTTTCATTTTAAACTTTGCTTAATCAAGGTTGTCATGTAAAAGGTTTAATATTTTGTAATCTGTTATTCTAATCCATGGTGTGAAATTAAAGCAATACTGTGGTACAATTTATTTTTTGTGGGTATCAATTTTCATAATTTTTTTAAAAGAAAGAAAATTATGTGGATATTTTAAAATTGTTGATTTCCTTGTCAAAATTTGCATATTTATAGTTATTATATTTTGTGGATTAACCTATACAAATACCAGAATAAAAAAAATAACCCCAAAAATATGCTGGCAACAGATGGGGATACTTGAATCATTAAAACAATACTACCACCAGTAATTGCACAATTCATATATCTGTAAAGATTTGTGCCTTAAACCATGTTTTCATCAACATCAAACAGAACTGGCGCAGCCAACAAACCAAGGCATGTGGAAAGATCTATCCAATTTTGTGCTTAAACCACTGTTCATCAAGTTGTACTATTACTATGTTCTGATAATCATGTGATGTAGAGAATGACATCATTCTATATGTATCCATAAAACACATGACCTCCTGCTCATTGCGCTCAACAGGCTGTGGCATCCTTTGTACAGCAGATGAGAGTGGTTCAAGATGAAATGTCCATAAGATTAGTCCTAATTATCCATGGTTTTGAGAAAAGTATTTTTGTACAATTTTGCAGTTTTCTTAGATTTTTTACCAGATAAAGTCTTGTGTGTACCTGAGGTCTTGACTTACTTGATATATATTGAGTGGTTTTGTCTCAAAAGTAGTGAATTGTGAACATTAGTATTGGACCCCTCAGAAGGCCTAGTGGCAGAGTGTCCGCCTTGGATGTGGGAGGTTGTAGGTTTGAACCCTGGATGAATGATACCATAGACTTTTAAAAATGGTAGTAACAGCTGCCACGCTTGGCACTCAGCATTAAGAGGTTAGTACTGGTTGGCTAGGTGTCTGTGACATGATGTCCCAGTGCTAGATATCATCATAAACTGCCATAATGTAGACATCATTGTGATGTAACTGAAAAATTGTTAAAGCTATATGAAAACTTTAAATCAAACACACATTAGAATTGTGCTATAATCAGTATATATACTTGGTGTTTAATTACTTTTTGTGTATCAAGGCGTATCTTTAGCATTTTGCAGTCTTGTTACTCAAAATTATAAAATGAGGAGAATTTAAATTTAAACAGGAAAGATTTGTTTCCTTGTAATAGAAATATATATGTTAGCAATTTATCTGTTTTATGCAGAGTATTTATTCCGATAGTGCAGAGAATAAGGTGCAATTTTATCATACAAGTAACGATGGCAATTTTACTTGAATGATTGATCATGCAACATTTCATTATTCTTATTGAATAAGAGTCATTATTATTCATTATAATGAGTGCTTTCTATTTTCTCTCTATCCTGACTGATCTCAAAACAGGAGCGGTGAAGACATACTGAATACTGTATGCATTCCTGTACATTTGCATTGAAACAGTATAAACTGATAATTTTTTGCTTGTAAATAGGCTAAAATAAAATAGAAACATTTAAATGATAATATATTTCCATAATGAATTTGAATTATCAAATAGCTGGATACTACTCTAGCCAGTGATGCATCAATTTAAAAAGAGATAGTTTCGGAGATGTTGTGATGGGCTTTTATATTTGTAGGTTGGATCAACTACAAAATCCATGGAAATTTTACGCCCCACAAAATAATGAAACTAAAGTAGCTGTACAAATGAAAATCTGATCAATGAGATTAGACTACTTGTATGTGTGTATTTCAAAATAAGTTTTCTGTACTTAGCTTATTTGGCCTTTGGAAAGTCTTGCTATGTAATGGGACATAACTCAGATTTGAAGGAAATAATTAGATTCAGAGTCATTACTTCCCTTGACACAGATAGAGGTGAGATGGCAGTGGTCTGTAATGGTGAACACTTTAGACCAACCAACCATTTAGGCCTACCCAACACCACCTCAAAACAGCAAGATGATTATAATTATCACAGTTTGTGTTCATCCATTTTATCCTGTGTAATGTAACATATTAACCTCAACATTGATAATCCAAACCCACCAATCCATCAGTATTCTCTATACTTTGATGACCCAAACCATCATTATGTTATTATTTTTACAAGGCAAGAATAAGTTACATTCAAATGCTTTATAATCAAAAATTAAAGTTAAACACAATTTTTCCCATTAAAAAAATACATTGAGGATATAATCTGGTATTTTATTAGAAATTCAAATTATATCTTGTAAATTCATTTTTATTGATGGGATATCAATATTCATTGTTTTAACAGGTAAGCAAGACCATGTATTTAGAATCACAGAAACCTAAATCAAGCTAATGTTCCCCACCCCCTTCAACATACCATATTTGATGGCATTGCATATATGACACCAACGCTTAAGGTAATCCATTTCATACTGAATAGATATATTAAGGTAGAAGTAATTAACATGTCTGCTTGCTTTGGACATTAGTTCTTGCATGAAGAACAGTAAATGTTTTCTCGCCCATTTTTATTCTATCATTTATTAGCACTCATAGCTAATTCATTGAGGAAAAGGGCACATTGCTGTTATTAAAAGAATTTTACATATCAAAATGTTGAAGAAACAAACAATCAGCAGGTCATTCCAGTTTTATTGAAGCTGGTTCCATTAGGGCTGTTCAGAGTGACACTTTGGCATGTATGAAGATAGTCCACTTTGTATCAGTTCTCTTATCTGACAGTACATATCCATTGTCCTCCCAGTTTGTCAGCTTTCCCAAACAGCACTCATAAAGTCATGCAGCTACTACAACCGTTTGTTGTGTTTTCTTTTCAAATGAGACATCCATCTTTTCCTGTGATGTATTTTACAAATATGAAATAGTGCTGCTACCTTTTAATGACCCTAAGGGCAGTAGAGTCATCACAGAGTTAATAAAGATTCTGGTAAAAAAAATGAATCATATAATTGATGTTTCCCCAGTGAGTTTGAGTATATGTCACATCCCACTCACTAATTACTGCATTATAGATTAAGCCATTTTAGTAAATGCACATACCAGTAACTAATTGCTGCAGCAGAGATTAAATCATTTGAGTAAATATTACATCAGTCACAGGGGCCCTGAGTGGAGTGGCCGTGTGGACTAAAGTGCTGTCCGTTACGGATCACTACCATCTCACCTCTGTCTGCGTGGGTTCGTGGGTTCCAGTCTAGGATTCGGTGAATGTGGATATGTGAGAAACCTTGCCAGTAGCTTCTTGTGGGTCAGTGGTTCTTTCCGGTGATTTCCCAGTTTCTTCCTCCACTATTAATACTGGCGGCCATGAATAGCCTATCATGTGCTGAAAAATGGCGTTAAGCCCAACAACAACATCAGTCACAAATTACTGCTTCAGGGATTATGCCATTTGAGTAAATGTCAAATCCCAGTCACTAATTACTGCAGTATGGATTAAACCATTTTGTCAAAAATGCATAGTTGTCACAGTCTAATAATCAATTTTAGTGGTAAACGTCATTTATCCTTATTTTTCCCTTTAAATGTCAAATCCATTAAATTAAGTACCTGCATATTGTATTTTCTAAACCAAACCAGGAAATTTGATATCCATAAATATAGAATGAATCAGTGTTTTCACCCAAATTAAAACATGTATTTGATGTACTGCTTTTTTTTTTTAATTTCAGCTACGTCTGTGATGAGTTTGTTGTTAATGATACAAAATCTGGCCATTTGGAGACACTAAGGAAAAACCTCGAGTCATTGAGAAGGTATAGTTTCTGATATAGTCCCTTGTGTTGTATTTTTCATGTGAGTGATTTTGTTAACACATTGGAAGGGTAGCAAAATGTATTACCTGGGTGCATGGAACAAAAACCTAAATTTAATGCCATGCAACAATTTTTCACAATGTGAAGCCCATTTTGGGCAACCAAAATTAATTTTAAAAAATTATCATTTTAAAAATTGTAATGCATTTTTTCATGTTTTCCAGTGATAATCATTTGGCCAATTGTCACTCTGTAACTGATCACCTTGTCACATTAAACCACATCTACTCATTAGCTGATTAAGTAATTGTACTCTATTATACTGATCCTTAGGGTGAACCCTTAAAGGAATAAGATTTGCAAATATTATGTTTTTAACAAAACATGAGCATTTGAGATTGGTTTCTTTAACTTTCTCATCAGTCTGTGTGATGGTTGGAGAAAAACACTGAAGACATCTTTATATGTGAATGCTATTTAAACAGTAAAACTTTGTCATGAGATAATGTGTGTGCATCCATAAGCCATCATTAGTTCATCCATACCTGCAGTAATATGATTGGTACACTGTATTCATTTGCCAATCATTGAAACAAGCTGAACAAATTTTTTTATTTTTTTTGTGATAGGTGCAAAGTAATTTTTCTCATACCATCTTCATATATATTAAGTGGCTTACTTTGTAGTTTTATTTTAAACTGGGAACAAAAGCCAGATGGAATCTTGTAATAGCTGCACAAAAATCTCCTTAAGTGGACTTAAATACTTTAGTGAAACAAAACAGCTTTCAGGTGATGTTTTTTTTATTTATGTTTTCAGTGTGACCCCGCTACAATATGCACCGTTATAACACAAATTTGGATATAACAAAGTTGTGTGGGCCCCCGAAATTCATGTACATGTATTTTTCTTGTGCCCAAAAAAAGTACCAAGAGAAAACAAAAAAGTTTATCATTTTAAGGATAAGATTGTGTATGAATAATACAAGACAATCATGGTGTGGCTCTGAAATTTTATACGCATTTTTCTCATACATGAAAAAATAGTGTTTTCTTCATAAAAGTATAAAAAATAACATGTATAAAAGCTTATTCATGAATTGTGCAGAGCTTCGCCAATGTCACAAATTGGGATTTTTTTATCTCCTTATTGGCAACAAAATATACTATCTGGCAATTTTTTATTGGCGACATTTTTAGCTGTTTAAACTTGTATTTACAACCATTGATTTGGAGTGGAGAAATTCAGAGGTTCTGTGAAAGAAAGATGCAAAGTTGATATTAAATACAATGAAATTTATCTGTTGTTACATAAACAAATTCTTTGTCTATATTGACAAAACATATTA
This sequence comes from Potamilus streckersoni, assembly GCA_016746295.1. Taxonomy (NCBI): domain Eukaryota; kingdom Metazoa; phylum Mollusca; class Bivalvia; order Unionida; family Unionidae; genus Potamilus; species Potamilus streckersoni. Next base: position 1,265,543 of record JAEAOA010002332.1, on the reverse strand, counting down.
ACAGTGCATTGTTATATCATAATCCACTTATGTTGGCATCAAGCATGAGTACTGTATGTTTAAATTACATTTCTGGTAGCTGAGATCAACCCAAAAAGGCATTCTCTCATAATCTATCTTTAGTTGGATTTTCGGCTGCTTGTCAGTAATTAATATATTTACTCAGACATTTGCATGTGGATGGTAAGAAAAATTCCTCTTCTTTTTTACTCAGAATTAAATCCTTCAGAACCTTCACATTTTAAGTAGTAATCCCTGTCATCTATCCTTGATTGACTTTTCTTTAAATTTCTGATGTGTGCATGGAAGGCAACATTCACTCCACTACCACAAAGGTAAAAAACAAAAAAACCCCAAAAGAACAAGCTCTCACTTGTCTATTCAATAGGCATGAATGAACAGTAACTACAATTGGCCAGTTCGTTTTTTTTTAAAAAAAAGTACCAATAAAAAAATGTAGCTTAAATTACAACGAAAACATCACCTTTGAAGTACCAGTTCTTATGAAAATGTACAAAGCAAATGGGAAAAAGAATCAGACTCAATCATGCAGTACAATCGTTTGATGTTGCCGCCACAATAAGAAACAGACATTTGTTTGGTTCTCCAATGCTGTCCTTTAGCAGTGACTTCTATAACTAATGCAACCTTCATCAAGGAAAGCAGACTACAATCTTAAATAAAAACAAAGGACCTTTATTCTGAGGAAGTCTGTACCGAACTTAAATAAAAAGCAATGGAATCTGATGGTTTGTTTCATCTTCCAATGTGACTGGAACACTTTTACTGTGCAATGAAAGTTTCCTTTCTACAGGAAAAAAGTTTATGCTTATGAACTCTACTGAGGGCGCTTCAAACATAAACTTTTACTGACTTGGGAAATGCGTAATATTCATTGAATCCACAATACAAATATTTCCTTTGAAAATATCTGCACACACATTTAAAATATTAAGTAATTTTGTCACAGTTCAGTTAGTGACAAAATACAATGAGAAAAAATAAATAGCAAATAGTACATAACGAATGATGAAATAGTATGTCCGAAGGTTAAATAGCATTGTTTGTATAAATTTCACACTGCTAAATTTTCTCATCCGTGATTTGTAAAACTTTATTATTGTTTGAAAAATTTTCAGCTGCTTTCTGACTACAGAAATAAACAAGGGGGTTATATTTATAGGGAATGGATGACATTATTCACTGGTCAACTGATTATATAAAACAACATTGTCGAGCCACCTGCACATGTTGGTGGCTTGCATTTGTTTGATGTTTTATAAATCATTTTATTTTTCAACAACAAACAAGGATCAAAATTCTCAAAAGGTCCAGCCATGGATTCAGACACTCATATTTCTGATGTTTATTTTGGCACAAAACTGTAAGAAATTTGTTAAATTTAAAAATTTTAGGAGCCATGCCACGATCGTTTCATATTAGAATCCATATGTGATTTCCTCCCCAAAATGATAATAAACTTTCTACATGTTATTTTTTGCACTTTTAAAAAGAAATGTTTTCCATGTACGAGAATAATACATGCATAAGACATAAGATATTTGGGAGCCATGCCACAAACATTTTATATTCAAATTTATAAGCAATCTCTTTTCAAAAATGATAACAAAACGTTACATAATTTACTTTTCATAATTTTTTTATGAGAAATATACAGGTAATAAGGAAAATGAAATTTTGGGAGCCATGCCACGATTGTTTTATATTAGAATGCATACTTGATTTCTTCCCCAAAATAATAATAAATTTGCTAAATGTTATTTTTTGCACTTTTAAGAAATGTTTTCTGTGCACAAGAATATTGCATGTACATGTATATAATATTTTGGGAGCCACGCCACAAACATCTTGTATTCAAATTTATAAGCAATCTCTTTTCCAATATGATAATAAAACTTTACGCAATTTACCTTATGTACTTAAAAAATTTGTTTATGAGAAAAATATCAGTATTACAGGGATGGTCCTAGCTTTTAAAAAGTTGTCGCCAAAAAAAGCGCTAAGCAATATTTTGTCGGCAAAATACGGTGGGATATAAAATGTGGAAAATAGTTATCATATTATGGTAGCTTGAGACAAGATTTGAACAAACAAATGCATACCCCTTTTAGGCATTATTAGTTATCACCGAAAAGGGCTAGGTTTATTTGTCAATCAATTAGTAGTGCTTAATTCACTGTGTTACATGCGGTATCTTTGAATTTTGTCAGTCTCAAGTGTAACCTTTAGCTGTGGTATAAAATATAAAATGGGGGCATGTTGGAAGGGTGAGGCAAATAATGCAATCCACAGGGAGAAATGGCATGTCGTTTTTGAAAATTTCACGTCTATTGGATCTGTAATAAATGGAGAATATTAGTGAAAACAATGCTTAAATATAAAAACTTCTGATAGCAGGTTCCAATCTGCATATTTTTGGATTCAATCTTTTTGAGAAATAAATTATTCAATTATGCAAAACTTGTTTGTGTTGCTATTCCTTGTTGCATAGTTCAAGTCTCTGCAGATGTAACAGGATTGATGGCAAAAGTAAAAGATCAATGAGCAGGACTGCCAGGAATAATATCAGGAATAGCAACTGTGTTGTCCGATGAATTTGCATTAAATCCAAATGCTGTTAACTTTGTCTAACTTGCGCTTACCCATGTTGCACTGATGACAGTATAATTCTGATAGAGATTTTTTCTATTTGCTTGGTATTTATACACAGCAATTGGTACTTCAAAGGAAATTGATTATCTCTTGAGTGTCTGCAAAACTATTTATTGGTATATTTAAGGAAAAAACAATGGGGAAGGATTAGCCATCGTTCAATTACTTCTAGCTGTTTGGTTCATGTTTTCATAGGTTGGTCATTTTAGGTATAGCTTGGTTTAATGATTGAGTTATCATAGCATACGTAGGCCAGATTATTATTGCATGGTGCAGACATGTTGGTCAATAGGAACACAGGATTTGTTTATGTGGAAATAAATATAGGTCAGTGTACAAGTCTGAATATATCTGAATTCACTTATAAAAGAGTATGTTATATCAGGGTCACACTGTACTCAGGAACATATTTATAACATAAATCAGCGGTACATGTATAGTCAGTCATGTTAGTTTATTTTTTGTCACACCTATATAAGCATGATATATAGTACTCTTAAGGTATTGTCAATAGTCCTATAATTTGAAACATTTACCCTGGTATTTAAATTGTTTGGGTCAGTGTCTTACTGCATAAATGAATGATGTTGTATAGCATGTTCCCATATTAACTAAAGGGAATGAGAGGACAAATTTTGAGGAATATCACACACACTTGGCAGCCTATATAAATACTTTTCCATAAATTAAAGTCAGATTACTTTAGTCAGACTTTATTTACTTTGATCTCTTTTTCTTAATGGATTGAAATTCTGACACAATCAAATAGATGTCTTTTAAAGTTATGCTGACCAACATTTCTGTTTGCCTTAACTCGATGGAAGATGTGAATGCTGAAATTGGATGATAGATATCTCTTTAATCAAATGAAGTTATCTGAACACTTATTTCAACATTAGAATATTTTTATTCATTTCAATAATTAATTTTCATCTTAATCCAGTTGCTGCATTCTCAGCTTCCATCACGTTCCTACTAGCTGAAATATTGGTCGACATAATTTGGAACATGCTGCAAAGTACCACTTATTTAGGCAGATGTCTTATATTGTAGGACTAGTGTTGGCAAGTAAACAATATTAAAGTTGTGAAAGTTGCATAGCATGTACATTATTTGATTCATTTTTCATTTACATAAAAATCCTTGATACTATCACTGTAGTTTTAAAGTTTATGCCCTGATATGCTAAGCTTCCCTCTCTTGCCTGCCTTACCTGCATCATGGTGAACAATGTTGAAGTTTTGGATTCAAGTGTTTGAGAGTCTTGTTGTGATTTTCAACTTTCAAGTGAGATTTTGATAAAAAATATTTACAATAAAATTTATGTACGGATCTGCTACTGCAGGGATTATTCTGATATAAACTAACAACTCTGTTAATTATTTTTCCAACACTGGTATCTATTTGCAACAAATTACAGTAGTAAGAAAAGCCATTGCAGCACACATTCTGAAGGACAAGAGGTCAGAAACTGGAAGCATGTTGGTTTACAACTCATCCTGATACTTGTCTAGTGATTTTAAATGTTTCCAATGGGGAGTGGGCAAGATTTTATTGTTGTGATACTTGTCTAGTGATTTTAAATGTTTCCAATGAGGAGTGGGCAAGATTTTATTGTTTTGATACTTGTCTAATGATTTTAAATGTTTCCAATGGGGAGTGGGCAAGAGTTTATTGTTGTGATACTTATCTAGTGATTTTAAATGTTTCCAATGGGGAGTGGGCAAGATTTTATTGTTTTGATACTTGTCTAATGATTTTAAATGTTTCCAATGGGGAGTGGGCAAGATTTTATTGTTTTGATACTTGTCTAATGATTTTAAATGTTTCCAATGAGGAGTGGGCAAGATTTTATTGTTGTGATACTTGTCTAGTGATTTTAAATGTTTCCAATGGGGAGTGGGAAAGATTTTATTGCTGTGATACTTGTCTAGTGATTTTAAATGTTTCCAATGGGGAGTGGGTTTTGTTCTCTTGAATTAAATTGTTCCAAAAATTTGAAATGAAATTAAATTAATTTCAATTTGTTCCATTCATTTTATTATATACAGGTTTTCTGAACATTATCTAAACATTGTAAAATTTTTTATATCTTTTTCATAGTGCCCAAAATTTGAAGCAACAAAATTCAAGAAGACGAGGATCAACAGATTCTATAGAAAATCAAGATAGAAAAAGGTGCAAAAAGGTAAATCTAAAATAATATCAATAGGGATACTTGCAAAATTGTTTACTAGCACAGGGATTCAAAGATTGCTAGTTCCTGTGAGATTTTAGTGCTCACAGATAAACCATTATCATGAAATTTGTTGTATCTTGTGAGGGGTGCCATTAGCAATATTCAGTCAGATTGTGGGTCATATGGTCCTGCCCATTTAGACACTTGACAATCAAATGTCATGATGACAGTAGAATAGCCAGTTACATTCTGCAGTATGAGTTGGAATTTTGGTGTTTGCCAAGTTTCTTTTGGGTTTATTTTCAGTTCCCCTCCCCCACCCACTAGATAAACATCCTAGAAACAAGCAAAATTCCATTAGCCATGGGTGACCTGACTGTCATATATGTCAAACTCTAATCAACACAGCTTTCATAATGAAGCTTGACTGAGTCACATACCTGATGTACTTGCTTATAAGTGGAGTCCCAGCTGCAAACTGTGCAGACCTGGATCTGCCTGTGCATTATTTGCAGGCAGATCATGATCTGTGCTGTTTGTTATCAATAAAACAAACAACGTAGACCCGGATCTGCAGGCTTATGGCAGATCAAGATCTTTGTTGTTTGAAGTTTGACTTATAAAAAAAGTTTATATGGTATATAGATATGACTGTAATCATATGCTTGATTATGTGATAAGTACACTATTATGTACTAAATTTTAAGTTGTAATGGGTTTATTTTTGTTTTTGTCCAAGTATGGTGAGACATATGTATGATTTTCCAGTGCCAGATATGTTTTTTATTTACAACATTGAATTTTAGGGAGAAGTGACCTCTTGTGTGTGTGTGTTTTTTTTTTCAAAATGCTATTGCCATAATTTACATTTTAAAATATTTTCTTTCAGGATGATAAAGTACGAGCCATCAAACCAAAATCTTCAGGTTTACGTAATCTTGGGAACACGTGTTTTATGAATGCTGTCTTGCAGTCGCTGAAGTAAGTGGAGTTGTTTATGTTTTATAGAATCTGGAAATTAAGGACATATGGTTGGTGTTCTGCTCAGTGATAAATGATTGGTTATTTGTGTTTTATGGTTCAATCAACACCTCACTGGCTTTATCAAGCCAAGGAAGTGGGGGGACGTCATGTGATTTAGAGTTTTAATGTAGCTTTAAAAATTCTTTGGTCATATCACTATGATATCAGCAATGTGGCAATTTATAGTAATGTCTAGCAATGGGGCATCATATCGAAGACATGTAGCATGATAGTCACATATCCTGACACCAACCAGGCTGACTAGTCCTAACACTAACCTTTTAATGATGAACACATATCAAGGCAGCTGTTAGTACTGTTTTTGTAGTCTATGGTATGACTTGGTTTGGATTTGAACCTGTGACCTGCATTGGAGGTGGCCACTTTAACCACTGGAACAGTCAAACCAAGGAGGTGCCTTTCCCATGGACAAATATAGCTGACCTGCACTGGCCTGGGTAGTGTCAATGGTAATGTTCATATTGGGTTATGTATGTATGGCATTGTTTGTGTGCAGAACATTACGCCCATTTTATCAGATGAGGTGTAATAGACCAAAACCAAAAATATAACAATAACATCATGTAGTTTTAGATCCAACAAATTTTAGAAAATGGTAGCCTGTCATACCTGATGAACTTAGACTTAGGGATGAATTTATTTTGGCCATAGTTTTAGTGCATAAATCTGATAATAATTTTTGTTGGGCAGCTGTATGTGTGATATCAACCCTATACTTCAGCAAGTATAGGTATGTTTCTTCATACTTTAAGCAAGTAACACCTGAACGGGTAATGAACCTGACATGTGAACATGAGTTCACCGACATAAGTTAGGATAAATAGCAAGAAAAAAACCCCTAAGTTTTGTAACTTTTATTACTGACTTAGTGGTGTAAATTTACCTATGATGTTCCTGGAATGGATTTTTATTAAGCGTTGACTATTCTATTCCTATGGTTTTCAGGATTTGGAAATAAAGTATTGTAACAGACAGATGTATATGATTGAGTTACAACAAAACAAGATTTTTGGACATATTTGAACTTTTTCATAGAAAAACAAATTTATATATAGATGAGAATATGAAGTTATTTGTGTAATTTTTACCTTTTCATTTAAAAGTGCAAATATCCCACTGTGAAGTTTATTTTCTGAAATTTTCGCTTCAAGTATGTGCTTTTTCGGATTAAATTGTGAAAGAGAATGATCATACAAATTTTGCATTCAAACATATGCCAATTATGGCAAAGGAGGCCCTGAGTGGCTGAGTGGTCTAAAAGCACTGTCAGTTACAGATCTCACCTCTGTCTTCGTGGGTTTCAGTCTAGGTTTGGATGAATGTGGATATGTGAGAAAGCTTGCCAGTAGCTTCTCGTGGGTCAGTGGTTCTTTCCACGGATTTTCCGATTTTCCGGTTTTCTTCCTCCACCATTATTACTGGCCGCCATGTATAACATATCATGTGCTGAAAAATAGCTTTAAGCCCCACAGCAACAACCAATCATGGCATAGACACACAAGTTGTAAACACTTGAGATTACCATATGCTGCTAAAATCTGTTATACACTTTAGCTAGCCAACAATTTTTGAGCATAAATGAACTTGCTTGTGATGAGTGAATAATTGATATATTTCATCTCCTGTGTGATAACATTGAGTAGATACAAGCAACTATCCACTATTCACCTTTCTTTTATTGCAATAACAATTTTATTTCAATTACTTTAAGTCACTGGCTTAAAGTATTATTAATTAGATTTTTTTATTCTGTGAAACAATACTAGTTGTAATTTTCAAATAAAGAACATAAAGTTTTATTTATTCACTTTGTTTTCTAATGTTATATGTTATACTTCAGGTCATTGATGTTATTTTTATATGTATATTTCAGTAACATACAGCAGTTCTGTGGCTATATCAAGCAGTTACCATCACTTGAGGACAAGAGTCACAAATTGAAATGTACACATTCCAGGAAAACCAGAGACAGGAGTGAGGAAGATGTGTAAGTTCTTGCCCACCTATCCCTCCATTCGAATGAGCTTGCCCATCTATCCCTCCATTCTAGGAAGCTTGCCCATCAATGCTTCCATTTTTAAAAGCTTGTCATTATATCCCTCCATCCCAAAAAGCATGTCTATCTGTCCCTCTGTTTCAAGAAGCTTTTCTGTCTGTCCCTCTGTTTCAAGAACTTTTCCGTCTGTTACTGTTTCAAGAAGCTTTTCCATCTGTTCCTCCATCCCAATATGGTTGTCCATCCCAATAAGGAAGCATGTTCATATATTCCTGTTCCAAGAAGCTTGTTCATCATCTCTCCATCCAAAAAGCTTATAGATCAATTTCTCCATCCTAAGAAGCTTGTCCAACTGTTCATCCATTCCAGGAAGCTTGTCCATCTGTTACTCGACTCTAAAACGATTTTCCATGTTTCCTACCATATGAAGAAACTTGGGAGAGGGTGGGGTGGAATATGCACTAAAAATGGGCATTATCATGGTAGATCTTTGTATTTGCTTGAGTTTAAGTTCTTGGATGTAGACTTTTACCCACAAACTATGACTTGCTTATTTAAAAACTAGACTTGTGGTAAAAAAATGAAGTTAGGAGGCTTGTTTATGCAAACATTCTACTTGAGGTAGAAAAATGAAATTGAGTAGGCTTGTTTAAGGGGGCACTCACCAGTTATTTTGTACTTTTGAGAGAGTGATGTATGTAAAGTGAAGTTGTTTGCATTTAAAACATGCACAGTAGAGAGAATGTTGGCATACCTATATACTACTTTGATATAATGTGGCTGATATTTCTTTGGATATTGTACTTTTGGAAATTGTAAATGATCTTAACACTCTGCTAACTAAACTGACTGCTCCCTTGTGCTCTAAAAATCAGCCTGAATTTGTCTAAAGTATACTATCCTTAGCACCTATTAATATAGGGAAATGAATTTTGCCAGACTAGACAATACCAGCTTCTGAAAGTGCAATTAATGAATTACCAAATATATAAAATGTAAAAAAAAGTTATAGGCTGTTTTGTTTAAGAACGTACATCTGAAGTTCAGGAATTGAAAATGAGCAAGTAGAGCTAGCACTTTTTTGAAAGGTACACATCTGGAGTAAGGCCAATCTGTATAGTCTACACCCATCAATCATGCACAAAAATAAAGGGAATTAATAACTAAGATATACAGTGTCTTTTTTAAATAGCCAATAGAACTAGTGAGGAAGCCTAGTGAAATTCTTTTTCTTTAAAATTCTAACCCCATGCTAAATACGAAACTGTAGAGCACCACCCTTAGCAAAAACCTTATCAGAGGTAGAAAAAGTGAAATTGGGTAGGTTAGTTTGTATGCATATGCAAATAGAAAAATGAAATTGCAAAAGGTTGTTGGAATGCATATATAAATACGAAAAGAAATTAGGTAAGCTTGTTTTAAAAAAATTAAAATCTAATAGGGTTGTTTTTATGCATATATAGATATCTCATGCCATTATACAAATTTTTAAATTAGAAGTTTTTGAATTTTGGTGAATATCAACTTTTGATTTTTGCCAGTGGTGGGAGCATCATGTCATATGGATACAAATCTTGTTTTGCTTTCAACAAAGAATGCAGTAAAAAAAAAAAATGTTCAAATTGGTAGGCAATTTGTATATTTGTATTTGAAGGTCATTTTGTATGTAGCAAGTAAATGGAGTGCAAGTAAAGTGGATGTTAGTTGGTAGAGATCTTATTTTGGGGAGAAGTTTTAATGAGTATTCATTGACATTGTTAAAGATTGATCTTAAGAAAATTTTGAATATCCTCTGGAATATTTTTCCTACCCCTGACATTAGAGCAAAGAATGGCTTATTGAAATTTGACAATTATACATGATCACATGAGATTTATACAGTAATGAAGTTTTGGTGGTTCCTTTTCAAATAGCAAATTGATCAGAATAAATATTTCATCAAATTGATCAGAATACATATTTCATCAAATTGATCAGAATACATATTTCATCAAATTGATCAGAATACATATTTCATCAAATATGTTACTGGAGGATAATACCTTAACTACTACCTCACAAATCCAGCCCACCCAGGGTGAAACATTTAACTAAGACACTGAAAGTTGTCTGTCCACATAGGTGGAGTTGGAGTTCTCTCGATTGATAACTGGGATTGGCACTAAATCCCATGAAAGCTTGAGTACTACTTCAACTTGTGCTTTGTAATATGCTCTCTGCAGTCTGAGAGGCATTGCAATCTATAAAAGTATTCTGAAGTTTATCTCCCTTGATACAAGTTGGAGTTTTCTCTTCAAAGGGAAGTATACATCATTATACATCAGATATGCAACTCATGGATAGAAAATCAATGGGCTTCAGTATTGGGGGTGCAGAAGTGATCTTTGAAGGACAAGAATGCAATCAGTATACATGCTGATGTCTTCAGTGAATGATTTTCTTTTTAATGGGTGTCACAGTCCACAAGGATAATCAAAACTACCTTATTATGATAACTCTTTCTTGGCAGCACCAATAGGCCAGATGCCATAAGGATTTGATGACCAATTGCTTTTATCACCAGCAGCTGAGTAGATTGAGATAAAATTAAACCAGTTGAGTTACATCTTGTGCTTGGGAATTACAGACAGGTTCCCTGAATCAAATATCCAGTGTCCAGTCATACTTAATGAACTGGACAACTTCATGCTGACTATGATGGCATATTTTCCATTATGATCAGACTCTACCATATGGCTGTGATCACCAGCACACTTGATAGTTGTACAGTGAAAGCCAAAAGATGAAATGTCTTCGTTCAGTTTGCTAAACCTACATCATGCAGGCACTCTAGTGAATCTGCATAACATGCATAGTGTCATAAAAAGTGACACAATTCACCTGATGCCTGGATTAGTGCTTCAGTATACACATGATGTTACTCTCTTCTCAGTCCTTTCTTACTCAGAGGAAGGGTGTTTGTGTGTGTTTTGCAGGCAGGGTTAGGCACCACCTTCAAAATCTTTTCCAGGTACATTGCAGATAGCACAGGTGATGTTGGCATTGCCACATTTATATAAAATCTGCTCTTATGCTTCCTAATCTGTTAAATCTCATGTGGACTGGGGCCTCAGTCAAGGAAGTCTTCAACTTGGTTTTTAGTTTTGTGCTCTTTCTCCATCAAAGGCTACAATTCTGGCATCTGTCAATTTAAAATGGCCAGATTGACATTTATTTATATTGCTTCCACAGTCCTAACAATTTTGGCTGTTCACATCAAAACTTACAGGACCCAAGTATCAACTCTTTTCTTGTGGAGATGCCTTCCCTCGAACTTTAGTTGGAGGTTATCCGAGACCCATACTCAAATTTTTCATATGGACACCCCAGCTGAAAGGTATAAATGTTCCCTGCCACAAATCCAATAAGTCACGATACCACATCCTTAGGTAACTGCCAAACAATCTGGCAAGATAACAGTTGGTGTTAGTTTATAACTGAGCATATATATTAAGTTACACTGTAGGTTTTCTGTTCTCTTGCAGGTTACTTGTAGAGGAGTTGAGGAAGATTCTAATAGCCCTCTGGCAGGGCAGTAAAACGGCCATCTCACCAGAGTCTCTCTTCTCTGTCATTTGGAAAGTGGTTCCTCGATTTAGGTAAATGAATGGTTCAGAGAGAATTAGACCCATATATACCAAAAGTTGCACTGGTGTGAATTCCATGTTTTCCATGAAATTTTAAGTTTTCAAATGCATTACAAATGATCATTATAAATGGGTAGGGTGACAGTTTACATTAGCAAAGGAAAATAAGAGATATTTTCTACTCTCTTTCATAGAAGATGGGTAGTTATTTACATTTTGAGATGAACAGAACCAATCTTAACATGCATCTCTAAATAATGTAGATTTTTCAGAAAATCTAATTTAGTTTTTGTTTTCAAGTTAGATTAAATATATACAAGGCTCTGCACTATATTACTGACTAAACTTTTTTAGTTTTAAATTAGTTTTATTTAAAAGGCCCCTACACATGAATTGGCTCTTTGTACAATGACATGATGGTCTCTTGGAAGAGTACAAAGTAGTAAAAGAAAGGTATTAAACACAGGATTGCTACCAAATTTCCTATAATTCTTTCTATGTAAGATTCCATGCACATACTTGTGGGTTCAGATAGCACAGTATGGTAATGTCAGACATTGTAAGGGTTACATGACTTTAATTTCCATGCAGTTTGTTTTGTTAAAAGCTATGATTTTTTTTTGTAAAGTGCAAGGGTGTGATGTTATTACAGAGGTTACCAGCAGCAGGATGCTCATGAGTTTATGCGGTATTTGCTGGACAGACTGCACACAGAACTTTTAGCTCTCCTGCCTTACCCTGACAACAACAGCCCATACATAGGACCCAAGGGCCGTAGTACTATCGTAACTGCTATCTTTGGTGGCCTGCTACAAAATGAAGTCAACTGTCTTATATGTGGGATGGAGTCTAAGAAACATGATCCATTCCTAGGTATGTTAACTTAGGTAACCATTGCATAAATTTGTGATTAAATTAATTTTTCTTTCAAAGCTGCCCTTTATTGTAGCAATATGTTTGTCTTAGTGATATTTACTTCTTTGTTCCAATGGGGGAAATGGGTTTAAAGAAGCATTATTCTTGTTTAATTAATTTTCTTTGATTATTCTTGTTAGGGTTTCTTGAATTACCTTGTTTATTGTTCAGATATTTAACTGTTTTCCCGTCATCCAGTATCAAAATCCTAGGTTGTCTTCTGCAAATGTTGAAAGAAATTGACATCTTTGTTTATGGAAATACAAATTCATTTAAGGTATAGATGTGAACCTTTTACAGGTATTGAATACTATTCTGGTTCAACCATAAGAACCTGTTTTTCACTACAGTTTAATTTTAGGAAATGTTCTTAAATACAGAATAATCTTGATTATTAGGACCCTACTCGATTACAAGACCTTGTAGAAATCACATTGTCCAGCCTTCTCATTTCATTTGTCAGCAGTTTCGTAACTGCAAGACAACCACCATAGGAAATATTGGATTTTAACCAAAATTTGGTAAGCAGCTTTACATTGCTAAGATTTGAAGAAAATTTATTTCCAGGATTGTCAGATAGTGGAGTTATGGCCCTTGACTACCTGACCTTGTAACCTTGAGGTTCGTTGGATTTCATCCAAATAACTTGTCTGAAGTTTATTGAATTTATCTCAGTTTAGAATGCAGTTTTGTTTTGGTGAGACAATGCATCATTCCAGCATTCTGTGACATTACAGGAGTTGGGCATCTCCTGATTACCCCTCCTCCTGGCTTTGGTTTCCACAGTATATCTTGACCAATAATATCTGGATTTCTACCAGATTTGATGTGTGACTTTATATGTATTAGATTTGATTTTCAGTGTACTGTGCACATTTTCCCAGCATTTGTATTCAAGTCCCAGACAAGCAGATTGTAGTAATTGTGGCTCTTTGAATTGCACAGAACACAAGTTTCTCTAGTTCTGACTTTTGTATGGACTAAAAGAATGCTTGCATTGATAGACAGGTGTGGTGATAGATCCTACAAGACATTTGATGATGATTCATGTTAAGAACACTTGACAAATATTTGCTCATGTTATTGCAGTCATGCATTAGAATGTCTCTGTCACTGCCATTCCTTTATGCAGGAACACAGTCCTGTATATGGATTGACTTTAAAAATAAACTGAAACCTTTCATGTGTAAATTATCTGCACTTTAGGTGGCCACATTGAAGTATTTGGGTTTGGGTTAGGGTTAGTATTAATTTAAAACACTTAAGTTGATTTCATATTGTCAGAAATTTCTTTATTGATAAAACTGCAGACTCCTGTGCAATTTATAATACCTTTAAGGTGATTTCATGTTAGAAATTTCTTGTTGCTTAATTGATAAAACTGCAGACTCCTGTGCATATATGCAGTAATGTCTGCCATTACAAGTTTGTTCACGGTTTCAAACTGATTTTATACAAAAAATAGGCAAATATGGCCATTAAAATCTCCATTTATGAAAAAATAAATAAATTGGAAAACACTCTTCACCGATAATTTTTAAAAGCAAATTACTATTTATGTATTGATGTTTCAATTTCGAAACAGAATTTGGTATATTTTCATCATAGTACAGTAGGCCCAACTTCATGAAATCAAGCAGTGATATCTTGCTCCAGAAAGGGTTAATGGTCAGTTAGCTGTTAAAACTTGCATGTGAATGTGCAAGCATTTCTTTGTCGCCATAAGCTGATTGGTATCAACACCATGTAAATACATTTCGCCCTGGGTTACAAGTGATAGAACTTGCTGGCTACAGCAAGGGGACTTCTCAAAGTCATAATCTACAGTTATTATATGTCCAAAAAATCAGAAAGCGAAGTCGTTTTCGCTTTCTTAACAGAAGGCAATGTTTATGCTTCTCAGGCGACTTTTTGACCCACTTTGCCTGGTAGCATGACCCCTGTGTCACAGGGAGAAATGGGTACTCACACATTGGGGCAAGCGGGTGGGGACAGTAGTTGCTGCCCCAATTTTGCCTTAAACATGTCTTGGCCTACAAACATAAAATTTCATGGCTGACTATGTGTCCCCCACTCCAAAGTTTCTGGTGCTTCCTTTGAGAATTTCACCCTTATTGGACCTGGAAGATTGGTCAATATTGATTGAAACTGGTGATTAAAAAAGGCCATGTAAAAACTTCCCTATTTTAGATCCAAATCTTACTATTTTAGTTGTTATTCTCCCTACTTGGCTTTTGAAAAGTTGTCAGGTATGCTGGACTCCAGTCTCTACATGCCCAAAATTTCCCCTTTTCAGTACTGTCCCTCAATGTTGCAATGGCTACAATTTGAATATAAATTTAATAAAAATCAATTACACTTGAATACTATTCTGATAACCAGTTTTTGCATATAAGCAGTAAAATCCAACTTCAAAGAAATGTTGCCACTGTCCATAAATTTGTCAAAAATAATATACATAGTGGCTTAAACAGTCTCATTCAAGACAATAATATGTATAAACTTGCTCTTGTACATACATCTGACACATCTTTATCTTACCTATAATGAGTTGTACCATTTCCTGATCCTATCTTTGCAAATTAGCACATTGGAGTCACACCCACAGTACCCTTCAACAGATCTCACTAGCTATTGTAAGCCAGTTAATGGGAAACTTTGACTTAATTCCTGACCTTTTCTGTATCAGTTCCATGCAATACAAATTGCTGGTTTATACATACTACATGTAACGGGCATAGACTGCAAGTTTTTGTGGGATTTTTGTATTATTGTTTATTTTGGGTTTTTGTAAAATGACTGAAAATTGTTTTCTCAAAACACGACAGTGTCCAGGGATTTGGAAGTACAAGATCATATTTGTAGCAAAGATTCCATTTCATTCAAATCAGATATCAATTTCATGTAGGACAATGGTAATTAGATTTAGATTGTGCCGTGTTATGGTATATATGTCAACTTCTTGAAATTTCATATACCCATTTCATCAGCATGATCAAAGTTTAAGTTTCCTCAGGCAAACTTACGAGAAGCATGATTGGCCCGAACTAAAATTAGAGTGTCCTTGGGTGTCATGCTTAAAGATTTTTTTTAGCCTTGATGGGGTTTTCACTAAAAAACTTCTTACAGTGTCTAGTTGGTCCTAATTAAAAATAGCACTGGTCTTACATCTTTTATAGCTGATGCAGTGGTCATCCAAAAAGTCTTGTTATAGCTACTATTCTGGAACAGATCATAATATTGACATAGTGTTTTCACTAAAGACTTCTAGTTGGTACTAAATGAGAATGGTGCCAGTCTGATATTCAGTATGCCCACCACAATGGCCAACTTGAAAATCTTATTATGTACTACTCTACTGACATGGGAGTTTGACCAATATACTTGTTGTGGTGTTCAGTGAAAATGGTATTGATCTGAAATCCACTATGGCCATCATGATTGTCAACTGTAATATTTCATATTAAAACTTCTCCTGAATGAAAAGTCATATTGAAATGAAGTTCGAACTAAAAGATGTTTTATGGTGCTGACCTGATGCCCAATATGGCCACCACAGTGGCCATCTCAAAAATGATAGTATGGTCATTTCAGAATGGATGGTCATATCAACATAGCATTTTTCCAGAAAGACTTGTGTTAAGTTGGTCCTAAATGAAATGATGACCAATATGGCCTTCACAGTGGCCATGTATAAAATCTTGTTTCTCTACTTTTTTGGAATTATTGGTCGTATCAATGTAAAGTTTTCACTAAAAGACTTCTCATGTTGTTTCATTGCTTCAGATTGAAAATGGTGCTGATATCCATCTTGAAAATCTTGTCACTGCTGGTCTAAAATGGAATGTCATGTTCACATGGCATTTTTACTGAAAGACTTGTGATGTCTAGTTGGTTTTGAAGGAAAATGAACATTCAATATCTTTATTCTAATATTCACCATCTTTAAAATCTTGTCTTGATATATTGAGGTTTTCATTAAAAGACAGTGCCAAGGTGACATCCACTATGGTCATCATGGTGCCCATCATACCAGTATCAGAATTTTGCCAAAGAGCTTGTTATAATTTTCTGTTGCTCATAAATGCTGCTTTTCTGACTCGACCTATAAGCAAGTATATACAGTAAATCTTTTGTGGACTGATGCAGCTTATTGACCTTGGCAGAATACTGAAAAGACTAACCAGAAGTAGAAAAGACTAACCAGAAGTAGTTCACATTGACTGACTATCTAAATGTCAAAATGTGGTTCTAGGATAATTCACTAAGTAAGGAGGCAGTACACAGCTGTCTATGGAATTCTTGCTTTTACATATATATATATATATATATATATATATATATATATATATATATATATATATATATATAGTCAACTCCAAAAAGAAGTTAATATTGCAATGATGTTAAAGATTGTATATGTAAGGAATGGTTTTCTCTATGTTCTGTACTTTCAGATTTATCATTAGATATTCCATTTCAATATACATCTAAGAGTTCCAAGACGAAGGATAACAATGAACAACCAGTTTGTAAGTTGGCAGGTAAGAGAAAATTGTCAGTATAAAATTATTTGTTTTTAAACTTTGAGACTATAGTCCTGTTTTTCAAACTAGATCATGAGGTCATTTTCAAGTAAATACACAGGTGGTTACCCCCCCCAAGTCTTTCTGTGAGATTATTATTGCCCTTTGTCCACTATATCATATGTTATCTTTAATCTATCATCATGTACTGATCCCAACTTTTTTCATTAAAAACAAATTCTTGACAGATCAGTACCAAATTTTAAAGGTAGTGTTCTTGCAAAAAGTCGTTTCAAGATTTTACTATGTTGAACTGTCATCAAATATCACCACCATTACTGAAAAAAGAAACACCTTTGAAATGCTTCTCAGAAATCACTTAACCTTTACTTTTGACTTTATTTAATGGAGAACATTCTGCCATGAACTTCTTTCAATTTCACTTTGTTGATGCTGACATAGTATAAAATATGGTTGCTTTTCAATATTGCCTAACAGAATTTGAGCAGAATTAAAAGAAAACATGCAGGCCTCAAAGTCCTCAGCATTATAGCTAGAAATGACTGCCATTATTCAGTGTTGCACAGACTATGGCTTGCAGGTTTCCATTAGTTGTTTAATCCTATATCCCCCAAATCTTGAGCCTGTGCATTATTTAGCAATGCTTTTTTGTCAGAAAAGACTAAAAGTATGCCTACACTTTTGATTATTGGATGTCCACCAATTATTGGATGTCTGTGGGCACTTGAAATGGCCAAAGGTGATAAAACTAATGTTGTGATGGATGTATACTTTAAAACAATATATCTAATGATGAAAACATTGTAAAGTGCTTGATGGCTGTTAGGATAACATTTTTGAGGTTAAAGTAAACCCTACAAGGAATTGTCTGTTTATTTTGAGGTTTAATTAATGACAAATGAGACTATATGCCACTTATCATTTAATTAATGATTTGTATGTTTATAAAGAAATATAATTCAGAAAACACTGTTATTTATTATAAGTACTTATAGATAATGAGAGTATGTTTACTTAAATAGGAGCAAGTTCCAGATGGATACACAAGTCATCTGGAAAATGGTTTGATAGCCTTTATGGCTTCCCTTAGTAAGATGTTGAGTTTGTTCACTTTCATAATTAGTGGCTATTGCTACTGACAATAATTGTCAAGATTACAAATCCTAATGCTGCGAGGTGCTATTGTTCAGGTCAAATCTGCATGCATATCAAAGCCATTTTGGCTTCTCTCACTTAGTGTAAAGAACTCTAAAAACAATACAGTACCAGACTGCGACTAATGAACCATGTGACAAGATTGCTGCCTTTAAAAGCACATGGCATTTTGCTTAAAGTCCGAAAAATTGTTTTATCAGTCTTGTAGTTGGCAACATTGATGATTATAACTGGACATAATTGTCAAGATCATAACAGGGTCAGCATAATCTAAAAATAGATTTTGTGCAGACACACACACACACACACATAGTAATTAACCTTGAACAAAACAGGGTACTAGACAAACACAGAAAAATCATGTGACAACATAATTATTGCTTCCTTTATGAAAAAGGCATTTCATCTGCTCTCAAAAAGTTTTGTCTGCATAATTAAATCACATAGTTAGCAACATCCAATTAAATTATTACCAAACATTAACATGTCATCACATAATCGAAGATGATTCTTTTAGAAAAAGTCAAATATTCTACTTGATGACATTGGGTGAGGTGGGAAGGAGAGACATGCTGAACAAGTTTAGGTAAAATAAAGACTTGAATAAAACAATTTTATGTTGAAAAGACTCGAATAAACAATGTATAACTAATGAGATTATTCAGCAGCAGTGGGAAGATGGAGCAAATGGAAAGAGAATTATGTATGTACAAAGATTTAAATGATGTTTTTGAATGGTTTTGCTATGTGCATGACAAGAACATCTGCTTGGATATCACACTTACGCCAATAATAAGAACTATTAATGCATATTCAGTTCAAATAAGTCTATTATTATAACATTAGAAGAACTTTTTAATAATTAATGTTACTTTTAAAAGAAGATATTAAATACTTTGAAGACTGTAGCTTTCTTACTATGTACATATACATGAACTTCTTACAAAAAATTTTGTCCTTCTCTGGAAAGGCCTCCTGTCTTATAAGACCACTCTCGCAGTGTAGAAGGGGTGACCATATAAGAGGGGGACCACTGCATTTTAAAAAAGATTTGAAAATTGACTGTGATTAGTTTCACTTTGGAAATCTTGCCTATATAGCACCAGTAATGACAATGATTATTTAGTCTTCTTTGAAAGAAAAATTGTTTTCTTGAAAATATAAATGAGCAAATCTTTGGATATATGTGGTGATATCTTTTTTGTAACATTTCCTGTTTTTATGCTGTCTGGTCTTTGATTGGAGAATATTGATTTGGACTTGTTTATTGATCTACACATAACACACTTTTCCATTTCTGATATGTTTATATGTGAGTTTGCACAAATTTTACTTGATGTAGATAAATTAATTATGTTACATATTTGTATGCATATGTTTATGACTTTGTATACTTCTGAAGCAGTTTTACATTTTTTTATTAAAAATTAAACTTTCTTTCACTTTTATTATTTGGGTAAAGAGCTCATCAGCATGACTTTGACAGGTAAACTTTTATAAGCTTGTATGTATGGATGGCTGGCTGACTGACCTGAACTGATTTCATGGGAACTCAAGAAACTTTAATCTTTTTTAATTTAATTTTTATATTTGTTTGAATGGTACCATTTGGAATTAGAATCCTTTGGACTGCATTGTGGTCATGACTTACAAGCACAAATCTTTTTTTCCAAGGATTGCAATAAATTATGTTGCAAATAAAAAAAAAAATAATCTGTTTTTCTATAGCAAACTTTAATTTAATAGTCTTGGTCCTTAGGGGAGGGGTGTGTGGGGGAGGGTGGGGGTGGTAATTGTTTGAAGTATTTTGGACAGGCATGTGCCCCATGCATGATGTAAGTTTTATTTTTAAAAATTGCTTAAGGTTTAGAATTTACTGCACTGTTTTAGTTGTTTTGATTATGTTGTAAAAGATTGATAAATATTTTGTCTCAAACTACTTTTCAGACTGCTTGACAAGCTTTACAGAAGTGGAGGAGCTGGAGGAGTCAGAGTTATACCGATGTAGTAACTGTAAAATGAAGCAGAGGTCCACCAAAAAATTCTGGATTCGAAGATTGCCTAATGCAAGTTTTCATTATATGTAATTAATCAAACCTATACAGTGCACTTTTGAACTGGGATTAGAGTGGTCACTTATGTGCATGCTTCAGACAAGGTCATTTCTTCCCATTGCAAGTTGTGAATTTTTATTATATTATGTTTCAGTTGGGTGATCGTCTGGAATTTTAAATGCAGGTTTGAGAAAGTAGGCCAGAATAAGTCAATACTGATGGATCATTAGATACTTGTGTGTGCAACAGGAAGTTTTTAGCACATTGTAATGAAGGTACTTGTGTGTGCTACACAAAGCTTTTAACACATTGTAATGAAGGTACTTGTGTGTGCTACACAAAGCTTTTAACACATTGTACTGAAGGTAATTGTGTGTGCAACATGAAGCTTTTAGCACATTGTAATGAAGGTACTTGTGTGTGCTACACAAAGCTTTTAACACATTGTACTGAAGGTATTTGTGTGTGCAACATGAAGCTTTTAACACATTATACTGAAGGTACTTGTGTGTGCAACATGAAGCATTTTCACATTGTACTGAAGGTACTTGTGTGTGCAACATGAAGCATTTTACACATTGCACTGAATGTACTTGTGTGTGCAACATGAAGCTTTTAACACATTGTACAGAAGGTATTTGTGTGTGTAACATGAAGCTTTTAACACATTGTAATGAAGGTACTTGTGTTTGCAACATGAAGCTTTTAGCACATTGTAATGAAGGTACTTGTGTGTGCTACACAAAGCTTTTAACACATTGTAAAGAAGGTACTTGTGTGTGCAACATGAAGCTTTTAACACATTATACTGAAGGTACTTGTGTATGCAACATGAAGCATTTTACACATTGTACTGAAGGTACTTGTATGTGCAACATGAAGCATTTTACACATTGCACTGAATGTACTTGTGTGTGCAACATGAAGCTTTTAACACATTGTACAGAAGGTACTTGTGTGTGCAACATGAAGCTTTTAACACATTGTAATGAAGGTACTTGTGTGTGCAACATGAAGCTTTTAACACATTTTACTGAATGTACTTGTGTGCAACATGAAGCTTTTAACACATTGTACGGAAGGTACTTGTGTGTGCAACATGAAGCTTTTAACACATTATACTGAAGGTATTTGTGTGTGCAACATGAAGCTTTTAACACATTATACTGAAGGTACTTGTGTGTGCAACATGAAGCATTTTACACATTGTACTGAAGGTACTTGTGTGTGCAACATGAAGCATTTTACACATTGCACTGAATGTACTTGTGTGTGCAACATGAAGCTTTTAACACATTGTACAGAAGGTATTTGTGTGTGTAACATGAAGCTTTTAACACATTGTAATGAAGGTACTTGTGTTTGCAACATGAAGCTTTTAGCACATTGTAATGAAGGTACTTGTGTGTGCTACACAAAGCTTTTAACACATTGTACTGAAGGTACTTGTGTGTGCAACATGAAGCTTTTAACACATTATACTGAAGGTACTTGTGTATGCAACATGAAGCATTTTACACATTGTACTGAAGGTACTTGTATGTGCAACATGAAGCATTTTACACATTGCACTGAATGTACTTGTGTGTGCAACATGAAGCTTTTAACACATTGTACAGAAGGTACTTGTGTGTGCAACATGAAGCTTTTAACACATTGTAATGAAGGTACTTGTGTGTGCAACATGAAGCTTTTAACACATTGTAATGAAGGTACTTGTGTATGCTACACAAAGCTTTTAACACATTCTAATGAAGGTACTTGTGTTTGCTACACAAAGCTTTTAACACATTGTAATGAAGGTACTGGTGTATGCAACATGAAGCTTTTAGCACATTGTACTGAAGGTACTTGTGTGTGCAACATGAAGCTTTTAGCACATTGTAATGAAGGAACTTGTGTGTGCTACACATAGCTTTTAACACATTGTAATGAAGGTACTTGTGTGTGCTACACAAAGCTTTTAACACATTGTAATGAAGGTACTTGTGTGTGCAACATGAAGCTTTTAACACATTGTAATGAAGGTACTTGTGTGTGCAACATGAAGCTTTTAGCACATTGTAATGAAGGTACTTGTGTATGCTACACAAAGCTTTTAGCACATTGTAATGAAGGTACTTGTGTGTGCTACACAAGGCTTTTAACACATTGTACGGAAGGTACTTGTGTGTGCAACATGAAACTTTTAACACATTGTACTGAAGGTACTTGTGTGTGCAACATGAAGCATTTTACACATTGCACTGAATGTACTTGTGTGTGCAACATGAAACTCTTAACACATTGTAATGAAGGTACTTGTGTGTGCAACATGAAGCTTTTAACACATTGTACTGAAGGTACTTGTGTATGCAACAGGAAGCTTATAACACATTGTAAAGAAGGTACTTGTGTGTGCAACATGAAGCTTTAGCTTTTAGCACATTGTAATGAAGGTACTTGTGTGTGCTACACAAAGCTTTTAACACATTGTAATGAAGGTACTTGTGTGTGCTACACAAAGCTTTTAACACATTGTAATGAAGGTACTTGTGTGTGCTACACAAAGCTTTTAACACATTGTAATGAAGTTACTTGTGTGTGCTACACAAAGCTTTTAACACATTGTAATGAAGGTACTTGTGTGTGCTACACAAAGCTTTTAACACATTGTAAAGATGGTACTTGTGTGTGCAACATGAAGCTTTTAACACATTGTACTGAAGGTAATTGTGTGTGCAACATGAAGTGTTTAACACATTGCACTGAATGTACTTGTGTTTGCAACATGAATCTTTTAACACATTGTACAGAAGGTACTTGTGTGTGCAACATGAAATTTGAACATATTGTAATGAAGGTACTTGTGTGTGCAACATGAAGCTTTTAACACATTGTACTGAATGTACTTGTGTGTGCAACATGAAGCTTTTAACACATTGTAATGAAGGTACTTGTGTGTGCTACCCATAGCTTTTAACACATTGTATGGAAGGTACTTGTGTATGCAGCATGAAGCTTTTAACACATTGTACTGAAGGTACTTGTGTATGCAACATGAAGCTTTTAACACATTGTACTGAAGGTACTTGTGTGTGCTACACAAAGCTTTTAACACATTGTAATGAAGGTACTTGTGTGTGCTACACAAAGCTTTTAACACATTGTAATGAAGGTACTTGTGTGTGCTACAAAAAGCTTTTAACACATTGTAATGAAGGTACTTGTGTGTGCTACACAAAGCTTTTAACACATTGTAATGAAGGTACTTGTGTGTGCTACACAAAGCTTTTAACACATTGTAATGAAGGTATTTGTGTGTGCTACACAAAGCTTTTAACACATTGTAATGAAGTTACTTGTGCGTGCTACACAAAGCTTTTAACACATTGTAATGAAGGTACTTGTGTATGCAACATGAAGCTTTTAACACATTGTACTGAAGGTAATTGTGTGTGCAACATGAAGTGTTTAACACATTGCACTGAATGTACTTGTGTTTGCACCAATGAAGCTTTTAACACATTGTACAGAAGGTACTTGTTTGTGCAACATGAAACTTTTAACATATTGTAATGAAGGTACTTGTGTGTGCAACATGAAGCTTTTAACACATTGTACTGAATGTACTTGTGTGTGCAACATGAAGCTTTTAACACATTGTAATGAAGATACTTGTGTGTGCTACCCAAAGCTTTTAACACATTGTAATGAAGGTACTTGTGTATGCAACATGAAGCTTTTAACACATTGTACTGAAGGTACTTGTGTGTGCAACATGAAGCTTTTAGCACATTGTAATGAAGGTACTTGTGTGTGCTACACAAAGCTTTAAACACATTATAATGAAGGTACTTGTGTATGCTACACAAAGCTTTTAACACATTGTAATGAAGGTACTAGTGTGTGCTACACATAGCTTTTAACACATTGTACGGAAGGTACTTGTGTGTGCAACATGAAACTTTTAACACATTGTACTGAAGGTACTTGTGTGTGCAACATGAAGCATTTTACACATTGCACTGAAGGTACTGGTGTGTGCAACATGAAGCATTTTACACATTGCACTGAATGTACTTGTGTGTGCAACATGAAGCTTTTAACACATTGTACAGAAGGTACTTGTGTGTGCAATATGAAGCTTTTAACACATTGTAATGAAGGTACTTGTGTGTGCTACACAAAGCTTTTAACACATTGTAATGAAGGTACTTGTGTGTGCTACACAAAGCTTTTAACACATTGTAAAGAAGGTACTTGTCTGTGCAACATGCTTTTAACACATTGTACTGAAGGTACTTGTGTATGCAACATAAAGCGTTTAACACATTGCACTGAATGTACTTGTGTTTGCAACATGAAGTTTTTAACACATTGTACAGAAGGTACTTGTGTGTGCAACATGAAGCTTTTAACACATTGTACTGAATGTACTTGTGTGTGCAACATGAAGCTTTTAACACATTGTACTGAATGTTCTTGTGTTTGCTGCACAAAGCTTTTAACACATTGTAATGAAGGTACTTGTGGTGTATGCAACATGAAGCTTTTAACACATTGTACTGAAGGTACTTGTGTGTGCAACATGAAGCTTTTAGCACATTGTAATGAAGGTATTTGTGTGTGCTACACAAAGCTTTTAACACATTGTAATGAAGGTACTTGTGTGTGCTACACAAAGCTTTTAACACATTGTACAGAAGGTACTTGTGTGTGCAACATGAAGCTTTTAGCACATTGTAAAGAAGGTACTTGTGTGTGCTACACAAAGCTTTTAACACATTCTAATGAAGGTACTTGTGTGTGCTACACAAAGCTTTTAACACATTCTAATGAAGGTACTTGTGTATGCTACACAAAGCTTTTAACACATTGTAATGAAGTTACTTGTGTGTGCTACACAAAGCTTTTAACACATTGTACAGAAGGTACTTGCGTGTGCAACATGAAGCTTTTAGCACATTGTAAAGAAGGTACTTGTGTGTGCTACACAAAGCTTTTAACACATTGTAATGAAGGTACTTGTGTGTGCTACACAAAGCTTTGAAAACATTGTAATGAAGGTACTTGTGTATGCAACATGAAACTTTTAACACATTGTACTGAAGGTACTTGTGTGTGCAACATGAAGCTTTTAACACATTGCACTGAATGTACTTGTGTGTGCAACATGAAGCTTTTAACACATTGTACAGAAGGTACTTGTTTGTGCAACATGAAACTTTTAACACATTGTAATGAAGGTACTTGTGTGTGCAACATGAAGCTTTTAACACATTGTACTGAATGTACTTGTGTGTGCAACATGAAGCTTTTTACACATTGTACTGAAGGTTTGTTGCAAATTTAGTTCACTAAATTCATAAAGATTCACGCTTGTTAAAATGTGAATTAAAAATTTCAGTTGCACCAACAACCATATGATGCTATCCACAAATTTACAGCTGTATGCATTCTTTAAATAAATGCTGCTTCTTTCACTTTGTTGAAAATATTTCCAACTTCGTACTGGTGACAAGATGTAGGTGTGGTATATAAAATTCTTGATCTTTCTTTTATTTTCTCTTTGTCCATATACTTCATGTACCAATTAAAACTCAAATTTTTTTATCAAATATTTTGTCTTGAAAATAATATTGTTATTGTCAGGATTATGTTTTGTTTCACCTAGCTAGTCCAAACCTCAGTAATGTTATATCTATGTCAGATTTATGCATCATTACACACATCAGTTCATTGGTGATTGTAAATGGCCTCAGTAATGTTATGGCCTTGCTTGTCAGAAAAGAACACTTTGATGAAAACGTTTTAGTGTTTTAAAGAATTCTGGGATTTGCTTGGTTATTTAAGACTATCAGTCAGTTCATGCAGTTCATGATCAATGTGTTCTGCAATTGATGACAGATAGGTTCAGAATTATCTAATTACTCTTTTTTAATTTCTCTAATTTCTCTATTTTAACTCTATTTTATTCTACTCTAATTACTCTATTTTAATTTCTCTAATTACTCTATTTTAACTCTATTCTATTCTACTCTAATTACTCTATTTTAATTTCTCTAATTACTCTATTTTAACTATTCTATTCTACTCTAATTACTCTATTTTAACTCTATTCTATTCTACTCTAATTACTCTATTTTAATTTCTCTAATTGCTCTATTTTAACTCTATTCTATTCTACTCTAATTACTCTATTTTAATTTCTGTATACTGGGGACAGTTTCAGGTTGTAATATTTTGTGCAAACTGCTGGTTGGAGCCAGTTCTAATAATATTGTTTAATTATCTAAAGATTGTCTTTGGCAACATCACCAGAATGATACACATATATTCATATATCTTACCTCTAGACACCTAAAAGATAATTCATATTCTTCACAAATGCCATAAATCAAATTAGAGAATTGATTACCCTAAATATGTAAATGAGCAATTGTTTGACTGGTTTAAGAATTTTATTATGGAACATCATTATTTGTAATATTATTTTTGGTAGAAAGATTGAACTACAAATAGAATGAGGTTATCGTGATGGACTAAACTTGAGATGACAAGATTTTTTGAAACTCTCATATTGGAGGTATTGGCTGCTTTATTACAAATAATGTCAATTCAGTTTAGCATACTGGATAAGGGAATTCCAGTTAAGAACCTCTATACACATTTAAAATGTTTTATCATTGAAGTCCATTAGTTAAGAATGTGAATTGTCTGTTACAAGTCTTTGACTTGTCACACTGAATAATAAAGCATTTCAGCTGTTTTAATTGCTGCATGTTGATAACACCCTCAGTGTTAACTCATGCCATATCAGTTATCAGAGTATCTGCATGGTCTGACATTCAAACACCTGTTTTCTAGTATCAGTACAACAGTATTAGTTTAAGTTCAAACTTGAATGTTTTATTTTATTTTTTTTAAAAAAAAAAGTTTCTTGAAGAAGGTCATTGAAAATTGCAAATTTTGAAAATTTGATATATAAAAGTTCAGAGGAACCCGATGGTCAGGTTGATTACAGTAGTATGAATAAGCTTACTAAGTACAACCAAGCATTAGGAAAAAAATCATATATATTAGTCAAAATATTAACTCCTTAGCAACCTAAATCAACAAACTAAAATCATTTGCTTGAAGATTATAATTTGCAAAGAAAAACATTCTTGATTAATTTTGTTAAGATGCAACTGAGTGACATTAATTATCTTCTGTTTAAATACATTTTGTAATTATATTGAATATTGTCATGCATCTTTCTTATAGTTGAATATCTTGTATTGTAATTTAGTTACTTGAATATCTTGTATTGTAATTTAAATAATGATGTCTCTTTGGAAAATAAAATATTTCAAATGTGTCTCTGGTTTCCATTCCAGGTGTTGTGTCTACATTTGAAGAGGTTTAGATGGAACTCCAGCTTTCGAGTCAAGATAGAGACACATGTTGATTTTCCACTCCAGAGTCTTGACATGAATAAATACCTTTTGAATAATATGGTATTGTTGATTTTTGTTTGTATGCTGTGTACATGTCTTATTGTTTGTACCCAAGAAACCTGCCATTTAGTTGGGTTTCTTTGTTTTACCTTCTGGCTGTTCGCACTAAGGTGTGAATGTCCATTGGGAGGGTTAGTTGCAATAGTGTCTATCATTATTCAAACCCATGTAATTAACATTCTGGGGAAAGCTTTCAATCCCTGACCATGCTATTTTAAATAACATTTAACATAGCTTTTTTATTGTGAGCAAATTTTTTAAAATATACAAAAATGTGATATGAATTCCTGTTTTAAACAAAAATGAAACCTTTTTGTGCTAAATAGTCCATGATTGTTTACTACTGTATAACATATACCCTTCTATTGGAGGGGGGAAGACACTTTCAAATTCAACTAACCCACAACAAAGGCTATTAAAGAAATTGTGATCCACTGTTAGATATGTTTTAATCGAAAAACAATGCCCCTACAGAAGCATATTTTGTTTTGCATAATTTCTGACTATGGGTTAGTGGGTGGTAGAAGTGATTTTAATATTGGGTACTGAATTCTTATAGATCATATAATCTACTGCATATTTTTGTTTGTACTCATTCATTATAATCAATATTTTGTCATTTTATTTGTCTGTCAGCCATGTATGTCTCTGATACTGTGAAATCACATATTTTCTTGTTGGCTTATTATTTGTAGATGTCTTTGATCAGTTCCTTAATACCTACTAATTTAATGTCCATGAATATAGATTTTATATTAGGGATTTCTATCTAATACAAAAATCATGAATTTGTTTCCTTATTTACTAAGTGATCACTATATTTTGCTATTTTTCTTTGTTCTCAAGCATGCTGCTTTTGATTGCTTCAAATGTATGGTCAGATGCCATGATTCCCTAGTAATTATTTTTTTTCAATGAATGGTTTGTTAAACTTATAATACATGATCTCATCTCAAAATTACTCCAGCTGTTGGAGATAAACATAGAATCAACAGTGATTTGCCATTGGATAATGTGCTATTAGAGCTAGATCTGTGTACTTTGTTTTGAGCGATCAACACAGACCCTAATCTGCTAGCACTTTATGTGATGCCAGATCTTTCTATTTTGTAAGCAGTTGGCCTCTACTTGTAAGTGAGAATATGGTGTATAGCATATAATGTTGTAAATGCATGCTTTGTTGCTAATTAAATTGCCATTTCTGTCTAAAATTTGGTGTAGAGTACAACAAAGTGAGTAAAAATGGTTATATAAATATTATCTATATATGTTCTTTTATGTTTACAATGTTTTACTCTATATCCATATTTTAATTTAGATGTATAGTCTATGCAGTCTGAAATAAAGAATTCTTATCTTATCTGTCAGGTTATTTGTCATGTTTAATTGAGTCAGTTTTGAGTTAGAGGTAAAAATTGTTCTTTTTCTGCAAATCTTGTGTACCTTTTGGTTAAAAATTGTCATGAAAAATAGCATTAAAATCCTATAACAACAACAAATTGTCATAATTTTATCACTCCCATCTTTTATTCTAATGATAAAGTGCAATCAAGATGTAAATAATTTACTTTTTCAGCATGAGACAAGGGGAAGCTGTTCTGGCAGTAACCAGTATGATTTGGCTGCTGTTATAGTCCATCATGGATCAGGGTAAGACATGTCACTGACCAACACATATTTTGTGATCCATACACATCTGTGTTCACATGTTCGCTAGTAAAAAGGTTATCTGTTTGTTTTTTCAGGATGTCGCATAGACAGTTTGACATTTTCCATGTTTTGCATTCTTAAGAGTATTAGACCAATATTGTATAGGTAACCCAAGTTCAGTGTGTACTGGCTATAGATACAAACTAGCCATAGCAATTTCAATATTTTGATACATATTCCATATCATCCTTTTTAATTCTGTAGCTTGCGAGGTCATATAGTATTTACTTGTTCATTTGTTTTTTTTTGTGATGCCATCTGTCTTGGACCAAATTCATATACACTCTTGAAATATGGCATGTCATCTTGGGGAGCAACTTAACCATGCCAGAACTAGGTCACTGTGACCTAATTCTCAGACTATTTTGTATTTCAGTTTTTTACTCATTACACTCTAAATATCTTTTGTGCTATTTTGAACTGCAAGTAGAAACATTATTATGCAAATATATCTTGGTGGTCAGTGTGCTCTGATTTCCCTGCTTGAGTTACTTGTATATTTTATTAGACCCTGTATATCTTGAACCAGTTTTTCACCTACTCTTAAAATTGATATGTTGATGCATGTCAACCATAGCAAAGCTGGGACGATGTTAAACAATATTCATAATTGAGTGATGTTCATATTTTCAGTTATATTTGTTACACCCTTAATATCTTCGACTCGATTTCACTTACACATGAAACACTTTATGTGAATGCAACACAAAGTGAGTAATTACCATATTAAAACTAGGTCATTTGTGTAAGAAATTTAGGTATTAATTACTTTTGTATTTTAAGGTATTTGTTCATTATACTTACAATGTCTTCATGTTGAAAAGTTACTTTCTGTACCCCAGACTTGGTCATTGTAACCTTTCATTTCTGTTGGAGTGACTATTGTGTTTACAGGTGTCCTTTTGTTGAGATGTGCAGCTTAATGCATCTTGGAGACAGTGATCATTCTGTATCAAAACTAAGTCACCTTATTTTTGGAATTGAGTGATATGTTCAGCCATGTTGTGTTTTACACCATTAATATTGTAGATCCTATTTTACATAAGGAAATTGGTTTGTGCATGTATCTCAGGAAGAGGAATTCGGTAATACCCAAACTTGTGCATGATGACCTTATTTTCATGCTTATGTGACTTTTGTATTGTCAGCTATTCATTTGTTATAATCTTAAGCATTATTTGACTTCCACATGAAATTTGTTATGTAGATACAGCTCAAGGATATTAATCAAAACTAGGTCACTGACCTATTTCTTGTGCCTAACATCTGTTTGTTAGCTATCTGTTCATCATATTTCCTGTATCCTTAACAATATTACAACTAATCAGATTGTATCAATCCTACAGTGTAAAAGCTTCGGATGTTCACATTAAAATGAGTAATACAGTTTAATGTGGTAGTATTTCCTTCCTTAGTCTTTAGCTTCGACTCGTGACCAATGTGTAACAGGTTAAAATCCTGTCTAAACCAGGGTTGACTGTCACTGTGTATCTCTCTCTCTCTGCATGGACTGATACATTATGTAAAATAACAATACACAAAAGTAGGTTCCTGAATTGAGTTAAGCCCTGTTGTATTATGCAAAATTAAATGACCAGCACAAAGTAGGTTCCTGAATTGAGCCCTGTTGTATTATGCAAAATTAAATACCAACACAAAGTAGGTTACTGGATATACACATAGAATGTGATACTTCAGATTTCAGGCATTATTTTGTCATAAACTGCAGTTTCATTGACATAGAGTTTGCTTATTCAGTAGTCATCAAATCAAATTTATAAGGAGATTAATCATACAGAACATGATACCAGTGTTGTAATGGTTATGCAGGTACCAAAGGTTATAATAAATCGTAGGGTCGATTCTTAGATCATAAATATATAAAGCAGATATTTGCAAGTGAATAATGGATATATGTCATCAAGTGCGTGAAATGCTTGGTATTTTCATGATTGACAAAGCCACGAGTGAGAATACTTAGATTGAAGTGGAAGATTTGGATCCTGTGCAATTGGAGTGAAACAATTCATCAATATATTGTTAAAATGTTAATGTTAATTGTTGTTTTAGTACCCATCAGTCATGAATAAGTATTATTAGTTGCCTTGTTATTTTGTAAAATTATAATACATTTGAAACAGCATTTGCAGTCACATGCACTATTGTTTATTAGTAAAGACAAAAAAGAGTATTTGAGAATGCCCATTGGCCATCGTTGTCTGCAATTTAACACAAAGTGGCTTTGTTTGTAATTTGGCCCCCCCCCCATTCCATGCTAATTACTTTCACCTAGAAGTATGTTCAGCATATACTATACATTACAAATGTGTTCCACATATATAATGAAGTACTTTTCTTAATAACCACTTTCACCCAATTGTTTCTACTTTGAATTGTATCTTGACTCCTTTGGTTGATTTGAGAGCTATGCTGCTGGTGTGTTGCATGGTGAAATATGTTATATTGACTTCTCATTTGTGCATATTGTTTGTTCCAGTCCAGGTTAAACAATAATCACCAATCAGAAATCAAATTTAGCTTATTCTCTGCATGACAAACAGGAAGTTTTGGTAGAACAGAGTCTTCGTAGGAAAGTCATTAGTTATGTCAAGTAATTACTCAGAGATGTCAGGTTGTACCATTGTGAAAAACTTTGCATAACAGCAAAATGTGAGAACTCATACAAATTCGTTGAAAGTCTAACATATCAAAATGTGTGTTGCAAAGTATACAATTTTTATTTTACTGTTCTTGTCACATCATCTTTTTTTTTTTAAAGCAACTGTTCCACGTTTGGGTTTTTCAAGCACAACTTGAATGGTTGTGAAAGTAAATTTGATTAGCACAACATAGCATTATGGTGAAATTTGAAACCATTCGTGAAGAAAGTTTTACAAATGCATGTTTAAAATAGGGGCCTAGTAAATCAAAAATGTCTGCTTCCTGATGAGCTTCATTACGATTTTGTTCAGCAAATAAATGCTGATGACAGTAATGATGAGAATAATGTTTTAAGCTATGATGTATGTCAGATTTTTGAAGCTGGGAAAGTGTTAATGGAGATACCAGAAAGTGGATCAGGAAGAAAGAAAGACATATATTGAAATTTACATAAATATTGACCTATGACTGTTTCTTCCTCCCCCTTCTTTTTGCTTTGAATTGAGGTAGGTCTCCCTTAAGATAAAATCCCATCATAATCTCTTCCTAAATTGTACATGGGGAATAAATTTGGAATTTCTCTTCTTTATGCAGGGATTCAACAGGTGAATAAATGTGCTTATAGAATAAATGAAATTAGCATAGAATGTGTTATGGGGTAGATTTCAAACTGCTCAAGTTTATCACCTTGTATAAGTTAAATAAATTATAGAATAGGACTGGGTGAAGTCAGTAGTTTTCCTTCATTAACAAATATTAGTACACCATTCCCTTGAAAACTGACACCTGGATAAGTAGTGTAACCGCTTATAACATGGGATCAGATGTGGATTCCATTTAACCAGAAAGTATCAAACAAATTGATCCCTGTTTGTTGAACTTGAAGAAAACCGCGATCAAAATTGGTAACAGAAACTTTGATATATCACTAGTTTTATTGTTGAAAATGGTAGATAGGACCTGGAAATTGTAATCGACATTATAAAATATAAACTTTTAATAAGAAGTCATATAATTTATTAAATTTTCTTTTCTAACATTTTTTGTACACTGCAATTAACGATATTCACTGACATTTTGATCAGTGAAAATGTCATTTGCAGTACTTTAATAAATAAGAACCAGCTAAATAAATTGAAATTTATGTTATAGTTCTATCTTTTCCATTTTAATGTGTAAATGCAACATGTTCTATTGTTATTAAGTGTAAAATGTGTCAGTCTACTGTAATAATTATGTCTGCAAGCATTTCTCTGAGAACCTAATTAAGTGCCCACCATGTTTTGATATCAGACTAGTAGAAGCATTTGTCGTATTGTTGCACTAAATAAAAAGTATTCCTGCTTTTCTATTGTCTCGTTAATTGCATCATTTGAATCAAATAAAGGAGGTGGAATTAAAAAAGTTGAAAGGCATAAGTCCATCATGCTTAAGAACCATTGGGTAACTCATTTCAGTTGATCAATCAAACACTTATAAATGTTATTGTGTACATAATCTATTAAGCTACATTAAATTAACCTCCGTACAGGAGCCGTAGGAAACTTTGAAAAGCCTTGAAAAATGAATTGTTCCCTCATGGCCTTGAAAATTCAAAATATTATCTGTGTAACTTGAAAAGCCTTGATTTTCATGAAACTAAAAGGAATTAATAAATAGTTTTTGTTTTCAAGAATTTAATAAAAAAGAAAATGGGAAAAACAACAAAAAGAACAATCTCTGGCCACTGCATAGTCGTTTATTTGGAACTTCCGACTGTACAAAGCCCGGATGAAGCAGTGGTTAAAATTTGAATCATTCGCTTCGGCATAGCTGGTGGCTTATTCCATTTTCGGTGGCTAGATGAAGAAAAATATAAAGTTTGGATTATGTTGTCATTCTCAGAGCTTTGCAAAATGCAAATTATGCCAGGAAGATATTGATTTGCATGCAGTGAGAGAGAAAGAGTGCCCCATGGTCACATGCATCTACTCCCCCATTCTTGTAAGCTTAATGGCACTTAATACAGGCAAAACAAGAAGCCTTCAGCATGAAATAATTTTTGACAAAAGAGGTATGTCTGTGAACACAAAAATTCAAAGTTTTAAAATAGAAACTGTTAATAGTTGTAATTATGAAATTAGTTCAATCCAATTCTGTTTTGGAATTGAGTGGAAATAGCACAGATGATGATTGCAATGACCATGATTGATCTAGAAACATAGAATAATGCTGAACTGAGAGAAACATTAATGTATATAATATGAAATAGTGTAAAATATTCATCCACTGTTTTTAAATAAGTGTTAATATAAAAAAGAAATATCTTGACTTTGTTGTTTATGAGGACGAGTGAAGAAGAAAGGAAGGTACTGAAAAAGACATTGATACAAAGACAGCTGCTGCTGATTATGCATTGATAGCTAAGATTCATAAAAAAATTTCCTTTTTCATGATATATATTAAAGTAATTTAAGGAAAAGTGAAAAGGACAACATTGCTGAACTTGAAACTCTTGAAAAACTGCTTGATGACAAAGCTACAAGAACTGAAAAATTCATACTTAAATATTTTGGACTTTGTAAATAGTGTAGTTTAGATGAACTTTGTTAAGTGACTACATTATTGCCAGACAATAAATAAATAGAACATGTACATTTATTATTTGAAAAATCAGTACATGGTTAGATTTGTAAATGTCTTAGATCAGTTCATGAACCAACAGTTTCCACTGCACTTCACAAAATTTAATCTTGTTTTGTTTGTAAATTATGTGTAATTAATATTTCTCTCCTTTTCAGAGCTGGGTCTGGTCATTACACAGCTTATGTTCTAAATGAAGGTTAGTGTGGATTCATGGTTTAAAAGGAAAATCAATCATTGTTATTCAGTAGATATTAACTTCATAAATATGAGAATTGTAAATGAATTTTGAAAACGTCATGCTTATGGAAATTGTTCAGAATTGTAAAATCTGGCATATTGACTGTGTATTCAGCACTACCCCATACTGTATAATGTATGGATGGTATGAAAACATCTGAGGATGTCTGAATGATTTATTGTCTCATAAGGTTGGCTCATGTTCACTGCAGTGCTATATACACTGCAGCTAAAAACATTTCAAGTGAAAAATAAATAAATTAAAATGTTGATTGCATTATGCCTCAAGCTATATTTGATTTAATTGATCTGTGCATATTTTTACCTTTTCTGATGGAGAGTTAAGTTTGTGATGATTTAAATCTAGAGCACACATAAAACGTGATGCTGCGATCACTGGAACTATCTCTTGAAAACAGATAAATCGTGTTATCTTGGCATTGATTCCTATTTTATCTTCAGCATTAGAAATGTCTATTAAAAAAAGGTTGTTTCTTTCTGTAACTATGAACTTCGACTATATAATACATGTAACAGTAGTGTTAAAGTAACATTGTGACATATGTTGTGATCACAGAAACTATCTCTTAAAAACAGATAAATCATACATTATCTTTGCTGAAAATGTGAAAGTATTGGTTCCTATTTTTGCTGCAGCATTAGAAATAGCTGTCTAGTTAGTAAACGGTTAAGTTTCATATTGTAATCATGAACTTCAACTATATAGTATGTGTAACAGTTGTTAAAACAAGCTGACATTGTGACATTAGAGAATCTCTTATGATGGCTGACTGTGAAAGGCAAAATTAAATAGAAGGTACATGTGATTTTTGTTCTTATTTTCAGGTCAGTGGTATCATTTCAACGACAGCACAGTGACAGCTTGTGACACAGAGACTGTGGCAAAGTGTAAAGCTTACATCCTTTTTTATGTGCGGAGAGAAATTAAACTCCCAGAATATCTTAACATCAATGGACAATGAACACTTGGTGTGGACAGGAAATCTTAATTTAGATTAATACTGGACTGTGGAGCAGTACATGTAATGGAAATTACTAATCTCGTACATATAATAGGGCAGGTGTGACTGGTTAATAGTCGTAGCACGGTACAATTTTAGTGTCACAAGTTGCTTCTAAAATGCCAGGAACATGTGAGTCTCTTTAAGTGCATACTCTGTGTCAAATAAGGCATACATGGTCAGGTAAAATATATTGTGATCATGGCATCTCTTTATTTTAATTTTTTTTTTTTATCAACTCCGTTTACATTAGTGGCAGTCTTTTGTTTTTATACACAAACGTTACACTGACAGCTTCTGTGACACTAGTGTTATACTAATGTAGTGCATCTAGATAAATTTAACCTGCCCAGAGTGTAAAGGTACTCTCATAAGAACAAAGAGAAGGGGTCTGTATGACCCTATTGAAGCCCTAAGTCTTTCTGGTGTGCAAGTTTTGGAGCTTTGTGTAAATGTAGTATGTGTATGTAAAACTTAAAAGCTTTGAATCTCGACCTGTTGATTCTAAGCATAATGTCGTGTAAGATTTTTTTGTGTCAAAGCCAATGACATTTACATAACTGTGTTCAAAGAGCAAAGCATAATTTGAAAGAAAACCCCAATATGAAAGTCCATCTGAGAGTTTGGACGAAAGTTTGCTTCTGGTTAATTTTGTTCTTGATGTGCAAGAAAAAAGAAAATAAAAACTAGTATAGGTATCCGTGTGTTATGTTTTTATTCGACCAGTCATATTAATCAGTCTATGGACATGCCTATCTCTTTATTTAGCCACTTGTCCTTTCTTTGAACAGGATGTTTCCTAATGGGTTTTACTGTCCAGCATAAATTTGATTGCACACTGTGAGTGAATTTAAGTATTTGTTCCCAAGTTTTAAAACAAAAAGTCTGTTTTAAACAACAGTTGCATATCATGTTTGTGCACTCTTCTCAAAATGAATCATAACATCTATGAATTGCCACATATGACATGGTTAGCATATATGTTTATCTGATTGTCCTCTCTTGTGGCTATTTGTTGTGTTGTTTGCATAAAGGTTTACCCTTTGTGCACAGCCTGTATTTACCAGTAGATCTAAATTGACTGAATAATTGCAATTTTGGAGCTTTAAATTTTAATCCCAAATAAAGGTGTTTCTTTTCAGCAGCATAATTTGAGTTGCTTGCTAATTTTGAATCCAAAGTTTAATATAATGTTTCCTACTTATTTTCAAGTCTGGAGGACATGGGTTAAAGGTTACGGTTAGTGTTGGTGAAAGATTTTAAAATTTCATTATGAGAGAATTTTTGACCAAAAAATTTGGCAGATGTATCCAAGTTAGACATTTTCTTGAGAAGTCTAAACATTATTTTAGTGTTGAAAAATCAGTGAATTTAAGGAATTGCTATGAAACCTTTTTGAATTGTTTCAAATCGGGCTTTATTCATGAAATGTTTTTGAATTTACTGAGGAAATACAAAATGTTAAAACTGAATAAAATTTATTTTTCTTTAAATCATTAGTTTTAATTTTCCCACAATAATAAAATGGAATAACATTTTGTTGTTAAAATGACATATAGCACTTGTACTTAGCAAATGTTGCATCCATTGCTGTGTTGGCATGTTGATATTTTTCTTCTACTTTTGTCCCAGTTTGTGCAGTAATGAAAACAAAGTGATGTGTTTTTTTTATAGGATTTTTTAACACAGCTATAACAGATGTCTTATTGCTATGATGTCTGCAGATGTTAGTTTATAGTAATGTCTAGCACTGGGGTATCATGCCACAGACATATTGCATCATGTCCAACCCAATCACATTACCCTGACAAGTCCTTTTTAACCCCTTCATGCTGAGAGCCAAGTGTCCGAGGCATCCGTTTCATTTTTTATATCTTTTATATCTGTAGTGTACTGACAACTGTGTAGCTTGTTACAACTAATCCCCAGATATGCTGGCACATTCTGCAGTGTTGTTTGCATTTACACACATACAAAAACACACACACATAAATATAACAGTGGTCCGTCTCTTATATGGCCAGCCCTTCTGCACTGGGAAAGTGGCCTTTTAAGACAGGTCGCCTTACCATAGGAGGACTAAATTTTGAGTATATATATAATGTATGTAGTAAGAAAGCTACATACTTCAAAGTATTTAATATCTTCGATTAAAAGTAACAATTATTAAAAGGTTCTTCTTGTCATAATCATGGATTTATTTCAACTAAATATATATTAATAGTTCTTTTTCTTGATGCAAGCATCGTATGCAAGTGGGCTATGTTGTCATGCACATTGCAAAACCATTTAAAAATGTCGTTTAAATCTTGGTACATATATAATTCTCATTCAAATTGCTCCATTTTCTCATTGCTACTGAATAATCTTGGTTACAGTATTGAGTTTTCTCAACATAAAATTGTTTTATTCAAGTATTTTCTACATAAAATTATTTGGCAAGTCACCCCTCTCAGCACCCCACCGACTTCTTAAGTAATATGCCTCTGTTTATGTGATGGCATGTTATTGTTTGGTAAAAGATTTATTTGAATGTTGCTAACTGTATGTGCAAATGAAACTTGTATAGTTTGGAAAAAATGCCTTTTTCGTAAAGGAATGTGTTGTGTGATTTTTAAGTTTTTGTCTGGTGCCCTGTTCTGTTCCAGGTTAATTTCTGTTTGTGTGTTAATGCACAAAATTTATTTTTAGCCTATAATCTTAACATTTACATCCAGTAGCAATCATCAAAGAGAAGAACTTGACAGATTTGTGAAGCCCAAAACTCTTATCATAACTTAATTGAGCCCATTTCCAGTAAATGTCAACTTTTATAGATAATGATATAATATTAATCTTAGTGTTACATGTACTTTAGTCAACACTTTAAGTAACAGGCACTTGTTATTGGGAGATATGTATCCACAGAAGAGATTGATTACTTACCCTGCATCATGATATAAATTTATTGGTTGTATTTGAGTGGAACATTTTACATTTTTGTACTAATATGCTGGCCACTGGCCATGTTAGTGGAGAGGGTAGCTGCTGTGTGTGGGTGGGTGGTCATTCAAGAGAGGGACTACTGCATCTGACTGAACTTGTTACCACATGGAGGCTGTATATCTGATCTATCTGACTTTGATCAAACTTGAAGTATATGTCTATATCATCAGGACTTCGTATCAGACCCATAATTATCAATATGCATAAATATTACAAAGTGATCTTACATCTAATTAGCTGAGCTTCTTACCAGTCTGGAAGCCATATTTGAAATCCAAAGGTGACAAGATTTGGAATATATCTTTGTGTCAGAAGAAAAATTTCAACTATGAGTGGGATCTATGCAAATAAATTACGTGATTTATCTTGATATGTTGAGCTTATTACTTAGGAAGCCAAGATTCTGATCCAATTTTGATCAAAATTGGAATGTCAGCTTTGTATCATAAAGGTCTCAGATCAGCACCATATTTTTTCAGAACCAGCTAGACACCACTTGAAGTCTTTTAGTGAAAACCTCATTTTGATATAACCATTCAGGAGTAGTGATAACAAGATTTTCAACATGGCTGCAAAGGTGGCCACATTGGAAGTCAGACTGGCACCATTTTCATTTAGGACTAGACATTATAAGAAGTCTTTTAGTGAAAAGCACATGTTGATATGACCATCCATTTAGGCAGACCAATGGTAATCAGGTTTCCACTGTGGAAGCCATTCTTTATGAAAGATCGGCTAAATTTTAATTTAGGACATCTTTTAGTGAAAACCCCATGTTGATGTGACCATCCATTTAAACATCTTTTAGTGAAAACCCCATGTTGATGTGACCATCCATTTAGGAGGAATAGCTATAACAAGATTTTCAAGATGACCAACTAGACCATGGGATGAATATGTGTGAGTTTGAAGGCAATCTTTCAAGTACACATAGTTTAGAGGGAGTCAAATTTGTGCTAGTGGATGGACAGATGACAGAAATAGATCATCCAATAATCTCTTCTGATTTATTATTACTAGAACTATTAACTGTGGGTCAAGGTGTACTATGAAGAATACGTTGGATTGATGTACATGAGAATTGCTATATACCCTTACCTACATACCTGCAAATTAACAAGTTGATTCATAGTTTATACCTTTTAATTGGTGATCATATAATATTAATACAATATGATGCTTATAAGTCTTAGATTTCCACAACATATAAACTTTGGTATTTTGTTGTTGTTGTTGTTGGGCTTAACGCCATTTTTCAGCACATGATAGGCTATTCATGGCGGCCAGTATTAATGGTGGAGGAAGAAACCGGGAAATCACCAGAAAGAACCATCGACCCACGAGAAGTTACTGACAAGCTTTCTCACATATCCACATATCCACATTCTATCCTAGACAGAGGTGAGATGGCAGTGATCCGTAACGGACAGCGCTTAAGACCTATCGGCCACTCGGAGCCCCTGGTATTTTGTGATTTGTAAAATGGTTTATTGATTTGTATGCAGTTAAGTTGTATTCTTAAGCTATTTTTTCAGGGTGATAAGATACTTTTCCTCAAACTTTTCTATGTAATACTAGTTATGTGGCAGTTTACCAGGAAGTACATAATGTTGTTAACTATTTTGAACTAAATACATACTGTAATTATTTATTGTCTCATTACATTCTATACACCCCAGTAAATCATGATATCATTACATTTAATACACCCCAGTAAATCAAGACATTACATTCACCCCAGTAAATCAAGACATCATTACATTCAATACACCCCAGTAAATCATGATATCATTACATTCTATACACCCCAGTAAATCATGACATCATTACATTCTATACACCCCAGTAAATCAAGACATCATTACATTCTATACACCCCAGTAAATCAAGACATTACATTCAATACACCCCAGTAAATAAAGACATCATTACATTCTATACACCCCAGTAAATCAAGACATCATTACATTCTATACACCCCAGTAAATCAAGACATCATTACATTCTATACACCCCAGTAAATCAAGACATCATTACATTCTATACACCCCAGTAAATCAAGACATTACATTCAATACACCCCAGTAAATAAAGACATCATTACATTCTATACACCCCAGTAAATCAAGACATCATTACATTCTATACACCCCAGTAAATCAAGACATTACATTCAATACACCCCAGTAAATAAAGACATCATTACATTCTATACACCCCAGTAAATCAAGACATCATTACATTCTATACACCCCAGTAAATCAAGACATCATTACATTCACCCCAGTAAATCAAGACATCATTACATTCTATACACCCCAGTAAATCAAGACATCATTACATTCTATACACCCCAGTAAATCAAGACATCATTACATTCTATACACCACAGTAAATCATGACATTACATTCTATACACCCCAGTAAATCAAGACATTACATTCAATACACCCCAGTAAATCAAGACATTACATTCAATACACCCCAGTAAATCAAGACATCATTACATTCTATACACCCCAGTAAATCATGACATCATTACATTCTATACACCCCAGTAAATCATGACATCATATTCTATACACCACAGTAAATCATGACATCATTACATTCTATTCTGTACATCCCAGTAAATCAAGATGGTTATGATACTCTGTAAAACAGTTAATCAGGATGGTTATTACATTCTATACACCCCTGTCAATCAATGTATATTAAATTCTGTACACCCCAAGAAATGAAGATGGTCATTACATTCTGTACATTGTGGTAAATGTAGATAATTACATTCTGTATACCCTGGTAAATGAGGATTATTACATTCTGTACACCTTGGTAAATCCAGATGGTCACTACATTCTGTACAACCCAGTAAATCGATATGGTTTTTATATTTTGTACACCCTGCTAAATCAAAATGATTACATTTGTACACCACAGTAAATCAAGATGGTAATTAAACTCTGAACACCGCAGTAAATCAAGATGGCTATTACATTCTATACATTTCCAATGGATTAAGGCGGTCAATATATTCCTTACATCCTTGTAAATTAACATGAAATGAATTGATTACTAACTATGGCCAGAATTTCTTTGTTAGTGTGATCTGAGAATAACTCAGCTGCCATTATTGGCTAAGTAATCAATTGTTAACAACTTGCTAATTGTAGCAGTTACCTCTCTTAGGCTAAACAGCAATGACTTATTAAAATCTAGATGATGGAGATGATTTCCACCATCAGCAGAGTATCTAGCTTTATATGCAATTAAATTATATCATTCATTAGTCTTGCATTTTTACCTGTGAAGCAGGTGCTGTCTACCATTTTATTTTACCTAGTTGTTTATTGCCACAGTCACCCTGAAGACTGCTTCGAAGGCCTAGTGGTTAGAGCGTCCGCCTCGGATGCAGGAGGTTGTGGGTTCAAACCTCAGCAGAGTCATACCAAAGACTTTAAAAATGGTACTAACAGCTGCCTCGCTTGGCACTCAGCAATAAGAAGTTAGTGTTAGGACTGGTTGGCCTGGTGTCAGGATAATGTGACTGGGTGGGACATAATGTTACATGTCTGCGGCATGATGCTCTAGTGCTAGAAATTACTATAAACTGTCACACTGCAGACATCGAAGTGATATAACTGAAAAATTGTTATAGCTACCTTAAAAATATAAATCACAATCACACCAGTTACCATGCCACTTGCTAACAGATCATTTGTAAAATCACATGATCTAGATATCACGTTGGAGTTCATACACTGCACTAGAATAATTTTAACTAAAAAACTGGATTTTATATCCTAATTTTCCAAGAATTTCGTTTATGAGGTAATCACTGCACTTATGGATATAATTTTCAACTCTGAGCACTGCAAAAATATATTTCTGAAAAATTAATAATGTTTGAAATAATAATTCTGGCAGAATTAATGCCACTCTAACTTCATTTCTTTCATCAAGGAACATGGAGATGTTCCACTGTATAATGTGCCAGCCCATCTGGTTCTATTTAGATGAAGCTGTACCACTGTATAATGTGCCAGCCCATCTGGTTCTATTTAGATGAAGCTGTACCACTGTATAATGTACCAGCCCATCTGGATCTTCATGGCTGTTCTACCAATGATTTCAAAGAAATAATGTAGACCTTGAATTGCCAACATTTTATGGTACAGCATATCAAGGTCTGCTCTGAATAAAGTTAGGAGTGGGGGAAAATATTAGTATGGATTCCTTTTTGTAAGCATCAATTTTCATGGTTTAGAGTAAATGGGCATTTTTGTAGGGTAAATAAATTGATCAAAGGGGG
The DNA here is from genome assembly GCA_016746295.1 of Potamilus streckersoni. NCBI lineage: Eukaryota > Metazoa > Mollusca > Bivalvia > Unionida > Unionidae > Potamilus > Potamilus streckersoni. The sequence goes on along the minus strand of JAEAOA010002332.1, from coordinate 1,222,321 downwards.
CTGGGATTCTTTATGTTAAATACAAAACATTAATTTGTACTTTTTTTTAGCAAATCCATCAAAATTGGTATCCCATTATTACTGAATTCACATTTCTTCAGTTTTACTACTAATTACAAGTCTTCTGATAAAAGCACAATACAGATATGACCAGCTATTCAGGAGAAAAAGCTATGATAAGATTGTCCAGATAGACATTTGTATAGCCAGACTACCAGTTTTCATTTACAACCAACTAGACATCACAAGTCCTTTAGTGAATACCACAGGCTGTTATGACACTTCATTAGAGAGCAGTGATAGCAAGAGTCTATAGATGGCCACTGTGGTGGATGTGCAAGCAACCTTTTCATTTAGTACCAACTAGTCATCATAAGAAAGTCTTCTTGTGAAAAACCCATGACAATAATAATTTTGGTTCTGGTTATTGTTGTTGTTACAGGGTTTGATGCCATTATTGAGCACAAGATAGGCTATACATGGTGGCCAGAATAAATGGTGGAGGAAGAACCCAGGAAAACTCTGGAAAAAAACCACCAACCCACGAGAAGCTACTGGCAAGCTTTCTCACATACCCATGTTAGCCGAGGCTGAGACTCAAACCCACACAGACAGGGGTGAGATGGCAGTGATCTGTAACGATGAGTGCTTTTGTCCACTTGGCCACACAGGGACCCACATTTTTTTTTTTGGTGGAATAGAAATAACATTTTCAAGATGGTTGTTATGGTGTTCATATTTGCTATTAGATCAGTGCCATTTTTATTCAGGACCAGTTTGACATGAGAACCCTTAGAGAAAACACCATGTTTATATGACCGTCCATTCACAAGGAATAACAATAACAAGATTTTCAAGATGGCAGCTTTGGTGGCCATATTAGACATCAGATCAGCACCAGTTTCATCTAGGACCAACCAGACATCATAAGAAGTCATCTGGTGAAAACAACATTATTGAGAGGATAGCAATAACAAGACGTTCAAGTGTGTAGGAAATCCTTTCTGTGGACAAACTTTTGTCCAGCCACTGACCAATATCTGTAATTTTCAATTAGGTGAATACCAACAGCTACCATGAGATCAGACTGGGATGGTTAGATGACATGTGTGACACCTGTTGTTACCAAGAGATGAACTGGAAGATTAATAGAATCTATGCTGGTGAAGGAATTCATAGTCAAGGGTTTATATTATTTGTGTCCTCACAAGGCTATGGCACAAACTGTTCAGAACAAATAATCCTTACTGAACAGTTTTAATGAAGTGTGTAAAGACCTCAGGAAATTTCTAATTCATGACTTTCTTGGAAATTTTTATTTTCTGTGCTGGAAGTATGACAAGTGTTGCTATTGCAAGTGCAATAGTAACATTACATGGAAATCTTTTTTGTGGAATAACATGTGGACTGATGAATGAATCACTATTTAGTCAATGCAGGATTTTTCATTTGCAATCACATTATTAAATTTGATTCAACTGGAGGGAAATTGTGGGTGTTTGCAGTACAGTATAGTACTTTTTGAGAATTTAAGTGATGGCTAAACAAAAAATCCAGACTAAAATTAGCAGTTTATTTTTATTCAAATGGATAAAACTGACTCCTTGTTAATGCATAATTTTCACCAACTGTGAAAATTGTGTGCAAAGTTGTACACCAATGAAACATTACCTTGTTATATAGGTAGTTACTTTAAGTAGATTGCTTCAAGATTCTTGAATTCATATTCTGATTGGTATGGGTGTCTGTAGCTTTGATACAGTAACTAGAGAAATCACACATGATTTATTCATGCTAATGTAGGTACAGTTGAAATAATCATTTGTGAAAAATTTACAACAGAAGTTTACACATTTCTAAACACTTGTATACTTTGCATAAATTAATAATATTATAAATACACTCTAGAAGGTATAAAAAATAATACTAATTCCCACAACTGATCAGGAAGACAAAATGTGCATAAATACCATCTACACATGCTTAGGCAACAGTCTAAATGCAAACTGCACATACCCAGATCTGCCATTACATAATGTGTCAGGATATCTAAGTCCACGAAATTTGTTAGGAGTAACCATTAACAACAATCAATACCGATTCTGATCTGCAGGTGCACTATGCAATGGCAGATCTGGATCTATAATTGTTTACAGTTGGACTTATAATCGAACATATATGGTACCTTAAATTGCATAATTAATGCAATTTAATTCTGATCTGCAGGTGCACTATGCAATGGCAGATCTGGATCTATAATTGTTTACAGTTGGACTTATAATCGAACATATATGGTACCTTAAATTGCATAATTATTGATAATAGACAAACATACTATGGGTATAATCAATATATTAGTCACACAATCATAAAAGTGGGACGGACTTGCTGTAGACATATTTATGAAAGAATGTCTGACAGCATGACAAATATATATGGACCTTGTCACTGTCAATTTATATTACAACAGGAATATTTTTTTTGCCAACAAGATAAAATATCTTAGATTTGTGTGGAGATCTACTTGACTACATTCTTGGAATTTAACATTAACTATTGTGGGGGATTTTGTAATGCAAGTTTGGATCTTTTGCAGGACAGATTGATGTGGTGCAGGGCCGAATTCACAATTATGATTTACCTTCTTAGATTGGTTGATTCCCTAGCATACAACTAATGGCAAGCTAGGTTTTATGGCCACATATAAATATGTTCCAAAGGGAGGTTTTATGACCACATATGTGTTCCAAAGAGAGGTTTTATGACCACATAAATGTGTTTCAAAGAGAGGTTTTATGACCACATATAAATGCGTTTCAAAGAGAAGTTTTATGACCACATATAAATGTGTTTCAAAGAGAGGTTTTATGACCACATAAAAATGTGTTTCAATGATAAGTTTTATGACCATATATAAATGTGTTCCAAAGGGAGGTTATGCAGACTTAAAGTACCTAAATACATACACAAAACTACAGATGGATTTATTCAATCGGCAGAAATGAACCATTTTCATATGGGATAGGAATATGTTGAGGTCATTAGACTGAGATGAATTTAAAAACCATAACAAGTTCTTTTTCTAGTCTAAAAAGCAAACAAGAATGTGTATTTATTACATACCCCCTCTCTGAAGCTATGTATTATTCTTTACTCAGAAGTATGTAGGTCGTTTAGTCCTCTTAAAAGCACTTTATCAGTAATGATGATCTGATGCTAATTAGACTTGTATACAATAAATAGATTGATCTCTATTATATAATAAAAAGTGTATATACATGTACCTTTTCCCCCTACAAATCTAGGTTTGGATAATCACATTTCAATATTACATAACATATACATATAAATATTAAAACTGAATATCATTTATACCCATATGGTACAAATTATATGAGTCTTTCTTGTCCACTAGTCATAGAAATGTTGATGATTCAATATTCTAATAATTGCTAATGAACTTTCAGTAAAATAGAGCCATTTCATTTTCTTAAAAAAAAAAGAAGAGAAAAACAAAATACAATTAACTTGACTAGCGCTTATTGGAGACCAAACATTCTCACGTCATTACAAATTACAATAATGGCAATTCCATTGTGAGCAGCTAAAAACTAGTCTCAAATATTTTAATTTTCTAAAGTAATCAAAAATGGTGAAAAATTAACCATTAATTGCAGTACCAGACATTTTGCTGCAAACAACACAGAACCTGATCTGCCATCACACAATGCACCAGCAATTCAAGGTGCATATTGATTGTTCTATTTAGTCCTAATAAGCTGTATAGACCAAGATGTGTTGGCTAATTTTTGATATGGCAGATATCGGTCTGTGCAGTTTACAGTGGACCTGACTGAGTATAGACGGTACAATCCTACTTGATACCCTGAATCTAACACTGAGCCCAAGGTGTTAAGCAACACAATCAAGCGCCCTTGAAAACTGTACATTTAAGAATTTTTTGAACATGACATCATGGAAAGTGTCCAGGACTCTTGTTTATCCTGTAAATGAAAACTTTTTTTAAAATCATACTTCACTGTAAGGAAATCAACATTTCATCCATGGTAATTAAGTGATAAGATAAATTTTAATTGTAATTTGATCAAGTTATGAGTCTTCTTTATAAGTGAAATTTTGAGAAACTATGAGCACTTTATTTATACTACAAATACTGTCATATGATCTATGCAAGTAATGGTTAAGTGTATGTATGTATGTATACATCAAGAGTTCTGATTGGCTGACAACAGGAATTATGGTCTGTTTTAGTGAGCACTATAAAACTTTCCAACAATTACCTCATAGTAGCATACATTTACCCATACAAGGCATTTCTGTTCATAGATTTGATGTAATACATTTTTCCATGCAAGGCATTTTGATTCATTGGCTGATATATATTTCTCCTCACAAGGCATTTCTTTTTCCTCTACATTATAAGATCAAACTGAGATCATGTAAATTGACATTATATTTAGTTGATTAGTTTAAAGTCTGAAAAATACTTGAATTGTTAAAATGAACCTATTAAGCTTTAGAGTTAGTCTGCTGGTGTGACTGAAAAATGTACTGCATGCAAGAAGCACCCTTTCCCCATCACAAAATATTTCTTTTATTGCATGTTATAAGAAATAATTGATATCATGTAAAAAATAAATACACAGTTCATTAGTTGAAAGTCTGAAAAGGATCAGAATTGTAAAATTAATGCTAATGAGTTTTAACTTCGATAGTTGACATGGATGACAGTGTAAACAATTCACTACATGTAAGAAGTGCCCTAGTGTGCTTGTTCCAACAACTTCACATGAGAGCAATAGCAAAATCATGATACAAGAGGTGAGAGCTTCCAATTCTTTTATGTACAAGTCTTTGACCTAATGGACTATCATCTTTTACAGTGTCATCTGGTGGAGTAAATAGGTCGTGTCACTGTATCCCACCAAATAACATTACAGGGGAAGAGATCCATTGGGAGAGGGCAATAGTAACATAGAACTTACATCAAACAGTGTAGACCCAACTACAATTCGACATTAAAGACCAGAAGCAATACTGATTTTATAAATTTATACATAGAATGATCAGCACAGATCCTGATCTACGGGACCACTATATAAATGCAGCTCAGTCTTCACTCTTTATAGATGGAAGCTTACAGTTCCATAACATGGTGGTACATCATAACATACCACATGATACAACACAAGATGATATAAAAAATGGTGGTGTCTCAACAGACCAAATGATATAATGCATGGTGGTATGTAACAATAGATGCATGATACAACACATAGTAGTACATCACAACAGACCAAATGATATAATGCATGGTGGTATGTAACAATAGATGCATGATTCAACACATAGTAGTACATCACAACAGACCAAATGAAACGTTACACATGGTACATCACAATATATATCACAAGATACAATATGTGCGAATAACAGATCCCTTTGGTCAGATCTATGTCATATATATTACAACTGACACAAGTGTCATACAAGTTCATGGAATATTTCTGTCAACATGGTAATCTTTAAAGGATGTATTGCCCCAGCCCCCCCCCCACTTATGCAAAGACTTCAACCAAACGTATCCTATGGTAAAAGGCTCTCAATTTATATATTACATAAAATTATGCTATACATTGTTTCCATGGTAACCATAAAATACTGAATGCCAAATAATTTTTGTATCAAACTGGCACTCTACAACTTGTCAAGTGTACAGAATTTGGTTCATGGCTGGTTGATTTCTATGGTGCTATAAACTCATTATTGGCTACATCATGGCAAGAAAATGGTAGCTAAGTGCATTTCTCAAGGGAACAACTCTGTTCCAATATTAAATAATGGTTAAATAAAATATAAACTTGCTACATTGCAGTGTATCCTGTTCATTTCTTCATAATTCTATCCCCACCCAATAGTTATAAATGAAGAAACATAATGACATGAAGGTGGGAGGATGTATTTGACTAATATTGGTAGTTTCTTTATGTATTTTTAGGTTTTCAAGTAAAATAGATTTATCTTGTTCCACTGCAGTGCTCCAACCTAAAATTTCTTGGGAGTGGGGAGGACAGGTAAACAGCATTTTTTGATTTCCCAGCCACACTTTATATTATTTCCTTCTCAAATTTAATCTATCAAGTACAATTTATAATGAAAAAAATAAAGCTAACAATGTTGATAGACGTTTTTAAATTTGGGTCTAGATTCAAAAGCAAGCTGAAAATTTGCATTCTGTATAGTGAAATGATTACTTTCCACACTTAAATTATGCACAGTGATTTGATTACTATACAGACTTACAACTGTGTGTAGTGAAAGATTACTGTCCACTTACATTATGTATAGTGAACTGATTACTGTCCAAATTTGCAGTATGTGTTGTGAAATGATTCTTTTCAAATACTTGTGAGACTTTTGAAGTTGTATGTTACTGTGAACACCAATCATACCATCCATGTATGTGTTGCATATTATATGCATCACATGTGCATATTTTCATTCTCACCTTCTCACCTTTTTTGGGGGCCCCGAGTTGTTTAAAGTGCTCACCATTCTGAATCACTGCCATCTCACCTCTGTCTGTGTGAATTCGAGTCTCAGGCTCGGCCAAATTGTGGGTATGTGAGAAAGCCTGTCAGTAGCTTCTCATGGGTCAGTGGATCTCCCCGGCGTTTTCCTGGGTTCTTCCTCCACCAATGATACTGGCCACCATGTATAGCCTATCTTGTGCTCAAGGATGGCAATAAACCCTACAACAACAACTCACCTTTTTGTTTTCCCAAATTTGGTAGTTCATTACATAAAATTAATTTAAACTGTGTATAACTGCTCTTTCCTTCTTCTTGGATTAAAATGGCTAACTTAAGGACTAAAAAAATATGTGGACAACGATAAACATTCACACAGCACATCTAAAAAAAATCTAGACATTTAATGAAGAGCTGTTTTTCACAAAATGGAGGTAAAGAATAGCAGCTGTACTTTACAAATTTTCTGATTTTCCTGATGGTCCATTTTTAGCTGTTGAATCATAGGCATAAATCCCTCAAACAACCAATGTGACAAGGTAAGATTTAAAGTTGTGTTTAGCTTATCTTTGAACTACTTAGACCGGACACTTTTTATTTAATGTGGCAGAAAGAGTCTCTGATGGTATCTATGGGGTTAGTGAACTTTAATACAATGGGCACTACCATGATGGAAAGCAATAACATCTTTGATGTTAAACTTGGGTGAGAGCATAGATCTGCTCCTATGTTTCATCTGAATAGAATGAGATTTGCAATCAGTGATTTGGGTCTGACAAACAACTTTTTTTAAAAAAAAAATTAACTAGTGAGGCATATGGTAAACAACAACATTTATATAAAGTCCGTTATCTTTGCAGTTCAAAAAACCTGAGTGGTGCACAATGGCTTTTGCTTGACCTGGCTGGAAAGAGACCAAAATTCCAATCAGGCTACACTACCTATAATCCTAAATTATTGCTACTACAAATTCGGTGGCTTTTGCTTGACCTGGCTAGAAAGAGACCAAAAATCCTGTCTGGCTACACTATCCATAATAATAAAGGCTTCAGCAGGCACACAGTTCACGTCTGCTGAAAAATCATTTAAAAAAACTAGCAAAGGCCCATGTGGGCCTGCAAGCCTCCATCTGGCTGGGATATGCTTGGCAGCCACATGCAAAAGCTGTTGGCCATGATACTTGTTTCAGTAGGATGCCTTCTGCAGAAATTTTTTTCACTGTTGCATGTCAAGAGAACATTATTTTCATGGTTTCTATCTTTATCCTTTGTGTAATATCACATCATTTATCTAAGACTGAAAGGCCAAAATGCCAGTATGCCAACTGTTGAAGTTTTTTCATGATTTTAGTAACATGTAACAGGCATATCAGTATTGTCTGCAAACGTGACAGACCTTCAAGGTTTAATATTTACAATCAAATTTAGTTTAAAAAAGTGTACTATTTTTAACAAGTTATTAAATGGCTGTTCTGGTTATGCTGTGGTGGCCATATATGACAGCAGATGGATGTCATTACAAAAAATTTGAAATTCTGTTAAATTTTTACAGATGTCATTTAAACACTTTCATTTTTTAAACATAGCTACCATATTTGATGATGGATCAGCATCACTAGTACAAATCCTTCATCCAGCATAATAACTCTTAAATACAGTAAAACTCTGTTGAGTACTTGCTTTTCATAAGTTGTAAAAAGCAATTCTGAATGGATGATGGCAAAGGATATTAGACCATACCATAAGCTCACTTGGCCTTACAGCCAGGTGAGCTAAAAAAATATTAAACCACAGAAAATCTGTACCAACCATGAAGGTTTCTACACTCTAATAAAACAACTACTAAAAATAACAGAGTAGTTACAAAAGAGGTTTTATACTTTAAACTGGCCATTTCATCACACTAATAAATCTCAGTGGTAACTGATGAGTGACATGGCTAAACAGCATGAATTATACAAGAAAACAAAACATGATGCTGGCCATGGTCTGCATGTTGAGACCAACCATGGTGTTTGACAATGAGTGTGTTTATTTAGCTAGAAAAGTCAAGTAAGCACTGAAGCTATAGTCCATCTCGAAAATGGGTGCGATAAAATATTAATGAAACTAAAGAGTGGTTATTATTGGGTGTATATGCTAGAGTTATCAATATGCCGAAACAGACTTCCAAAAGTACAGTGAATGGCATGTTGTCTGCTTTCCCCATGTTTAGTAATACTCTAAGGAGACACTAGCATACAATTGTTTCTTAACTTGGGACATTAATGACCTTAACCTCTAGTCAAAGTATGCAGTCTTCAACTGAACTTAATGCAAAAAATGTATTTTCTTACCATGATCATGACCTATAGATTAGAATTTTTGTTTTCTTTATTGCCCTTAAGTGTAAGTCATTGACAAAAGTTTATCAATGAACAAACTCAAAAAGAAAAGTCATTCTACAAAAATTATTTTTCTCCTAGCCAGTGACCCTGATTTTTGACAACAAAATTCAAGCCTTCTTCCATACATTCAGTGCAAGCCCTCCACAAGCTTTGGTCATGGTTGTTAGGTTATTCTGTTTAAACTAGTTTTCTTTCTTCAGTAACCTTGACCATTACAGTTTGGCCTTCAAATTGATAGACTTCTTCCTTATTCCAAGTCAAAGCCATGCACAAGGTCTGGTCCAAGTATATGATGTAGAACTAATATTATTATAGTGGAAACCATTTTTTTCTTTGCTTGGTCACCTGGACCATTTCACTCCAAAATCAATCGGATTATTCCTTTCTTTAAGCACAAGGAATCCATTTTAATAAATACATAACTTTGCTGTTCGTGATGAAGTTTGGACCCAAACTCAAATAGGTTCTTTTTTTTACCCAAGTACATATTATCCCCAAAATTTGGTAACTGTAAATTGTAGACAACTTTAATTATTGTGCAGAAATGAACTTCATAAAATATAACACCATGAAAATTGTATTAGACAATAAGTGCATCATGAATCTGTATAAACAGATTGATTGCTTCATGCCAACATCAATTACCCTAACATATCAAGGAGTAGATAACTCTGGAAACTACCAAAACTATACCCATGCAAATATAACACACTAGTACAACTGTAGATTTTAAAATCTCTAAATTGTAAATACATCCAGTGGAGATGAATTAAATAAAAAATTTGATCACACACACACACACACACACACACACATAATCAAAAATTGTCCTGAGAGAAAACTTAACAAATGCACTCTTCTGCTTCAAGATTCTTCACACTTTTTCACCGAACTTTGGGGAACTAAAATTTCATATTCCTATGAAAGTTTCCCCATTTTATTTATCTAAGAACAAATAATATTGTCTAAATGATAATTTTAAAACCAATTTACAACTGATTTACTTGTATACAAATTTAGATACTGCATAGTAAATATGTGTATAATTTCAAAATTTGTATTTTTCATTGTTGTGGCTAACATCATCATATGTATTCATGGTGATGCATGTATGCTGGTCATGCTGAGTATTTAAAAATAGAATAAACAGTGTTACAATGAGACTAAAATTGTCCAATTCGGATTAAAAGACTTTTGGCAAAGCTCAACAACTTGATTGTATTTGCAAGATCTTACTTGGTAATTAAAAATCTGGTAACAGATTTAAAATTTGCAATAAAAAAATTTCATTAAAAAATATTAAGCAACAACATCCTGTTAAATATATTACCTTTATACTTGCTTGTAAGTTGGGGCCAACTGCAAACTGCATACAACCAGATCTGCCATTACATAATGTACCAGCAGATCTGAGCCTGTGTGGTATCTTAAGGAGTACTTAGAAGAACAAACAGCATCAAACCTGATCTGCTGATGTATTATATAATGGTGGATCAGGATCTATGTTGTTTGCAGTTGGACCCAACTTGTATATTTATGTATATATGGTAGATGTTTCATGGTAAAATCGAAAATAATCTGATAGCTTCATGAATTCAAAGAGCTGAAAGAATAATCCATGCAGAGCATTCAGCAACATTCCATCTCTCATGGGGCTTATCCTTTCAAATGCACATTGATTATCAAAATTGAAAACAGTTCCAATAATCTCAATGTTAGCTGCTGGATTCTTTGCAAAGCATTGATACAATTTGTTCATGAATTTCATAAAGTTCTGTAATTTTGCTGCCTAACTGGTCTTGCATACGTAAAAGATCACGGTTTTCTTGTTCTTGACCTGTCTTATAGTTTTGTAATAACTGTTTCATCTCCTGCACTTTAGATGCCAATCCTCTATTCTCCTCTTCTAAGGCCTGAGAAAAGAAAAGGGAAATGAAAAAAAAATACTTAAAAAACATTCAAGATGGTATAAATTACTATTCAGATCAAAAGAATAGTTTGATATAGGACCATAAAATGTAAAACTCACCTTTTGCAGCTATAGTACATGAGAAACGAACCTGAACAAAAACCCATGGATCTTTGGAAAGATGTAAGTAATACCCTATATAGTGCACACAAATCTGAACAATAAGAATTTAATGTTTTATACTGAAACTAATTTGAAATTAGTACAGTTACTTTTGACAGATTCAGTTCTCAAACATGTGGTACCATATTTTCTGATTTACCATATACACCCAACTGAAAACAGGATAAATCCAGAGCTTTTAATTGATAGCTTCCCAAATGTGACTTGTTGACAGATGTTAACACTCTGGATTTAACAATGACCCAATGACCACCAATACCAATGGATACAATGAAAAAAATGCTATATAATAACAGAAAGGTTGAAAGCTAGTCACCAGGTTTCTCTGACCAGGTCCAAAACCTTTGTTATTACAACTATATAATGCAATGTATATACTCGTTTATAAGTGTAGTCCAAGTAAAAGCAGCATTGACCCTGATCTTCCAATGCTTAATGCACTGTTAGCTCAAGCTCTTGTTTGTTTTACTGATTGCTGCAAAAAACTGCATAGACACAGATCTGTTGATACATTATGTGATGGCAGATATGGGACTGCAGTTTGACAGGGCTTTTAAATGAGCACATATGGTTGTGAGATTTGATTGCACTTTTAATGAAAGTGTTTACCATATTTATTTACATAAATTGTTATGCTAATGAAGAGGCGTAGCTACCTCTGCTCTGTTGATCCATCAGTTACATCAGCTATCAGGTTTATAGAATGAATGGTGTACACCATGATCTGCCCATAGTATGCACTATGGTAGATGCAGTTGCTTACACTTAATGCAAGGCTAATTGCTGTGATTTTTTTGGTGTAATTGGTAGATGTAATTTATAATATCCATGCATAAAAAATGGGCCAAAATGAAGCCTTATACTTGTGAAAAATTGGAAAATATAAACACCTTTGAATCTAGTCAAACCTCTAGAAAGTAAATAAAAAAGACTCTTAAAACTGATGACTACTTCATATAAGTTCTTTTTTTCTCAATAAAATTTGCAGTTAGAGTTTGAAACAGTGGACCATTAAAAGGAGCTGTTTCACAACAGGGACCTTACAGGAAGTACAACTCTAGGTTCAATATGGACAGAAATGAATAAAATATGGATTTAGTAAAAAGCATTATAATTTAAACAATGTGAACAAATCAGCTCTTTAAACTCAAAAACCTGAAAGGAAAAGAAAAGAAAAGCAAAACTTAATATATTACTTTTACATGTAAAACTGTGTTTTTTTTATATACAATTACAAATACAAAGCACACAAACAATCCAAAACAATGTTAATAGCAAAACTGAGGGTCTACATTCCAAGTGATGTGTATTAATAAGAATGTGTGATTTCATCATTATGCAGTGTTGACAAAGATAATTATTTTAATGGCAGGTGTCATCATGTATAATGACAAAATATGTATCTCTTTAACATTAATATACAGAAAATATTCAAACTCAATGATATGTTGTTTGCAGTTGGAAGTGGCGTACAAGTGAGTAGAGATAGTATATGATAATGTTTTGGTACATAATAATAAGCTAATGTAATTCTGGTTTTTGTTTTTTGTATTCTGTTTTTGATTGTAAATCTGTTGGTCTGTTTATATGTACTGTCATGTCAAGCTGCTGGCCCAAAATAATGCAATTACTCTAATTTCTGTAAACTCCATGAAGTTCATGAATCGAGGTAGATATCATGTTGCTTAATATATTTATATGGACAAAAAGTATTTGAAGAATCAAATTATAAAACCCAACAAGTCTCAATCGTTACTAAAAACTGAACTCTAGTCAATATAAAGAGAGAGATTATACTAATGTATGCAACTGCAGGCTAGAGCAAGAACTAATTTGGACTGCATTGCCAAAAGAAAATGATTGTCTGTGACAACAGACTATTGCCAAAATAGAAAGATTGTCTGTGACAATAGCCTGTATTGCCAAAATGAAAGAATTGTCTCTGACAAAAGTCTGTATTGCCAAAATGAAAAGTTGTCTCTGACCATAGACTGTATTGCCAAATAGCTGTACAAATTATCTTATTTCTGAGCATGTGAAAGATAAAACAAATTTTCTTTTAAAAGTCTTGGAACTATCTTGACTCTAACAATTCCATGCAAATATGGAGAGGATTCCTCACTGACTCACAAATAAGCCAAATCATTTAGACTGGTTGAGGAATTTAATAACAGAATACAGTTATTTTTATTGCTAATATACCTATGAAGAATGAACAAACACGATCTAAAATGAGGCTATCCTGGGGAACTCTGCCACTGAATAAAACTGAGATGACAAGATCTTATGAAATTCGTATGCCAGAGATATGATTCACACAGTCACAGAAAGGTTTTGTTTAAGGACTGTTCAAGAAATTTTCAAGGACTTAACATGTTTTAATTTTTCTTTTATGGAAACTAACCATTCTCCATTACAATACTTACTTTATCATTGTATTAAAATGTACAAAAGAAAGATGCATAACTAACTGGCATACCACTATAGAAAATATATACTGGCAAACTACCAATGTCACATAACATCCACCTAATTGTATTCAATTTTATTTATTTGTTCATTCTAACATTTAGTTTTCCTTCTAAAAAACGGATGAAATTTCGGGTAAAATTTAAAAGCTTTTCATGGACAAATATTTTTGGTATAAATTCAAGGATTTTTCAAGGTTGTATCTATACAAAAGTGACCACCCTGCTTAGTGTACTTATGTGGAGTATATCAACTGTTTTTTTTCTGCCCATTGACAATACCTTCAATTAATCTATATGATAATTAGGGTAATGAAAAAATTAGAATATTAGTAAGACATTCCATAGTTACCATTCAAAATTTGCTATATCTGGGTTAGTAGTCTGGTCTTGCAGTCTTACAGTCATGCTTGTTATCATACCAAATTTGAAACACAAAAAAGTCTCCATGGAAATACAGGAGTAAATTCTAATAACATCCAAAAAACAACAGCTGAGAAGAAATTTTCTCCATGTAAGCTTAGTAAGCAAATCAAAGACAATATTATGAAGGCAATGCCAATCACATGTAAAATTAATTTATGGATTTATGAATTTCTTGATAATCTTTCCAGTACAAATTTCCATCACAAGGAGTAGTCTCCCTCAGTCTTACTTTCAGTTTCTCACTCTCATTCTGAGAGCTTCCCCTGAAAAATCCCCCAACCTTTATCTTGTTCTGCAACCCTGTATTCGTACTCTCCTTGGCAGCCATTTCTGAGAACCTCTCTTCTAGTCTTTGGATTTCCTAAAAAGAAAAGCATAATGGAGAAATTTTGCAATTACTACATATATATTATACATAATAAACAAAAATTAGTGCATTCCATCAAATATTGCCCAGATTCCTTTTAAATGGAGACCATTTCAGGCCATGTGACTTCTGACCTTATGGAACTCTTCAAATCTTTTTCAGTACAAACCCGATTGTTTTGGGGGTTCAAAATGATGAATGATGTAGATGAATATTCAGTTAATACCTGACCCTTTTCTGCAGAAGCTGGATTGGAAATTGATTGATAGGCTGTTTGAATGGAACACTACATCAACATGTCAAATATACGGATGATGAGGATTCAAGAAACACCCATTACCTTATAATGTATCTGGAATAAAAGGGAAATATGCCATATCATTTAGCTAACAGAGATTCACTTTGCAATCAAGTAATGCATTTTAATATAAATAGTATATTATATGATGTCAAGCTACACCACTCTCTCAATAAGTTGCACCATGATAACTCGCAAACCCACTTATAACGCGTTATCTGGCATGAATCCAGATTTTTTTCAAAGAAAATATATTTTAAAATGTGCTGAACATAAAAAATATCACATCAGGAATTGGTAAATTCAACCTTAATACACAGCTTATTTTATCATTGAAAATGGTGATGCATGCCTGTAACAATAGAATCCATATTGTAAAAATTGCATTTTATAATAAGATATCACATACTATGTTAGTTTTTTTGATTGAGAGAAATAGTTGTCAATACACTGTAAATAAACTGTCTGATGAAGTAATGATCAATGAAAACTTCTGGTAAATGCTAACAGGTGGCAACAGAGAATGAAATAAACAGCAATTAAATGTCTTGCTATGTGAAATTCACACTCCAATCCTTTAATTTCACTTCAATGTAACCACTATAATCTGAAAGTATTCTCTTCTATGAAAATTTAACGAGTCAATCGACTGTCACATTGAAACCCATAAGTACTTCTGTGAGAACATAGTTACATGACAAATTTGTTTTGATCAACAACTAGGAGAACTGTTTGTTGCATTAAAAAAATCAATTAAAAGCGACCTATGTGGTTTTATCACTTTGAATATGTCTTTTGTATCAAAACAAGCAAGGGAGATACAATAAAAAAAATTCAAAGGCATGCCGATAGTAGCATAATTTTTTAATATTGCTATACGATGGCTGGAGATTCAAAATGTTGACTATGTAAAGATCATGCAGTTGGGAAATCTGAGAGATTTTGCTCGACAGCAGAGAAATCAAAGAGTAACACAAAAAAATTAACAGATTTTTCCAAATGTGAAGTGATATTTGTCAAATGTGTCACAAACTGCAAGTATTACTGTGTTCTAATTTACATTGTTTGAAATTTGTAGACCCATTAAATTCATGCTGATATAGATTAACTCTTGTGAATTTATTTTTTTTCATTTTACTTCCTCTACCTATCTACCTATTGTTTAATCAACATTCTTTTTCGAAAATAGTGTTGATCTTTTGTTTAAAAAATGTCTACTTTGGATCAAACAATAAAACTAAAATGTTACTCAATTCAACACAAGAATCAGTGACGTGGTACACAATAGTACGTGTTAAGCGAATGAAAACCATATGGAATAATGTTTTTGACAATCTCCTCAATATACAATAAGTTATCCTGAAATTAATGTTACTCTATAAGGAAAAAATCAACAAATTTCACCATTATGAAGAGATATTTATTCACAGTTAATCTCAGGACTATTATTAATTGGGTATTCAACACTGTAACCTGCCAACCCACCCCCACCCTTTTTATTGATATGTTGATCCCTTTATCAGTCTTAGTGTTTTGTTATAGGTCCCTCAATAACTCACACCCTCACTTATAATGTGGTCAATGTTTTTGGATCCTGTTGTTATCGAGGGAGCGGTGAAACCATTTTTTTCTTATTTTTCATCCTTGATAACTCTGACCTCTGAACTACTGGTCATAACATTGTGAGGTGGCTTTCTTGTCTCAAATGCAAGCAATGAACAAAGTTTTATAATGGCTGACTTAGTTATTTTGTTAAAACTGTTTTCCTCCTTGTATAGGTAATATAGGCTTCCTTTTAATCTCAAATTCAGGCCATTTACATAGTTCTGTCTAGGTGTCTGGTACACGGGTCATTATTTGGAAACAAAAAAGGTTTTCTTGTTTCTGTTCCTGTGGCCTTGAACTCTGACCTTTTGAACCTGATACTGGCAGGATGTTTCTTACTTGCCCAGAACCAAAGGTACTTGCAAAGTTTGGTAATCAGAAACTGTAGAGAACTCTAATTACTGTACAAACTAAAAGTGTGAAAAGTTGGAGGGACATGCAGACAATGTCATAATATGATATATTCTGTCTTATGGTGTGTGTGTATAAAATATATTTTTTGTAACTCATCAATAACGTACACATTTTACAAGTGAAATGCACTGAAAGTTTATACAAGGTTTAAATGAAAACACTGAATTTTCAACTAGGTGATAATATACACAGACACCATTGCTTCCTACTTATGAATATTCACCTTGGCATTATATTATAATCTTTTGTCCCAACAACATAACAAATTCATCAATCTGAGAAGGCATGCTTTATACTGAAAATGAACTCAATAAAAGGATCACCTAAATTCTATCCATCCCAAACAGAATGTATATTTATTTCATATCTTACTTTTCAACATTATCTTGATATAAAACATTTATTTTGAATGTACTTTATATACTGGCTTTTAAGTCAAGTCCAACTGCAAACTGCATAGACCCTGATCTACCATCATATAATGCACCAGAAGCTCCGAGTCAAAAAAGTTTCTTAGGAGTAATCATTAAAACAAATAACATAGTTCCTGATCTGCTAGCACACAAGATGACAGATCAGGGTCTATTTTGTTTTCAGTTTAATTTATAAGTGAGTATAGATGGTAATAAAACTTGTGCAAATCATATGAATGATTGTGAATAGTAAAATATTGTAATTATTCATATTTGCTTTTCCCTTTTCAGATGATTTCAAGCATACAGTGAAGACCTTGATCTGATGATAAACACTGCAACAAATGATTTGGATGTGATGGTTGATTACACATATAAATGTAACACTGGTATTCATACCTCATCTTTGTTCTGATTATCTTGTTGTACAGATTCCAGTTTTCCACGCAACTCCTGGATTTCTGTCTGTAATGCTGTCACCTGCTCAGATCCTCCTGGTTTCTTTTCTAGTTCTGCCACCTAAATAATAATAAAGAAAGTTTCGGCATAATTGGGAGGGAAAAAAAAGTTTTGTAAAATTAATTATTTATTCTTTTGCTAACTTGTCATGTCTTGTGTCTGTCATATATGCCATGAGTAGGTGGGTTGAGAGAAAAGTGTGTGTGTGCACGCGCATGCATGCGTACATGAATGTATGTATGCATAACAGTATAATCATGACTATACCATGCATGCCAATTAAAAGTTTAGTTTAAAAAAAAGTACAAAAGGATAAACTTTGAGATAAATCCTTTAACAAAGAAAGCTAACATCTAAAAAGATTTTAATACTAGGGTTAAAAATGCACATAATCTTCAGGAAAACAAATCCTTTCAAATAAAAAATCCAGGGCTGAAATCAGTTGGTGGGTAGGTATTTAACTTTAATGGCACATCCTGACAATGAAAGTGCTAATTAAAGGTTATACAATATAATGGGAAAAACTGAAAATCATTAAGAAGACAAACCCTTCCTAATAACATGAATATAGTGTCCTTAAAGGTAAAAATCTTGAAAAGGTAAAATGTATAGACTGGAAATGGATGTCCATAAAATCCTTCCAAATAGAAAGCAAATTATAACTTTGGTATGTTTTACCTTTATCTTTTGTCTTGTTATAGAAGATATCTAATATCTTTTCTAAAAGATACAGGTAAAAGATGCCAATGTTCTTTAAAGGGTTAAGGCCTTAATTGTTGTACCAAAATTGTATGTGTGTGTGTGTGTGTGTGTGTGTGTGTGTGTGTCATATAAACTTGTTTATACATCAAATGCAAACAGCAAAGACCCAGATCTGCTATAGCATAATACACCTGCAAATTAAGTTCTGTTTACTCCTAACAAACTGAACCGACTCAGATCTGCCAGTGCATTAAGCAGTGGCACACCTGGGTCTGTGCAGTTTGCAACTGGTCTCATCTTATAAGTGAGTATATATGGTACAAATTTAATATCAATATAAACATATAAAAGATGAATGGAACAAAATAAATAAAATTAAATGTACTTATTCAAATAAATTTATATGATACCTTTACACACAGTAAATAAATCTGCATAGATGTGTATATATATGGTAAAACATTACCTCTGGGTGAAGTCAATTCACAGTTGACCTTTTAATAAAACAATACATCTACAACTACTGATATCATATAAATGGGAGTGGATAGGAATTTCAAGCATCTGGAGCAAAAAAAATCAGATTTTCTTATTAATGTCACTAGGCATTTTACCAATGTACTGAGTGACATTTAAGCTGATCTATGTAATTTGGAATATACATTCTAAAACAAATTTTCAATCTGAAAGGGGGCCCACAAGTGGCCCAGTGGTTTAAATCTCCATTATGGATCACTCACGGCCATCTCAGCTCTGACTGTGTGTTTGAGTTTAAGATTCGGGAATGTGGACATGTGAGAAAGCTTGCCAGTAGCTTCTCATGGGTTGGTGGTTCTTTCCGAGGATTTCTCAGTTTCTCCCTCCACCTTTAATATTGGCTGCCATATATAGAATGTCATGTGCTGAACAATCAATCTGAAAGTGTCAATTTACCTTCAATTTAATTTAGATAATGACTGCAATTCTTTGAAATGGCCTGTTTTATTTGATAAAAAAAATGTATTGTGAGAAGATAAACGAACATTAATGATATAAAATAATTTCCATGAAAATCAAATGTTTATAAAAAAAAAAAACAGTTGTCAAGTCTGTATAGTAAATGTTGCAGACCAACTGATGAGTATAACTATTTTCTTTATGTGACTGTTAAATGCTGATAATATCAGGGTGTGTAATATAATGCATTTGCCATGTATCAATATGTATTGCAACACATAACCTATGATATGACACATCACATATCAATATGTATTGCAACACACAACCTATGATATGACACATTATCAGTACACATATTAAATGGAAGATCCTGTCAACACACTGGTTGTATTTCCAGTATGCTAAAATCATAAATAACAGACTGCAGAAAGATCTTGCCTTGACAGCTGTTCTGGTACCTTTCTTATACATGGCAGGATATTTCAGTGATTGATTAATTAGCTACCATTAGTTTCATAACTGGCTCTGTACATATGCATCATGAAGTCAGTTCTAAGCGATTCTGCAATAATAACAAATAATACTCTCTTGAAGGGACTGATGCTAATGGGCAAAAAGAATTTTCAGGAATTCAAGACTATTTTTTCCTATTAGCTGTTATTCTTCAGCAATAATACAAGTTTCATATTAGCTGCTGTGGTACATACATTGGATCTTAGCTTGGCACCATTATGATTTAAGACAAATTGGACATCAAGAAGTCTTTTGGTAAAAACTTTACAATCATCCAATCGAGGGGAGTAGTGACAAAAATAATTTTAAGACAGTCATCATGACATCCATAATTAACCTTATGCGAGATGAAAGATCGCTCCACCAAACACGTAACATGACCGCCTGTTAATCGCTGACAAACATGAATTATCTGGCAAAGAAATAAGTTTCAGTTTAAGGGATATGTTTATTAAAATGGATTTTTATTATTATTAAAAAAATAAAATTATGAAGTTGCATAATTATACTGCAGACAATATTTATATTTGTAGTTCAAGTTCATATAGTAATAACCTAAGTGTTTTATTTCAGTAATAAAATCAATTTTAAATTTGTTGGAGAAATTATTAATTATTAATAGAAAAGGAAATGCTAATGTAATAAGCCTATCAGCTTGTCCCTATTAATCTTCTCTGCCTTATGTTTATGCTGCCTTGGAAGTAAATGAATTAAAAATTATAACAAAATCCTAAATAATTACTGTTTAGAAGTATACGGTTGTCCATAATAATTGTAACGTTCTTCTGTTTATCAGATGGAATTTTGTCTGTTGATGGGAATATGTAAATGCAGGCTTAATATATCAGACAATAATTATCTGAAACCATTGTTTTTTGTACTTCTTTATTAATACATTTTTGTATCCCCACCCCTTCTTCAGCACAATGAAAAAGTAAAAAGTCATTCAAGTGTCTGAATGATCAAGAAATAAATTATTATTTTTGGGACATTCAAGCAATAAAATGTAAAGTTTCAAACTTTAAAATAATACAATCTGGGGTTGTTCAGTCATTCCTATACAAGAAAACAATAAACATCAAAGACTGAAAGTTAGGGTAATTTTCACCCATATTCTAAAAATGTTTATTTTTACATATATTTTTTTCATTTCAATTTCTTTTTTTTCTTCTTCAAGCCATTTATGTGACATGCTTTCTTCATATGTTTTGCAAACAAACATGTTGTATTTACCATCAATTGTTTCCATATTCACCTGATTGTACATGTCACTACAAAAAGTTTTGTCTATGTTTCAGGAAAGGAATAATTCCTTTATTTTGATGATCTGGGTATCAACTCAGAATTACAAGGTTTTCACTGACTTCATATTACCTTATCCATCAAGAAATCAACAAAACATTGCAAAATTTGTAAATACTTATCATGATCATTTCATTATTGCCACAAGCAGCTTTTTGGAAAAAATGGCAAATGA
This sequence comes from Potamilus streckersoni, assembly GCA_016746295.1. Classification (NCBI taxonomy): domain Eukaryota; kingdom Metazoa; phylum Mollusca; class Bivalvia; order Unionida; family Unionidae; genus Potamilus; species Potamilus streckersoni. Next base: position 1,201,211 of record JAEAOA010002332.1, on the reverse strand, counting down.
AAGCATTGCATATAGTTGTGTTGAATTTAAGCTCGCTGATTGATTAATTGATAAACATGAACGACAAGTGGTGATAGGTCAATTGATGTACAACTTTCACCATTTCCATTCAGGACCAACTCTATATCATAGAAGTTTATTGGTGAAAAACCCATGTTAATATGACCATGTATATGGAGAGGAGTAAAGATAAGAATTTCAAGATGGCTGCTGTTGTGGCCATATTGGATATCATAGCAGCATTTTCATTTAAGACCAACTGGAACATCATATAAAGTCTTTTGGTGAAAACCGCAAATCAAAATAGCTTTCAACTCAGAAAGAGTTGTGATAAGATTATTAAGATATTCGCCATAGTGGCCATCTTATATGTCAGATTGTCATTAGTAAACGTGATGCTGATATGACATTCCATTCAACAGGAGCAGTGAAAGATTTTCAAGATGGCTGCCATGGTAGCCATATTGGATGCCAGATTGGTATCATTTTCATTTATCACCAACTAGACATAAAAAAATTCCTTTAGTTAAAATCCAGTGTTGATACAACAATCCATTCAGAAGGAATAACATTTTCAAGATAGTCAATGGCAATATTAGATGTCCTAGCAGCACCATTTTCATTTAGGACCAACTAGACCTTGTGAATGTGTTTACCAATTCAAGGTAATCCTTCAACAAGTTTGGAGGAACAGTGATAACAGATGGACAGATGCCAGACAACAGTTATTGAACAATAGAGTTAAAAATGTTCCAAACCAAACCTATAACAAATTTCATGTGTTAATTTTGGAAGGCGTCATTGTATTATCTTGAAACCAATAGAAATCATGCAATTTTTTGTTCAATAAAAATCTTATCTAAACACATGACTGTGTGAAAGAGTGCAGATATCTAAGATTTCTATAACATGACTGGGAGATAGTGTAGATGTCTAAGATTTCTATAACATGATTGTGTGAGAGAATCAATATTTTAAGATTTCTATAACATGACTTGGTGAGAGAGTGTAGATGTCTAAAATTTCTATAACATGACTGTGTGAAAGAGTGCAGATATCTAAGATTTCTATAACATGACTGGGTGAGAGAGTGTAGATGTCTTAAGATTTCTATAACATGATTGTGTGAGATAATCAATATTTTAAGATTTCTATAACATGACTGGGAGTGGAGATTCTAAGAACCCAACCCCTCATACTTCATGCAAATACAAAATAACTTCAGTGATGGCTCATTTCAATGAATTCTAACTTAACTGAATAACACTGCAAGAATCATTATTTATGACCACTGAAGATTATAGTAACTTCTAAAAAATTTTAAGTCTAATTTTGCATCAAATGTTCTTGTCTTGTATTGCTACGCGAATTAAACCATCAAAAGTATTAATGCATATGTGAATCATTGTATAATAAATATATAATAAGTGTATAAATACAAATATGTATATGGAAAAATTTGTTTATGCAGACCTTCTGTAGTAAGAACAATGAAACTAGAGTCCCTTGAAAGGACTAATCTACTGGCCCAAAAGACTTTCCAGAAATTCAAGATCATATCTTTGTTATAAATGTTTAGTGTTGAAATTATCGAATATACATTTTAGTGACAACACAAGTTTACATGTTATATTGTAAGAACAGCCATAATGACCTAATAATGTATTCTTTTTAATGTATCCTTACCCTAAAAATTTACAGCATGTTTTCTGTTCCTAATTTTGTGGTGTTTGTTTTTAATTTTTGTAATCATTTCATTATATATGGTTTGTTTTTCATATTCTTTTTTAAGCATTGTCAAAGTTGTAAAGCGCTTAGAGCTTCTAAAGATTAGGCGCTATATAAAGTCCTCGTTATTATTATTATTATAATGTACCTACTGTGGTGGACATACTGGACATCAAATTGGCACCCTGTTACATATAGGCCACAGATGAATAGAGTGGTCTTCGTTGATTCAACGGACGAACAGCAACACATATAAAGCCAAGTATTTGAAGTCTTTTGGCAAAACACCCCATTTCATTATTACCATCCATTCAAGAGCAGTAGTAAAAGAAATATTTTCCAGACCAGCAATAATAGTAGGCATACAGGATATGGGACCAACTTTTAATGCAAAATCCCCTTGCTAATACACCCATTAATTTGGGGGGATTGGATGTTTTTCACTATGACCACAATAATGGATACATTAAGGGTCAGTTTACATCAATTCATTTAGGACCAACTAGGCAACATAAAAACTCTTTTGATTAAAATCCCATGTAAAAAGTATTTTCCATTAAAGAAAAGCAATAATAAGCTTTCAAAATGTCCACCAGTGTGGCCATACTGAACCATATTAATTTAGGACCAACAAGACATTATGAAAACTCTGCCCGTGAAATTCCATGTTCAAGTTTGGAAGAGTAGCAATAACAAGATTTTCATTGTGGCTGACAATGTGGACATAATGGACATCAGATCTGCATCATTTCCATTTAGAACCAACTAGGCATCAAAAGTCTTTTGGTAAATGCAAAATGTCCATGTGCCAGACATACAGTGAAGAAACAATAAAAAGATTTTCAAGATGTCCATTGTGGTGGCTATAATAGCAATTAGAATGGTACCATTTTCAATTATGACCAATCAGACAATATTAGGTAAAACCCATTCTGAAAGTCACCATTCATTCAGAAGTAGTGATCTCAAGATGGCTACTATAGTAGCCATATGTTGTTATATTTTTAACACAATTTATCAGCACATGATAAGTCTACATATGGAGGCAAGTGTAGTTGGTATTTGATGCAGGATGAAACTGGGAAAACCTCAAGAAAAACCACCAACCCAAGGAAAGCTTTTTTGAAATACCCACACTGGATGAGCATAAGACTCAAACATATGCAGAAGGTGCTGAGATGTCAGTTATTTGTAATGATGGGAACCTTAGCCCACTTGGCTACTCATGACCCCAATACTGTATGTCTGAGTGGTACCATTTTCATTTTGGACCAACTAGATGTCTTTTGGTAAAAAAACAAAACAAACCATGTTGATATGACCATCCATTCAGGAGAAGTTGTGACAAGTAGATATTTAAGTTTATCACTGGCACCATTTTCATTAAGGTCCAACTAAACATAATAATTCTTGCAGTGCAATGTCAGTATGACTTTTCATTCAAAAGATGTAGCAAGAACGAGATTTTAAAAATGGTTACTGTGAAAGCCACAATGGAGTAGTGGTAACAAGATTGTAAAAATGGCTACTGTGAAAGTCACAATGGAGTAGTGGTAACAAGATTTTAAAAATGGTTACTGTGATAGCCACATTGGAGTAGTGGTAACAAGATTTTAAAAATGGCTACTGTGAAAGCCACAATGGAGTAGTGGTAATAAGATTTTAAAAATGGTTACTGTGATAGCCACATTGGAGTAGTGGTAACAAGATTTTAAAAATGGCTACTGTGAAAGCCACAATGGAGTAGTGGTAACAAGATTTAAAAAATGGTTACTGTGATAGCCACATTCGAGTAGTGGTAACAAGATTTTAAAAATGGTTACTGTGAAAGCCACATTGGAGTAGTGGTAACAAGATTTTAAAAATGGTTACTGTGAAAGCCATGATGGAGTAGTGGTAACAAGATTTTAAAAATGGTTACTGTGAAAGCCACATTGGAGAAGTGGTAACAAGATTTTTTAAAAATGGTTACTGTGAAAGCCACAATGGAGTAGTGGTAACAAGATTTTAAAAATGGCTACTGTGATAGCCACATTGGAGTAGTGGTAACAAGATTTTAAAAATGGCTACTGTGAAAGCCACAGTGGAGTAGTGGTAACAAGATTTTAAAAATGGCTACTGTGAAAGCCACAATGGAGTTGTGGTAACAAGATTTTAAAAATGGTTACTATGAAAGCCACATTAGAGGTACGAGCAGCAGCATTTTCCTAGACAGCATAAAGTGTCTTCTGTGAAGCCCCATGTCAACATAACTTTTCATTCAAGGAAGTAGCAATAAAGAGACTTTCAAGATGGCTGCTGTTGTGGCCATATTTGCTTTCAAATCAGCACCATTCCATCAAGACCAACTACATATCACAAATATTTGAATAAAAACCCCATGCTGGTATAACCATTCATTCAGAAGGAAAAACAATAACAGAACTTTCAAAGATGGATACTGTCATGTCAATAGTAGACAAAGGATCAACATTACGTTCATTTAGGACAAATTAGACATCATATAAAGTCTACTGTAAAAAATCCCATATGAGTTTCCATTATGGAGGAATAGCAATGTTTAAGATGGCTGCAGTACTTGATGTGGCACCATTTAGGAACAACTAAACCATGGGATGGATGACAAGTTTCATGGCAATTCTCAGAGCAGTGGTAACAAATTTTTGTTAATTTACACACAGATGGATGAATGACCATCCCATAAGCTTTTCTGGTTTTTGACTGGTAGAGCTAAAACCATATACATGCAAGAACAAGGTCTAAAACTTAAAATATAATCCTCTAGCAATTAAGTGATTCAATAAACTGTTTATGTACTATATCTTGCTGTTACTCCCTTATTCATTTTTCTTTATCTTTCCCACCCACTTTGTATTAGTTCTCATACCATTTAATGTTAAAGGTGAAACAATATATTGTATATACTTGCATATAAGCTGAAGACTTTAGGAAGAAAAAAAAAGCCTTAAACAAGTGTAGGAGGGGTCAGCTTATCTGTGGGTCATGCAATTTTTCTTATATTTACCTAGAAAATTTGATGGGTTGGCTCATATGTGAATGGGCTTACACACAAGTACACACACAAACACACACACTGTATACACTCACATATAGCCAAAGAATTTAGGGGAAAAAAAAGCCTTGAAGTAGGGAGAGGGGTTTGGATTATTTGCAGGTCATGCAATTTTTCCTATTTTTTTACCTAGTCAAGTTGGGTAGGGGGTGACTTATATGAGAGTATAAACGATACCTGTCTCATGTATCAAAATTATTCATGATACACACAGCCCAGATATGATATATTATTAATACACATATCAACTTTGTGGTCTTTTTCAGACTGCTCCATTTGATCAGATGCAGGACAATATTGGCGACTATGCCCTTTGTTTTGTACTGCATGAATGCTTTGAAAACATGTCACCACTTATATTTTAAAAGGGTTACAGCGTGATCTTCAAAACAGGAACAGTGCAATTTTCTCATGCAAGTAAAATATTATCTTGAACAAGTCTGAGTCTGGAAGCAGAGATGACGAACAGCCAAATCCATCAGAATGTATTTACTACTGATGAAAAAACTGCCACTACCAGATCTACTTTTTTATCAGTGTAAAAGGAAATTATTGACAATACCTACACCCCTTCTACAAATTAAGAGAAAGTGCCTAAAACTTACATTGATTGGAATCTCCTCTGATTCAGTGCTAATGTTTGTTCTATCTAGTCGTCATGCTCAGGTGCTAATTACAATGTAAAATGAGACATTTCAAACTTGTTCCCCATGTATGATTTAATGTATGGTGATCTGAAAGCCACTTTTGCACAAAACTTGTTTGCTTTGTATCTATTTGGATCAAGTTTTGATGCAATGCTTCCAGTGCGTTATGTTGTGAATAAACAACAGTTAGGATTGGTAGTTACTCTGGATCTTAACAAACAATATCCACCAATCAGAATTGAAACATATTTCACTGCATGACACAATCAAAGTGTAACCTGCAAATTCAATCCAGGTTGATGAGTTATGAAACAACTAAGAAGCTTTGCATAGGAATGGTTATTAAATGGTCAGTAATGTATTTAAATCACACATTAAGAACCAATGTGGAATGGCTTCTTAAAGTGGATACATGTCATCTGTGGCTTCAATGGGATAATATTGGCATGGAGTTGGTGGATAGGGGGCAGATTTAAAAAAGGTGCAAGTTAGTCACCTGGTAGTAATCTGTAGAAGGGAAGTGTCAACACCTGCTTTTATAAACTGACAGAAAGAGTTGTACATGCCAGCAACAGCTGTCTTGCACAAATTCTCAATTTAAACAATAAAAGGGCAAGCAACTAATTATTGTCTATTCCTGAAGATTAAAATAACTTGTAACGGGCAAATATGATTCTTCATCTTTTGTATTGATATGGAAAAAGTACTGATACATGGATATTTTTATTAATCATCTTGCCTCTACTTTATGTGCCATAAATCTGCTTGATAAATATAAATTTGTTGGATGTTCAAGATTACAGGACTCCCAAATTGTAATGCTACCCATGGGAGCCATAGACTGAACTGACTTAAAGTGTGACTGCAACATAATTATTAATATTATACTTGCTTTATAACAGGAACACTGTCATAATGAAGTCTGTAATGTCCATTATTCACAATCAAATACAGTATGTAACTAACCTTTTTTTTCATTTTGCTGCTTTCTTCTTTATAAGCTGCAAGCTGCTTCTTCCATTCCTCCACATTGGCTGTGCTTTCCTGTAGAGCTGCTGTCAGTCGAGCATTATTGTTCTTCAAGGTCTGTAATTCTACCTCCCACTTTTTGGCATTGGCTGAACTGTATGGCAAAAATATATGATAGAGTGGTGCATGACTAATTCAATTTTCTGTGGATCCACACTAGGCTAAATGGCCTGTGGGAAACATTAGCTCGTAGCTTGTAATTAATGGCATATTTGGTATGGAAACACTAGACCCCCACCTCCACATACATCTCCAATCTCCAATAATGTCTTTGATTGTATACAAAATCTGCAGTGACCTAATTCTACGATACACAGATCAAGCACGTGCAATAAGTACTGTCAGACTAACCCACAAAAAGCTTTCATCATAATGAAATATTCATTATTTGTATAGAGTGCACTGAGTGAAGTGAACATTCATTTTGGGATTGTCAACAAGACAGATTTGGAGCTTACACAGTTCCTGGCAGTATGAACACAACTTACCCATATTATGCATATACTTGAACCAATTCTAAAGTATTCTAACAAAAAATATGTGTACTGCACAGCAGCAAACTATACCCTGCAAATATACCGTTGTCTAATGAATTTTCTGCAGTACACATAAGACGGTGTGTGCTGACAGTTCCAAGCCTAAAATTTCTGATGAGTGGACAGGTCATCCTTTGTACATATGCAGTAGACATGAAAACTACTTACACAGGAAGAAAAAATTGACTTGAATGTATTTTATGGATTTAAAAGACTGTGCATAGAAGGTTAATAATGTATACAGCTCTCCCCATTATAACACAATAGCCAGGGACCATAAATGCCAAATGTAGTATGTACTGAACTGGGATATACAAAAATGTGGAAACAAATCTTGACTGTACTCTCGTGTGTTAGGGGGGAAACAAAATGCCACTCAAATATATATTAATGTTGGTAATTTATGTAATTTAATGGTGTTTTTTTCCCACTGCATGGTATTTATAAATTTATGTCCAATAGTAATATTTTAAAAAGGATAAAAAATAAAAAAATTTCGATTGCTTTCTTTCAATCCATAATGATTAAATACATGATTAAAAACAATGATATAAACACCTCATTTTCATAAAAATACTTGCCAGTTATAATTTTCATCCACAGCTGCATAAGTTAAAAGTGATTTAAAATGTTGTAATCACTTTTTTAAAAAATGACTGAATTTAGGTTATTCATCAGGACAATGCAGTCTAACATTAAAAGCTTCATTCCTTGTTAATCATGAGATGACAACTGTATATTTACCACTTCTAAACCCATTTTGAATTAAATAAATGAACATCTTTAACAAAAGCACTGAGTATTGTCAAGTCCATGACATCAGTTACATAATGTGCAACATGCTTCAAGCAATTCTAGAACACGGAAAAGCAGAAAAAAAATGTTTGTAATTTCATTTAAAATCCAATGATGTCCAAAACAAACACATTTGTTCATAGAAATTGCTAATAGAATAAACACTATCCTACTGGAAGTATGATTCATATTTTATTTTACCAGATTTTATTTTTTTTTATTTTATTTTACCAGATAATTCCCATTCCTTTTTTTAAAATTCTTTTTTTTTTTAAAGCAAAGTCTTGGACATTTCTTAGCTGCATAAGTTTCAAGGGCTCAATGTCCTGGCTTTTTAGCTACATCAGTCCTTTCTCAAAGCATTTTTTCCAGTGGGTCCTCCTGGTTAATGACAATAGTAGATTCCAGTTGAGCAGATCAAAATTCACTCTTTTAGTATCTACATACAGCTGGATGATGTCTGCATCAGTCTTACATTCAAGAATAGACAGTGCTCATGAATTTTGATCTAGCATTGTTCAAATTGATTGAAAAGTCTGCATGCCACAGTTTTAGCCTCTTCGACATCCTAATCCCTTAAAGTCACAATCCAATTGACAAATTACCTTTCCTCTGCCTTTGCATCTCAATCGCAAGATTAAATGCCTTATTCACTAATAAATACCGATAAGACTAAACTCACTTTTAAATCTGATTTCAATGGAAAGTGTTCTATATATGTGATTAAATTGCTTGACGAGTGTAAGATTTAAAATTCTTTTTATTTCATTTTTGTTTCATTGTATTTAATTGCAATGAATATTTTTCTTTGATTCTGGATTCTTTTTTTAGTAGTGAGATAAAGTTTTATCACAAAGTTTGTTTACTTAAGATGAAGAAGTGTTACGTGAGAATTATCACTGAGTCTTATCCTGGTAATAGTGCCAACAGGAAGTTAAAATGATTGGTCAGTATCATGGGCATACTTTCTTTGTATGATGACTGTTTGTACTTTTTATGATTGGTTTTTAAGTGGAGTGACATTGGCCTATGTGTGAAAATTAGCATAGTAAGAGACTACATGACCAATCTCGCGAGACTTTAAATGAGGCATTGGGGTTACAAATACGCAATCCTAATATTTTTTCGGACAGAGTCATTCAAAACCTTGAATGTACAAGGTCTATTTTTTAATCTGTTTTCAAGATTGTTTGTTATTTGACTGATTTTTGGATTTAATTATTTATTCCCCTGGAAATTCAACAAGTTGACTTTTCTATAAAAATTTCTGAAAGATATTCAAGGAATTTTATTCTGGAATTATTCAGAAACAAAGACTGATTCAAGCGAGGAGTTATTGTTATTCATACATTGGACCACATCTGACATCATTACTTCCATATTTGTAGGTCTTCAGGACTCGAACCTGGATTCTTATAAAACTATTTAGTGATATGACTTGCATTTTCATTTTTAGGATCACATTTTGGATTATATTCACAGATTGCAAGTCCTATTTACCAATTTTTACATTGTTGTCTAGGGAAATATATTGTTTTGTTAAAATATAAAAAGCTTGTTGGCTTTCGCTCTTTTCTTTTTTTTTACTGAGTATGAGCCCTTGTCACATAACAAAAGTGACACTTAATTGTTTGAATAGATCTTTTTTGTACTGTAACTACAGCATGCAATGAACATCTCTTCTGTCCTGCACTGCAGCTGATTATACAAAATGGCACCAAGTTCAGCAATCATGCTGAAGCTAATTCATTGTGTGATCTGTTTTTATGTGTCAAAAATCACTGGTTGACAATGAGCTATGTTTACAGTCACTGACCTACTGGGGTAGCAATAGTCCTAAAATCAAATTATACAATCACATGTACTTTAGCCAAATACAACAGTTGATATGGACCAAGGACAATTATGGCTTACTTGAGACATGGGTAATTTTGGGTGTTTTATAGACTGTTAGGAAAATAATATCTCACCCTGCCTGAATACAACAATGGCTAATCAGAGTTTAAAAATTTAAAACCATCAGTCTGGTAATATCCAAACCATGTACAGCAATTTTTTTTATGCAAGTGTTTCAGCTGATAAAATAGATTGTTTTCCATTGGTGAGACCAGTTTTTAGTAAGGTCTAACAAAATATGTTTTGTTATGGTCAATTTGAAAAAAAAAATGCATTTAAAAAGTTCAGAAGGGTGATTTAAGACTGATGCAGTAATGTTAAACATGTTCAACTAAAAGGATTGTAAAATACAATTAGACCTTAATTATCTCCAGTATGGTTTTACAAACTGCAGTTCAAAATGTTAGAAATCTCAATAGCATCTCATTATCTCTCAATGTGACAATCATTTTTTGTTCAATTTCACATGGTGACAGCAATTATCTGTTTAAGTAAACTTTTCAGATCAATACATGATATTGAATGAATGTAATTGTTACCCTTCCTTCATTTTTCCCCAAGAATATGAAAATTTGTTTTTATTCTTCTGTACTATTAAAACTTTTCTGAAGGCTAAATGCTCCTTTATTTTGAATGTTATAGCATGTTTGATGCAAGTGTTAGAAAATTATAATGCATACCTTTTGCCATAAAAAATATGTACAGTTTAAAGTATCTGAGGTATTCCTATAAAGTTAGTTTGGTTCCCTGACCAACTTCATTGAATTTAATATGAAACTCGGATCTAAATCAAGCACTGATAATCCAGTATCTGGACTTCAATGCAACAATCATATTTTCATAATGTTTGCTTTTATTCTGTAAGTCAATATTCTAGAGGTGATTTCTGTAAGGCTTACAGTCAAACTGTAAGGTTGGCAGATATGCTACAATAAAATCCATGAAAATTATATCCGAAGTTAATAAGAAACAATATTACTGTTAAAACAAGTACATTTGTACCTATTATCATTTAAAACAACATGGAATTGTTAACAAAGTTCAATTTTAGTTAAAAATTTAAATATTTTGTGTCAAAAAACAGGTAGTAATGAATGTATATAGAACTAAAGCCTGAACCAAATTGTGAAACTAGTACACTTGTGCAATTATAATGACAACATCTATAGATACAAAATTACACACCTCTGTGCCAGTGCCAATTTCAACTTGTCATTTTCATACCGCAACTGAGCATCACTCTGGCTGGTTGGTGGTGCTGCTGCATCATTATTTTGAGCAGTGTTGTTAAAGGAATTCCTTCGTTCTTTTAGGTTGACAGTCTCTCTTGGTTGTTCACCCTAAAAAAAGATTTTAAGATAAGGACAAACTTTACACTTCATTGCCATACTGATTATTTTATGGGATTCCAAATACATTTACTTCAGCACTCTACCTGCAAGAGACCCAGCATTATTTTTAAAAACAGGCTGATGAGAATATCTTAGTTTAATACTATGAAAGAATCTTTTTATTCATTGTATTGAAATTTCCAAGTGTAGATTTATTTCTTTTTTGAAAATATGTTTCCTTTCATTGTCATTTGTTGCAAACCCTATTTTAAATATCTACAGTTTGGTTATGATTTCACAATTCAATTTAGATATCAAAATGAAAATGGTTTTTGCATATATCCATCTAAAGCAACAATACAAAGGTATATAATAGAGTACTGTATCAACCAAATTGTCTGCAGGTTTATGTATGCTATTGTTGGCTGAATAGAAAGAAAATGGAAAAGCATTCACTTGTACATAGAAACAGTCATTAATAAAAGTTCTAAATGAAAATCCAAAGTATACACTATTTCATGTTGCATTTTTTTACCTAATCATAATGTGCTGGCAAAAAAATAAACCTTGCAATGACAAGGACTGAGTTCTAAGACACATACAGTATATATTCCATTTTATTTAAGGTAAAACTTGTATTCTTGATGGTAATATTACAGGTTAATAAAAGTCATTAATAATACCATGAAACAAGAAATGAAAAGAAAATTTTGTTCACTATTATTAGTCAACAAAGATCATAAACATAAGAGAATATATAGCTGAGAGTTAAGTTCTGAAATCTCTAACCTGCATTGATGTAAGACTAGAACTACGTGTATGGAGAAAATTTCGGGCAGGAGACTGCGGTGTAGACTGTGATGATGAAGAGGGACTGTCATCATATGACCCATTAACCTGCTGCACGGAATTCTGATGTGCCTGGTGTTGTTGCTGCCGTGTCAGTTCCTTTACATCTTTAAACTTTTCAATAAACTGTAATGGAAGAAATAAGTTTAATGAAACTTGATTGAAAAGATGATAATTAATTGTTGTTGTTGTTGTGGGGTTTAACGCCATTTTTCAGCACAGGAAAGGCTATACATGGCGGCCAGTATTAATGATGGAGGAAGAAACCGGGAAATCACCGGAAAGAACCACCGACCCACGAGAAGCTACTGGCAAGCTCTCTCACATATCCACATTCACCAAATCTTAGACTCGAACCCACGCAGATAGAGGTGAGATGGCAGTGATCCGTAACGGACAGCGCTTTAGACCACTCGGCCACTCGGGGCCCCCTGATAATTAATGATGTGATGATAATTTAACAAATCTTTGTCAAACTATAAGCTATATCAATGTTATAAATAATTGGTTTTGCCTTGAATTATTTTTCACCTTTATTCATTGTACAGGCATACAATGTTACATGGGGTGAATCACTCTGCACCAGATAAAGTGATTTCAAAATTACATGCAGGCGGAAAGTCAAGGGAAAGCATGGTATACATGAACATTTTAGTAATAAATAGTTTGGTTTCGTTTTAGCCAATACATGACAACCTCTGGTGAGGAAAAAGCGTAATATAAGTGGACAAAAGGAGTAATCTGAGCAGAAAAAGAGTAATCCATATGTAACATAATAAAATTCAATGCTCATATGCACAAAACACACATATATTTTCCACAAGTTTAATGTCACGTCAGAAAGCATCCGTTTGAACAAAGGACCAAAGTTGTATTTTACCTCTAGTTGTAGTCAGTGTTCTATTAAGTGCTTGGCAAATAATGCATCTGCATTTATAAAATTTGTTTCCACAATTTAGTTTTGCTGTAAAAAAAAGAAGTTACCTTAGTATTGGAGTTAGCAAAACAAGCTAATTCAAGGTGTCTTTGTTTTACACTATGACCAATATTAAAATCCTTTCCATACAACCTGTAATTGGTGTGAAGCTGCCCTAGAATGGCACTGTATTGCGTTATTCATGTATTCATCTCTGAGTCGTTTTTTTCCCTAATGCATCTGTAAAATCATTTGAGAAACATTTTTGCTGTAACATATGCATCAACTAGAATAAATAGGATGACTTTTACAGCAAATTCCTATAGAATGGTTCTATACCTCATTATTTTTAACAAAGAATATGTGAGCAATGATAAAAATTTTGAAAACCAGTCTATTCTGTCCTAAACTAGACAGCTGCTATAAATAGAAACAGAGGTCTTCTTGAAAATAGGGCAATTGCTAGAAACTGAACATAAAAATTTGGATGGTCATGGTTAGTCTACAGACGAGTTACACAGAAGCCGTCTTTTCTAGAATACATTCTGTGCATTTAGTTGGATGTTAATAAAAATGAGAAATTATAAATTTTTTTTGGAGAGGGGATATACCCAAAAAGCGTAATCCAAATACATTTACGCGTAAGGTGTAATTTAGTGAAAAAAAGCGTAATGATTACGCCAAAAGCATAATGGTTGGCATGAATATTAGCCTATTGTAGTCTATTGGATACTATTGACCATTATGGGAGTTATTGGACATTACTGTTGCTTACTGGACATTATTGGGGCTGACGATATATTATTGGGCTGACAATGTTTTATTGGGGCTGACGATGTCTTATGGAAGATTCAGTGTCTCATAAGAGCCGACTATAGCTATCAAAGTTAGATGTAGCTATCTGTATTGCAACAAGCCATCTACGTCTTTGTGCATGAATACATGTATGTGAATGAATGAATATAAGGGATTCGTGACGTATATGAAGGTAGATCGATAAGAAAGGGATCCAGTGAAACTAGAGTACCAGTTCATATAATGAATATACTGTAGAGTGACAGTTTATCAAGTGAATGACTATTCCTGTTTACAGTGATGTGTTCATCTATTTATGTATTTAGCTGAATGCAGTATAGTTTAGTTGAAACAATAGTAATGACATTATGAGCATAGCTCATTTTCCTTTGTTTTATCTTGAGATTTTGTGAATCTCAATTAAGTGAATCTCATTTTTCATGATACATAGTATATTTGTGCCTCTTACTGTAGGCTAGAGGCCAATTAATCATATTTTTGTATTTGTTTTCTTTTTTACTTTCCTTATCTTTAGTATATGTAAGACATTTTCTGCTATATAATTTTTTTTATTTGAATGAGACTAATTTACACTGCTTTTTGATATTTTCTGCTATATAACATATTAAAGACATGTGTACACTGCTTTTTGACAGTTTCTGCTACATAACTTTACATTCATTTAAACAAAAGTACACTGCTGGTTGCCATCATCTGCTACATAACTGCATATGTATTGAAACAAGTGTATATTGCTGGTTGCCATTTTCTGCTACATAATTTTCTATTCATTGAGACAAGTGCACAATGATTTTTGACATTTTCTGCTACATAACTTTATATTCATCAAATCAAGTGTATACCCTGCTGGTTGCCATTTTCTGTTACATAACTTTATATTCATTAAATCAAGTGTACACTTTTTTTTACATTTTCTGCTACAAACTTTATATTCATCAAAACAAATGTACACTGCTGGCTGCCATATTTTGCTACATAACTGTATTCATCAAGACAAGTGTACACTGCTTTTTGACATTTTCTGCTACATAACTTTGTATTCACATTGAGACAAGTGGATACTCTGCTGGTTCACATTTTCTGCTATACAACATTTATAAAGATAAAGATAAGTGCATAAAGCTAGCTGTTATTTTGTGCTATACAACTTTATATTCATCAAGACAAGTGTACACTGTTGGTTGCCATTTTGTGCTATATGACCTTATTTGTGTACACCGCTGGTTGACGTTTTTGCTAAATCACCTTTTTTAAGATTACACATGCAATGTAAAGCCAAAAACTGCTGCAACCGATTAAGATAGGTCATAAATGTTTGATTAAGATAGGTCATAAATGTTTGAAGTTTTAGCAAAATGATTTATAGTTGCAAACATTTTTTTACTGTATATGCTTGTGCACAAGTCAAACTGCAAACAACATAGACCCAGATCAGCCATTCCATAATGTGCAGACACATCAGGATCTATGCTGCTTTGTTCTACTGATTATTCCTAATAAATTGCAGAGAACAGATCTGCTGGTGCGTCGTGATTAGAGAATCCAAATTTTGGAAATTTCTACCAGGTACCCATCAATCATAACAATTGGTTACCCTACCCGGTACCTGATCAAAATAAAACTATTAAATGTTAACCTGAACTGCTTTGTTGTAGGTTCAGACATGCCAACCCACAAGAGCGGTATAAGAATAATTTATTACTAATAATTGGAAAAAAAGTGTAATCTGAGGATAAAAAGAGAATGCCATAATTACAGAAAACTATATGAAAAACATACATATTTTTTTTATTTAACATACATTTATATTTTGTTTTGCTACTTACCGAGATCTGCAGTTAAAATGTTTGTCACAAATCGGCTAAATCCATGTGGATTAGTAGTTAATACAAGAGTACAGATATAAATGAAACGGATAAATTATTTATGCATAACAGTTTACATGTCAACATTAACTTTCACAAATAGTCCACAAATGATGACCTGCATGGTTTGTCTCTTAATGATGGTTTTTAAGTTTAACAAAATCCCATTCCTCTAACATTTTTCAGTCATATAACTTCCAACAGCCTGTGGATTTTTAAAATTATATCTGGTTCATTTTTTTCAATTCAGACTTGTCCATTACGTAAGTAGTATCCAAAACAGAATGAATCTATGACAGGTGGTTTTACATTCATGAATCCTGTCTCTTTTCTTGAAACTGTTTCGAGTAAAATCAATGCAAAAATTACAATATTTATACGTGGTAAATTTTTATTAGATTTTATTTTTAGTGTTATTAAACAACAAAGAACTCCCTTATATTTAAATATTCCAGTGAAAAATTTCATTCTGTATAGTTGTCCATTTTGTTCATCTTTTTACCCTAAATTGGTATAAGAAGTGCGTGTTACAGTAACCAAGTTTTTGTGTTGCCTTTGCTAGGACAATATCTGCCTTGGGTTTCCCAGTAATAAAAATGAGGCCAGTAAACAAACATGTGAATAGCATCACCGACTTAAACAGCTAATACTCACTCCAAGGCCCCACAATTGAGGCGAAAATGGCATTAGTTAAACCAGACATTTATATTGGACTTTCCTTTATTTGACTGGTATTTAAATTGTATTTCGTTGAATATTTTTTTCTTAGTACTTGCTGTCACTTTCAACAAAGGTAGAGACCTAGTTAATGTCATCAGGATTTTAAAACAAGCACATTTAAGCCACATGAACAATGGACAGGCATGAAGTAAGGATGGTCTAGCTTAAAACATCAGTGTTGATTCTTAAATAGGTCGCACAAGAAAGGAGATGAGACATTCCTTGCATTATTATATAGGACATGTATGCCAAGTAAAGTACAGTAGTCCCCCTCTTATATGGCCACCCCTTCTGCACCAGGAAAGTGGCCTTATAAGGCGGGTGGCCTTTCCAGAGAGAGACTAAATTTTTTGTGAGAAGTATATGTACGTAGTAAGAAAGCTTCATTTTGCAAAGCATTTAATATCTTCGTTTAAAATCAACATTAACTATTGAACGATTCTTGTGCTATAATAGTTGACTTATTTCAACTGAGTATGCATTAATAGTTCTTATTCTTGGCAAAATCCCGATATGCGAGTGGGTGTTGTCATGCACATTGCAGAACCATTCAAAAATGTCATTTGAATCTTGGTACATACGCAATTCTCTTTCCATTTGCTCCATTTTCCCACTGCTGCTAAATAACTTATCGGTTATGATGTTATTTATTCGAGTCTTTTCAACATAAAATTGTTTTATTCAAGTCTTTTCTACCTAAATTTGTTTGGCCAGTCCCCCTCCCCACCTCACCCGATATCGTAGACTATAATAACCGATGTTTTCTAAAATAATCATCTTCGTTTACGTGATGACATGTTAATGTTTGGTAATGAGTTATTCGATGTTGCTAACTATATAAAATTTAATTATGCAGACGACACATTTGTGGAGTGGACGAAATGCTTTCTTCGTAAAGAAGCGATAAGTTGTGTTGTCACGTGATTTTTCGGTCTTTGTCTAGTACCCTGTTTCTATTTTTAGCCAATGCTGACCGTGTGATCTTGACATAACGTCCAGTTATAATCATCAATGGGGCAACTACCAGACTGATAAAACAATTATTTTATTTCCATTTAAACCAGATGCCGTATATTTTTACAGGCAGCGATTGTTACATGATTCATTAGTCGTAGTCTGGTACCCTATTGTTTTTATATTTTTTTTTACTCTAAGTGCGAAAAACGGCTTGGATATGTACGCAGATTGGATCTGAACAATAGCAGCTTGCGGCCGTTAGGATTTATAAACTTTACAATTGTTGTGTAACAGCAATTAATTATGTAAGTTAACAAGCTCCACATCTTGCAAAGGGAAGCCATAAAAGGCTATCAAACCATTTTCCAGGCAGACTTTTGTATTGTACCTCAATTTTGCCCCTTACTACTATTAATAAGTGTAATCTTAACAATTATCAGTGGATAAACCGGACCTCTTATGATAACACGCAGTAAAGATATATGGATTACCTTTATGTATGGATTAAAATTTGAGTCTTTCTCGGCTTTAGGGAATAAATGTGGCTTCTCGTGAGGTGTAAAGGATATAATATTAACCTTAGTGGTACATGTAGAACACTTTTTTGAAGAACGAAAACCTGACCTCGGGAAACAGAAATCGGATTACTTAATACAATTAGAAAAAAAATTGTTCTAGATACATATTACAAAAAAAAAAATGCGGCCGCTTGTGAGGGGTAAATTTTATGTTTTTGCAAAAATATGCTGGCCCCTGGTCACGTTAGCCAGGTGGCCTTTCGTGAGGGGTAATTTTGAACACAAATGCGTCGGTGCCTTCAGATTCTGGTCGTAAGGAGCGGGTGGCCGCTGGTGAGGAGGGCCGATCAAGAAGGGGACTACTGTATAAGCAGTATATGAACCTCTTTGATGATGAATAAATATGTACACAACACAAGCTTCAAACTGTTATCATTACTCTGTGTCTCAAACTGAATTTGGAATACTTTATTTGTTTAATGGGTAACCAGATTGCTAATTTTATTACCCAAGTTATTATTAACAGGCAGGTACCTGGGTAACCACTGGCATCTTTAATCATGTGATAGTTGCTCTTGGCCTGTGCAGCTTACAGTATGCTTATTTGTTTCCTCTTAAAATTTGTTTACTTGTTACTCTATACTCACTTATGAGTCTAACTGCAATCTGCACAGATCCAGAACTGCCAAAACATAATGCACTGGCAGATCTGAGTCTGTGCAGTTTGTTAGGCGTAATCAGTAGAACAAACAATATATACCCTCATCTGCAGGCACATTATGGGGTGGGAGATCAGGATCTTTGTTGTTTGCAGTTTGACCTGACTTACAAGCAAATACAGATGGTGGATTGAATTCGTATTTCCTTTGCTTGATTTCATATAAGAAGAATGTTATGATCTCAGTAACATCAGATATTTCCCTTGACGCCTTATGATAAATGTGCAATATGTAATGATGGACTGATCAGGTCATTGTAAAAGTAGATTTTTCCCTTGACTCCTTATGATAAATGTGCAATATGTAATGATGGACTGATCAGGTCATTGTAAAAGCAGATATTTCCCTTGACTCCTTATGATAAATGTGCAATATGTAATGATGGACTGATCAGGTCATTGTAAAAGCAGATATTTCCCTTGACTCCTTATGATAAATGTGCAATATGTAATGATGGACTGATCAGGTCATTGTAAAGCAGATATTTCCCTTGACTCCTTATGATAAATGTGCAATATGTAATGATGGACTGATCAGGTCATTGTAAAAGCAGATATTTCCCTTGACTCCTTATGATAAATGTGCAATATGTAATGATGGACTGATCAGGTCATTGTAAAGCAGATATTTCCCATGACTCCTTATGATAAATGTGCAATATGTAATGATGGATTGATCAGGTCATTGTAAAAGCAGATATTTCCCTTGACTCCTT
Source organism: Potamilus streckersoni (assembly GCA_016746295.1). Classification (NCBI taxonomy): domain Eukaryota; kingdom Metazoa; phylum Mollusca; class Bivalvia; order Unionida; family Unionidae; genus Potamilus; species Potamilus streckersoni. The sequence continues at coordinate 1,182,101 of JAEAOA010002332.1, read as the reverse complement.
ATGATAAATGTGAAATATGTAATGATGGACTGATCAGGTCATTGTAAAGCAGATATTTCCCTTGACTCCTTATGATAAATGTGCAATATGTAATGATGGACTGATCAGGTCATTGTAAAGCAGATATTTTCCTTGACTCCTTATGATAAATGTGCAATATGTAATGATGGACTGATCAGGTCATTGTAAAGCAGATATTTCCCTTGACTCCTTATGATAAATGTGCAATATGTAATGATGGACTGATCAGGTCATTGTAAAGCAGATATTTCCCTTGACTCCTTATGATAAATGTGCAATATGTAATGATGGACTGATCAGGTCATTGTAAAGCAGATATTTCCCTTGACGCCTTATGATAAATGTGCAATATGTAATGATGGACTGATCAGGTCATTGTAAAAGCAGATATTCCCCTTGACTCCTTATGATAAATGTGCAATATGTAATGATGGACTGATCAGGTCATTGTAAAAGCAGATATTTCCCTTGACTCCTTATGATAAATGTGCAATATGTAATGATGGACTGATCAGGTCATTGTAAAGCAGATATTTCCCTTGACTCCTTATGATAAATGTGCAATATGTAATGATGGACTGATCAGGTCATTGTAAAAGCAGATATTTTCCTTGACTCCTTATGATAAATGTGCAATATGTAATGATGGACTGATCAGGTCATTGTAAAAGCAGATATTTCCCTTGACTCCTTATGATAAATGTGCAATATGTAATGATGGACTGATCAGGTCATTGTAAAAGCAGATATTTCCCTTGACTCCTTATGATAAATGTGCAATATGTAATGATGGACTGATCAGGTCATTGTAAAGCAGATATTTCCCTCGACTCCTTATGATAAATGTGCAATATGTAATGATGGATTGATCAGGTCATTGTAAAAGCAGATATATCCCTTGACTCCTTATGATAAATGTGCAATATGTAATGATGGACTGATCAGGTCATTGTAAAAGCAGATATTTCCCTTGACTCCTTATGATAAATGTGCAATATGTAATGATGGACTGATCAGGTCATTGTAAAAGCAGATATTTCCCTTGACTCCTTATGATAAATGTGCAATATGTAATGATGGACTGATCAGGTCATTGTAAAGCATATATTTCCCTTGACTCCTTATGATAAATGTGCAATATGTAATGATGGACTGATCAGGTCATTGTAAAGCAGATATTTCCCTTGACTCCTTATGATAAATGTGCAATATGTAATGATGGACTGATCAGGTCATTGTAAAAGCAGATATTTCCCTTGACTCCTTATGATAAATGTGCAATATGTAATGATGGACTGATCAGGTCATTGTAAAGCAGATATTTCCCTTGACTCCTTATGATAAATGTGCAATATGTAATGATGGACTGATCAGGTCATTGTAAAACAGATATTTCCCTTGACTCCTTATGATAAATGTGCAATATGTAATGATGGACTGATCAGGTCATTGTAAAGCAGATATTTCCCATGATTCCTTATGATAAATGTGCAATATGTAATGATGGACTGATCAGGTCATTGTAAAAGCAGATATTCCCCTTGACTCCTTATGATAAATGTGCAATATGTAATGATGGACTGATCAGGTCATTGTAAAGCAGATATTTCCCTTGACTCCTTATGATAAATGTGCAATATGTAATGATGGACTGATCAGGTCATTGTAAAGCAGATATTTCCCATGATTCCTTATGATAAATGTGCAATATGTAATGATGGACTGATCAGGTCATTGTAAAAGCAGATATTTCCCTTGACTCCTTATGATAAATGTGCAATATGTAATGATGGACTGATCAGGTCATTGTAAAAGCAGATATTTCCCTTGACTCCTTATGATAAATGTGCAATATGTAATGATGGACTGATCAGGTCATTGTAAAAGCAGATATTTCCCTTGACTCCTTATGATAAATGTGCAATATGTAATGATGGACTGATCAGGTCATTGTAAAAGCAAATATTTCCCTTGACTCCTTATGATAAATGTGCAATATGTAATGATGGACTGATCAGGTCATTGTAAAAGCATATATTTTCCTTGACTCCTTATGATAAATGTGCAATATGTAATGATGGACTGATCAGGTCATTGTAAAACCAGATATTTTCCTTGACTCCTTATGATAAATGTGCAATATGTAATAATGGACTGATCAGGTCATTGTAAAACCAGATATTTTCCTTGACTCCTTATGATAAATGTGCAATATGTAATGATGGACTGATCAGGTCATTGTAAAGCAGATATTTCCCTTGACTCCTTATGATAAATGTGCAATATGTAATGATGGACTGATCAGGTCATTGTAAAAGCAGATATTTCCCTTGACACCTTATGATAAATGTGCAATATGTAATGATGGACTGATCAGGTCATTGTAAAAGTAGATATTTCCCTTGACTCCTTATGATAAATGTGCAATATGTAATGATGGACTGATCAGGTCATTGTAAAAGCAGATATTTCCCTTGACTCCTTATGATAAATGTGCAATATGATATGATGGACTGATCAGGTCATTGTAAAAGCAGATATTTCCCTTGACTCCTTATGATAAATGTGCAATATGTAATGATGGACTGATCAGGTCATTGCAAAACCAGATAGTTTCCTTGACTCCTTATGATAAATGTGCAATATGTAATGATGGACTGATCAGGTCATTGTAAAGCAGATATTTCCCTTGACTCCTTATGATAAATATGCAATATGTAATGAGTGATGTCATGCTGATGACATAATAATGGACTGAATAGGTCATTGTGACCTCTAAGGAAATGATATATTGTCACGTGCCAGCATCTGCCAATGCTCTTTACATCTTAAGTACAACTGAGTTGCATGGCAAAGGTATACCTGTCACATGCCAGCATCTGTGAATTCTCTTTGAATCTAAAGTACAAGTAATTAAGCTGCATGGCAGAGTCATACATCGCCATCTGTCAATTCTCTGAACCTTAAGTACAACTGACTTAAATGTAAAAGCTTATAACAAAAAAATCTAGTCATTTCAAATACAATTACAAATAAAAAATATCACAATCAAGTGTAAACATGTTGCATGTTTGGTTCCACAAGTGTATAATTTTAAAAATGTGCATAAAATTTTTAATTGCCTTGTACTACAAATTACCTTAGCTAAATCTGCCTCAGTATTAAATCCAAGTCCATACACAGTGTTGGCCCTGGGATCTGACCATTGTCCAAACTTCTGTGAGGTCTTAGTAAAAGTCATGCTGGGAGTAATGGTACTGTTGATGATGGCCTGTAAATATAAAAAAACCCACAAAATTCTGATGATTTATGTGTGACCATTATTGGCATTTTTTTATAAAAAAAAGACCACAGTTTGTTTCACTTACCAAAATAGATTCTTCCCTTGTTTCAAAAAATTAAAGAGCACTATGAAAAGATACTGATTTAACTGTTCTAAATTAAAAGCATTTAGCTTATAAAGTTTTTAAAAAGTTGTATCAAATATTTGCCTGGTGTGAGAGCTACGGCATTCTTACTGTTTTAAAGCCTGTTTTTAAAAAAATTTAAATTGTTTTTTTTTAAATACTAAATTTTAAAGTTTGGCTATTTTTTAAGTTAAAATGTATTACCACAGAGATGACTGGAAACTGATAAGAAAGAATTTTTTTCATACTTTGAGAAGATCGACTGGTTTGTGCTAGGTGAATGGGAGTGAAATTCAATAGGAGTGAAATTTTATTTTTGACTGCAGCATCTGAATGCGGGAGGTCTTGGGTTTGATTCCCAGTCGAGTCATAGCAAAAATGGTCCTAACAGCTTCCTCGCTTGGCGCTCAGCATTAAGAGGTTAGTGTTAGGACTGGTTGGCCTGGTGTCAGATCATGTGACTGGGTGGGACATCATGCTAAATGTCTGTGGCATGATGCCCCAGTGTTAGACATCACTATAAACTGCCGCACTGCAGACATCATAGCGATATGACTGAAAAATTGTTAAAGCTGTGTTAAAAGTCATAATCACATCACATCTTTTGAATTCAGTCATAGAATGAGTGACTATCTACTGTATAATATTAAATTAATACCTATTTATACATATTCTTATCTGTGTACAAGTATGGTTCTCTTCCAGTGTATTGTAATGACATTACAGTATCATTGGCCACAATGGCTAGGTGAGGAGATAGCTCAAAGCAAATTGTAAATGGACAGCAAAACTCAATTCATTTCTTAGTTGTTGACTTGGTAGGGGACGGAGCTCTCCTACAACCAGTCTATAGCAAGAGTTTCAAGTCACCGTTTGGGCCACACAAGAACTAGTACATTGGCCCTAGGACTGCATCACTGAAACCTTTTCATAATGTACGTTGCTCATATAATAGGCAGCCAGTCGAAATACTGGAAACACAAAGTAAATGACGTAACAAATAAAACTATTAAAACTGGCTGAATACGAAGAAAAATTCTGCATTATTAATTAACAAATTATGACGTAACAAATAAAACTATTAAAACTGGCTGAATACGAAGAAAAATTCTGCATTATTAATTAACAAATTGAAGCGGCATGGGCTGTAGGTTTGAGACCCTGGGTCTACAGAAAAGGTCATAATTATATAAGTATTTCAGCTCCTGGATTATGAACCTCATCATCTTACTCCTTTATCAGACAAATAATCTGTGCCAATATTTCTTGAAAAGAGGTGAAATTAACAGTACATTTATTATATGCCCCAAACAGATTCTTTCATTCTGTATTAAAAACCCCAGCCCCCTGTTCTTTTAGACTTTTTATGACCTTATTTTTCAAGCATTGAAGAGAAAGCAGCATTGACCCAAAAAATGTCATAAGCCTACTGACCATAATAACTGCATTTCTTTTAACACACACCCTGGGGATTGAAATTTCTAGATTACTATTTTTTTTTTCTCCATTTATGTTGGTTTTAAGAGCCTTTTTAAAGCATTATTGGCTATATGATGCCAAGGAAATGGGAGCTTAGTGCTTTTTTCCAAACTGAAAGAAAGCAGCCAGCCCAGTCTGGAGGGGTATTGGACCCATGACCCTTAGATTACAAGTCCAGTGCTTTACTAACTGCTGCTGCAGCCTCCAACTTTAGACTTGAAGCATTGGAAGTCTGCTTGGAATAATTTTAATTTAGTACAAAGTAAATATCATCAAAATCTTTTGGCAAGAACCCCATTTATTCATTCAGGGAGACAAGTGACAGCAACATTTTCAAGACAGTCGTCATGGCAGCCATATTGGATGTATAACTGGTACCATTTTAATTTAGGCCCAGTAGATATCTGGAGAAGTCTTCTGTTAACAACACCATTGGAAGAGGGCTAGAGGTAACAACAGTTTCTAGATATGACAACATTCAGAAGGAGTAAAAAAAATGATCTTCAAGATGACTGCAGTGGTGACCATATTGAATGTCCATGCAACACTATTTTGGATCATCTAGACCATGGAATGACTGTGTGTGTGTGTGGCCATTCTCCAATCAGCTCAGGAAGAGTTGTAGTAACTTGTGCTAATGAACATATGGATGATGGGAAAAATACCCAACCTTTACACCTTTCTGGCCAATAACTTAAGCTTTTTGAAATAATAACTATCTTATATGTTATATATTTTGCTTCGTCTATGTATTAAAATACATACACATCATTAAAAAATCTAAGCAAAAGATTTAAATTTGGGGAAAATGAAAATGTAGGTGGGACAAGTCAATTTTTAAATCACTTATGAACAAATGGTTGGGAGAAAAAAAATCATCAGTCCTGCTATAGCTTTTTTTATTACTCCTAGAACAAACCAGCCATAATGTCTGGTCAAGGAACTTACTCTAGAACAAAAGTTACTCTGAAAAAAAAAAAAAAACCAACACAATTTTGTAAAGAGCCGCAAGACACAAATTTTTGATCCTTTGATCCCAAAGGAAAAGGCCTCTTCCATGCTTTTTGAATGCATAAAGTGCAAGCTATCCACAACACAACAGTTTTCTTTTTTCAGTCACAGTGACTTTTATACCTTTAGAACATAAAATCAATAGGGTCCTCACCTGCTCTAAGTGTCATCCAGTCACAAAGTTTAGTAGATGGTGTAGATGGTAGACAACTGTAATTATTGTACAGAAACCATTCTTCATCTTTCGGCTGATGACCTTGACCTTAGGATTCTGAAATTGATGGGTATCTTTCTTACCCTAAGTGCAAGTCATCCTTAAAGTCTGTTAACTGTAGGGGCCCCGAGTGACCTAAAGCACTTACAAATCACTGCCATCTCATCTCTATCTGTATGCGTTCAAGTCTAAATTAGGCAAATGCGAATGCGGATATGTGAGAAAGCTTGCCAGTAGCTTCTCGAAGGTTAGTGGTTCTTACCGGGGATTTCCCGTTTTTAATTAATACTGACCGTCATGTATAGCCTATTGTGTGCTGAAAAATGGTGTTACGTCCCACAATAACAACAACAACTGTAAACTGTAGATGGTAGCCATGTTATAATGTAGAAATGAAACTGGTGACAGAGGGGCAGGCAATATTGAGGGATAGATATGCATCATATCTGCTGAAGGTGAAGAACTTGGGTTATGATGTGGAAACCATTATTTCTAGTTTCAGTTACCATGACTTTAATTTTTGATCCCAAATTTGATTGGGTTTTTGAATGCATAAAAGTGCAAGCTATCCACAAAATTTGGCAATAATTAACTGTGTAGAAGACTAGTTACTGTGCAGAAACCATTTTTGTTCTTTTCTGAAAATTATCTGATATTTGACTTATGAAATTGATATGGTACAAGCTATCCACAAAGTTTTATAACTGTAGATGGTAGATAACTCAAGTTACTGCATGGAAATGAAATTGTAAGAGATGGCTGGGTTGATTGATTGGTTTATATTTTTACGGCGCACCAGCACTGTGGCTATTTAGCGCCAAACATTAGGTTATATCCTTTTACATTTAAAACTGTTAAAATAATTTTATCAACCAGCGATTGGGGTCCAAACAGTTAAAGGTAAAGCGATAAAAATGTGAATGATGGTAAAGTACTAAAAGTTTCCCGATCAACGGGGTGTGCAAAAGTATGATAACGAAAACATATGATTGGCAATTAAAATCTATCGACTGCATAAATATAACACAAAACTGAACAAGGTGATAAAATAAAAGCTATAACTTATGATAGATATTTGCTTCCTTAAGGAAGTCTATAATGTTGGTAATGTTAACTGTATCAAAGAGCTCCCTCATGTCTTGCACAACGTAGAAATGATTATGCGTAGGTTGAAGATTGAAGCATTCCAGCATAAAGTGCTTAACGGTGAATGGTTCATTACAAGCTATGCACTCTGGTGGGTCTTCTCCTTTTAATATGTAGGAGTGTGTTAAATGAGTATGACCGAGTTGAATTCTTGCAATGACTACCTCCTCTCTACGGACGGATCTGTAGGAAGGGGTCCATTCTCCTAAGGTTGGCTTGATGGCATGAAGTTTGTTATTCACGGCATCATTCCATGATGCCTGCCATTTCTGGTGTAAACAGTCTTTGATACAACGTTTAAAATCAGTATATGGTGCTTTAAAATCAGTTGGTTCTAGTAATAAGGCCATTTTAGCAGCACGGTCTGCTTTATCATTACCTTTAATTCCTACATGGCTGGGTAACCAACAGTATACTATATTGTGCGAGGTACTCAGCTCAGTATGCTTAAGGAGAATATTTGCTAATAATGGATTCTCCATTTTTCTGTTATGTAGCGACTGAAGTACTGATAGTGAATCGGAGAAGATAATGCTGTTTAAAATACGCTCACTTGCAATGTATTGCAAAGCAAGGTCTATTGCTCTGATTTCAGCTGAAAAAATTGATGTACCATTTGGCAAGCGAACAGTTTTTATGTATTTTTCACTAACGAAGGCTGCAGTGGCCTTTTCCTCATCTTTTGATCCATCAGTATATATTCTTGTATAATTTTTGAACTGGCTGGGTGATCCATACATAGACATCATAATACAATATGCTCAACGTTATGGCAGGCATGTGAAATGCATGGGGACAATTACCAGCACCAGAACTTAAAAAATAATGACCTGAGCTACTCTCAGTGTTAAGTCTTCCTTATGGTTACCATGAGGCTCAAAATTAGAAACCTAAAATATGGCAAAGTATGTATTTCTTACAAGTATTTAAAACAATGAAGTTTTGTTACGCACTTTGGATCCTTCTACACTAATGATTCTGTATGTACCACGGGCACTGTCATGATAGTAAGATACTGGAATGGCTTGTTTACTTGATGGCAACCAGTTCTTTTTTGTTTCTGGATCAATTTGAAATACATGAGCCTTCACTGTAAATATGGGTTGCTCCCTGAAAGAAAAAAAGAAAACAAGTTTTTCAACATGTTTATAATATTTTCTCTTAAAATAAACAAAATACCCTTATTTTGATGAATGCTGAAATCACAGACTGTTTCCACATGTACTCTACATTTTCCACACAAAAATGCACATTTGGCCAGTTCAGTACCATCTTGGTATCCTTGAAATGGTCAGTGGCTGTAACATTTCCTGTATGGTGAATATTGGCCAGCTGCTGTCTTCTTTAAGGCAGCTTATGTGTGACAATATTTCAGGGAAGCTTCAAATGCCTCTTTCAAAATGGGGCACAAAAGTATTTAAATTTAGTCAATCATTTTTAATCTGAAGTTTACAGCTTTGGAAATTGTTAAAAACTGCCCAGTGCTAATACCATTTGTTCAATTCTGACTGCTGTCTCCTATGCACCCTTTGGATAACTTAACATGAATAAGAATGACACTGAAACTTAATCTCAAGAAATGTCATTCTAGGCTCTGATAGCAAGTTTCTCATTATTTTACTAATCAACACTCTTTAAGCATGTAACACATACTTACAAAGCTACAAATAATGTGACAAATGGTCACAAATCTAATTGTCTCCCTTAAAAGGGAAACCTGCTATCAGTGATTTACTGCAAGTCAACAAACACACCTTCCCCACCAATAATGGGTTTCATTGTTCATCCTCCACTGGACTAGATTTGCTACAGTTAACACAATATTTAACAGGGATTGCTCCAACTAAGCACAACTGTAAATAACAAGTAAATGTTATCTTCTCATTGAAGACACAAAAAAACTACAATGTCACCTGAAATAATTAAATCTGGAAAATTATTATTTGTCCAGAATAAAAATAACACTAACATAAGCATTCTTCTTTAAATAACAGATGCTGGGATATACTTTTTCTTAAGAAATTTAACTTTGTGCAAATTACAAAACTGTGAAATTGAAGCTTAGTAAGGCAAAAAATGAAAACATGCTCTAGAAGCTAAGGATAGCATGTGCTAATGTAATTTTCTCTCTGGATGCATGTGTATCAAGTAGATTTGCAAAGGATTAAGTCAACACAGCACCTGCAAGGTCATGATTTGAATTTGTCTATCCATGCATGCACAGTTAAAAGATGTAAATTAATCTACTTGATTGAATTCCTTTTATCAGATATATTTAAGTTAACAGTAGGAACTTTTCTAATATCTAAATGAGGGAAAGAATAAACAGAAAATGGTAATGGTTATGGGATGAAGAAGGGCTGATTAACAAACATTCAACAGAATGGGTAAGCATACTAATGCAAACAATACTCAAATGGAATGAATATTTATCAGAACCTATTAATCTTCCATCTCTAGTTTAGAATATGTTTGTTGTCTGTTGGTTGGTTTTAACTAGATCATGTTGAAAAAATGGGAGCAAAGTACTTTTCCCATGGAAACTGAGTCAGCCAACCTGTCTAAACAGATAAAAGACTATCTAATGATGAATATAATGTTAAAGGCTTTCATCAATGCATTAAACACAATAGCATGGAGCTTGCTTAAAAAATGTATAATGAAATATAGAACATGGAGAACAACAGATCAAACACTTACACCTCTGTATCAATGACATGTAAATACCTTATAGTAATTAAGTTACATTTAGTTTCACACTAATAGTTTTTTAAAATATGTTGTTATATATTAAACAATCAGTACTTGTGAAAATTATAGAAACTTTCTCATCTGATTATTGTTTTAACTTTACTATGACAAAGACCTGAATGTAACTAGCTGACCAACACACCAATGTAACTTAAGCTGACCAACAGACCAATGTAACTAGTTGACCAACAGACCAATGTAACTAGATGACCAACAGACAACAGGTACCCCCTATGTATTCTCCAAGAAATCCAACTGTAAACTGCACAGACCAAGATCTGCTGCTGCATAATATTCTCATAAGTCTAAACAGTTTGTTAAGAATAATCAATCAAGCAATCAACACAATGCATTTGCAGATCAGAATCTATGCTGACTGCAGCTGGACTTGATGTCTGAGTAATGGTGTATATGGTACAAAATTAATATTCAAATTATCAGTTAAGGGTATAGTACAGCATGGCACAACCTCTCTCTTAAACTCTAGGCTATCAATTTCAACAATTATTAGTGGAAACACTCCCTTGGAGCAGGATTATTCAATTAGCAGTCTTATTCAATTTTCCAGAATCCCCTTTCTCATGACTAATACAGGTGTCAAATCAAATACAAAGGCAAACAACTGATTTAGAATTCAACAGTTACTATTCCTTGAAATACAATAATTCAACAACAGTGACTAGTCTGCCCAGGTTCAGTCAGGACAGTCCATACCATTACAAGTCACTAAAAAAACTGAGCTTTTACAGTTCTTCAGATATAATTACAGTTGTCCCGCGTGGCGCTCTCCGTTACATGGGTCGGTGGTTCTTTCCGGTTTCTTCCTCCACCATTAATACTGGCAGCCATGAATAGCCTATCATGTGCTGAAAAATGGTGTTAAGCCTGACAACAAACAAACATATAATTACAGATTACAAAATGAATACAAGCAGTTGTCTGTAATTCTGTGCTGTCCAAATTGCAGACACTTGAATATCACTCACTGTATATATATATATATATATATATATATATATATATATATATATATATATATATATATATATATATATATATATATATATATATATATATATATATATACATACATACAAAGTTTTAAAATTTGACTCCTTTATGCTTGCTTTAACCATGCCATAAAGAGCAAACAGGCCCAACTACCAACTCGAAAAGAGAGATTTTGTTCTTTATAATTTGTTAATGATAAATTAACAAATCACTGAGAATCCTGAAAATTTAATGAATAACCCCCTATTTATATTATATTTTCACTTTTTATGAAGTAATTTTAATCAACACAAAGCTGAAACATAAACCTGTTACTATTTAACTGCAAGAAAGAATTGCAAAAACTGACTTCAAAATCAATTTGTCTTCAACTGCTTTTTAATGACTACGGTTGTTGAATTATTGTATTTCAAGGAACAGTAACTGTCAAATTCTAAATCAGTTGTGTGCTGCTGTATTTATTTGACACCTGTATTAGGCATACTTAAGCATATATACATAAATGTGTATTGTGTTGTGATTAAAGGCACATTGTCAGAAATAATTACAGTGTACTTGATTTGTGTTGAATGATAGATCGACATATCCAAAGTTACATCATGGCTAGACATTTAGAGTAAATTGCTTTTCCTTAAATTTAGTAGCATGGTATGTGTATGCAGATACATCAGACTGACCATCTAGCTGTCTGTATAACTGTATGGGGTGGAATAAAGTCCATACAAGGAAGGAACTGCATGGTGTATAAAATTTGTGCAAAGGTGGATCCATGAAGGATGGATGGGGCCAAAACAAATGTGAGCTGACTCAGGAATTCTAGAGAACTGTGTGGTTTTGACAAATGGACTCAAAAACCAAGTCAAATGGTTTCGGATTCAAGTTTTGACAAATATTTATCGTATGATTAAGTTATGGCCATATGTTAGGTGCAATCATGGTATTTTTTGCCATTGAAAGTATTTATTTCAATTGACTATGTTTTAATTGAATACAACTGAGGTATGCTTTCATCATTATTATGTGAATCTCACTTTCATTTGAATATTTGAATTTCACTTTCATTTTTGTTTTTCCATTTTATGAATGAGTCATGTGTTTGGAGCATGAAAGAATCATCCTGTATATATTCATATATTTTTATAAATTTATTTCATAAACTTACATCTTTCATCACATTGTCTTGAGTCGTCACTGAGCATCCATGTCACTGAGCATCCATTCTGTCAAACTGCTTACAAATATTGTCAGAGAAATTGAACTAATACAAAACCCCCATGTTGATGCTTAGGCCAATGATTAAGTCATCAAGCTTTAATAATAGCATCTGCATTGCACATATCCCAATGATGAGAATTGAAATGAATATTTACCTGTGACCTGGCATATGCAAAGCTAAAATTTTGACAAGCTCTGAATTATGCTAGCATATGGTGTAGCTCCAGAAATGTTAATTAACAGCTATTCTTTTTTCAGCTAACATAAATACAAACCTGTGTAGCATCTTGTAGACAGTAAGACTCAATTTACGCTGAAATGACATTGTCTTGACTCTTGAAAAATCGCTCACAAAATCCCACAAGAAAAGAAATATGAACCAAATTGAAACAAAAGCAGTAGTATCAAAAAGTACAGACAAAGGAATATCAATCTCAATAAGGAATGTCATCAAAATTAAATGGGCAGATTGAACCAGGTGACTTTAAATGATCACCTTTTCCTTGTTGATTTAATCATCTGCAACATAATCTGTTATTTGTATTGGAACATCTTATGAAAAACAACAGTGTAATTTATCTTGCTCCTGGATAATGTAATCCATCAAGTAATTCCAAGTTAATGCTGATATAGTTGAATCATTGTAAATGATGGACTCTTCTATCAATACAGGTCACCAATAGGACATTAACATTGAACTTTGCAAATAACTGGGAAGGCAATCCAGAACTGTGGTTTCATGGTGGTCAGTAATCTTTCAAGATTACCCCTCTTGACTGTGTATACATATTACAGTATCCTTACATTAATACTGTTAACTATGCATACATATTATAGCAGTCCTTACATTAATACTGTTAACTATGTATACATATTACAGCAGTCCTTACATTAATACTGTTAACTATGTATTCATATTACAGCAGTCCTTACATTAATACTGTTAACTATGTATGCATATTACAGCAGTCCTTACATTAATACTATTAACTATGTATACATATTACAGCAGTCCTTACATTAATACTGTTAACTATGTATACATATTACAGCAGTCCTTACATTAATACTGTTAACTATGTATACATATTACAGCAGTCCTTACATCAATACTGTGAACTATGTATACATATTACAGCAGTCCTTACATTAATACTGTTAACTATGTATACATATTACAGCAGTCCTTACATTAATACTGTTAACTATGTATACATATTACAGCAGTCCTTACATTAATACTGTTAACTATGTATACATATTACAGTAGTCCTTACATTAATACTGTTAACTATGTATACATATTACAGCAGTCCTTACATTAATACTGTTAACTATGTATACATATTACAGCAGTCCTTACATTAATACTGTTAACTATGTATACATATTACAGCAGTCCTTACATTAATACTGTTAACTATGTATACATATTACAGCAGTCCTTACATTAATACTGTTAACTATGTATACATATTACAGCAGTCCTTACATTAATACTGTTAACTATGTATACATATTACAGCAGTCCTTACATTAATACTGTTAACTGCATACAAATTATAACAGTGCTTACTTTAATATTAACTGTGCATACATATTATCTGTATACAAATTAAAAGTCCTCACTTTAACAATTGAACTGTATACAGGTTATAGCAGTCCTCACTTAAAACTAACTGCATACAAAATATAACAGTCTTTACTACAGTAATGTTAGCTGTGTATACAAATTATAACAGTCTTTACTACAGTAATGTTAGCTGTGTATAAAAAATATAACAGTCTTTACTACAGTAATGTTAGCTGTGTATACAAATTATGACAGTCTTTACTACAGTATTGTTAGCTGTGTATACAAATTATAAGTTTACTACAGTAATGTTAGCTGTGTATACAAATTATAACAGTCTTTACTACAGTAATGTTAGATGTGTATACAAATTATAACAGTCTTTACTACAGTAATGTTAGCTGTGTATACAAATTATAACAGTCTTTACTACAGTAATGTTAGATGTGTATACAAATTATAACAGTCTTTACTTCAGTAATGTTAGCTGTGTATACAAATTATAACAGTCTTTACTACAGTAATGTTAGCTGTGTATACAAATTATAAGTTTACTACAGTAATGTTTGCTGTGTATACAAATTATAACAGTCTTTACTACAGTAATGTTAGATGTGTATACAAATTATAAGTCTTTATTTACTACAGTATTGTTAGCTGTGTATACAAATTATAACAGTCTTTACTACAGTAATGTTAGCTGTGTATACAAATTATAACAGTCTTTACTACAGTAATGTTAGCTGTGTATACAAATTATACTAGTCCTTGCTCAAACAATTTAGCTGTGGAGATGTTAGCTGTGTATACAAATTATACTAGTCCTTGCTCAAACAATTTAGCTGTGGAGACAAACTATAGTAGTTCTCACTTTAATACTGTTAACTGTGTTGATAAATTATAAGTCCTTACTTTAAAACTGAGTATATACAAATGATAGCAGTCCTCACATTTTTTCTGTTAACTGTAAACAAATTATAGGCAGCTCTCATGTTAATGCTGCTGTGTATACAAATTATAGCATCTTCACTTTAACATAGCAAATAGTCTATACAAACCATAACAGTTCTTACTTCAATGCTTGTTAGGGATGTTTTAAAAGACTATCACCACATAAATGAGGTTGTCCTTTACTGTGGTATCCCTCACTTTCAAAACAACCAAAGTCATCCCAAAAATGGGATCTGTGATTCTACTTGTGTTGTATGAGGGACTATGTTGTATTGAGGTATTTTAGAGCAAGGGAACAAAGGCCGGGTTTTAAAACTTTTCCATTTTGCTTTTTTTTTTATTCAACCAAATTGCCAAACTAATGGATTCTCTCTTACAACATAAAATTAACATGTGCTCCACAAAGCACAGTGTTTACTCTTTATCATTAGAATGCAATTGCAATACTTGAATGGACTGATGCTCTATTGATGGAAAAGAATTTTCTGAAATTTAAGATTCCTTTTGTTTACTGAATACCGAAAGGGTCACAATATTCTTTAGCAATATCAAGATTTTCAAATTAGCTCTGTGCTGGACAAATTGGATATCAAATTTATGGCCAAGAAGACATTTTCAGATGTCTTCTGATTGTTGTTGCCATAAATTTAATGATATTTTTCAGCACAATAGGAGCCCAATATAACTGGTGGGAGTAGAGCCCAAGAAAATCCAAGTGAAACTACTGGCATGCTTTCTCACATACCCAAGACTTGAATCCATGTGGATTGAGGTGAGATTACAGTGATCAGTAGTAAAGGCATATCCTTTAGACCACTCTCCCACCCAGTAATATGAACATCTTTTCAGCAAAAGTACTGTAATGATACTAAAATTTTCAAGACAGTCATTATGATAGCCACATTGGTTGTACAATTGGCACCATTTCATTTGGAACAAACTAGGTATTATAAGAAATCTGCAGGTGAAAAAACCATGTAGACAGTCATCCATTGGAGAGGTGTAGAGATAATAGTTTCATGATGGCCACCATGGTGGCCATATTGGTGGTCACTGCATCATTTTCATTTTGTACCAAATAGATATCATAAGATGATATTCTCAAGTCAAATGACTTTCCATTTAAGAGGAACATCTATAATAAATTTTTTAAAGTGGGGCACCATTGCGGCCATACTGACATCAGATTAGCAGCAATTTACTTTAGGACCAGCAGACATAATAAGAAGTTTTCTGGTAAAAAAAAAAAATCCATGTTGATATAGCCATCTGTTTTAGAAAAGTAACAGTAATGAGATCTTCAAGATGGCTGCCTTGGTGGATACCCCATACCATAATTGATATCAAATTTGCACAACTTCCAACTATGATCAACTAGACACCATTAGAAGTCTTCTAGTGAAAACAGTGTCAATAAGACCAGTCATTTAAAGTAGAGATAATAAAATTTTCAAAATGTCTATTGCAGTGACCATAATGGCGGTTAGATTAGCTTAATTTTCATTTATTACCCACTGTGGTAGACACCATAATCTTTAAGTCTTGTAGTAACCCCCCCCCATGTTGATATGACCATTCAATCAGGAGTAATATAAACATGACTCTCAACATGATGGCCACTGCTGCAATTATAATGGATGTACAAGCAACAGTTTTCATTTAGAACCAGCTGGACAGAGGCTGAATATGTATGTGATGTTTCATAGAGATGTAGCTATAACAAACCTATCCCAATAGACAAATGGCATGAATGCCAGACCAGACCATAAGTTCTTCTAGTCTTAGATGAATAAAGCTAAAATTTCCATTGCTTTCAAACTATGGGCATAACTGCTGCTAAATCACAGTTATGATAAGATGTCCTTTCACAGAACTGATAATTATCTCTATCCTTAAATAAACCTTACTTACATGTGCTTGTTCATTTATAACTGTTCCTTCCAGTCCTTCATGCAGCTTTTCTATTTGTTAACTGTACTTTATTCTAACACAATATGGCCTTTAAAGTGCTGAGCCATACAAAAAATTAACCAAATTGAGAAAAATCAAATATAGTGAGCATATCTGTGACAAACAATTATTGTGAATCCAGTAAATACAAGTTGGTGATTTTGTTCTCTTGGATCTCAGCAAATATTCAGTTTCCCTTATCTCTAATGATCTATTCAATTCCTTCTGAACTTGCTGGAATGGAGAAAATCTGGCTGCATGCAATCATACCAGTACATAATGATAAGCTATTTTCAACCTGCTGCTGTGTGAGCTTGATGACATCATCATGAGGATTTTGCATTCATATGTTAGACTCTTTAAAAGTGTAATCTCTTTACACAATCTCTCTGATTGTACTCAGAAAACAAGAGTTGCTAAAAGGGTATAGCATTCTTTTAGGTGAAAAGAATTTTTAGATACTGTGATAAGACCATTTCTTCCTTTCAGCTGCTAAGCAGCGAAAAGCATCTGTCATATTCTTGTGATAAAATTTTCAAATCAACCACTCTGGCAGCCATAATGGATGTAAGATCAGCACATTGTTTAGGATAGATTGGACACTATTTGAAGACTTTTGGTGAAAATTGCATTTTGAAAATTTTCAATATGTTCATTGTGGCAGCCATATTTAATGTGATATTGGCACTGTTGTATTCAGGATCAAGTAGATATCATAGTTAATCTTCTAGTAAAAACTCCATGTTGATAAGACTTTCCATTTATGAGGAGTAACTGAAACAACATTTTCAAGATGGCTTCTGTTATGGTTATATTGATTCTCAGATTTACACCATTTTCTTTAGGACAAACTAGAAATCATTATAAATCTTTCAGTGAAAATGCAATACAGATACAACCAATACAACCATCCATTTAGATAGAGCAGCAATAACAAGATTTTCAAAATAGCCACAGTGTAAGCCATGTTTCATATCTGAGTGGCACCAGACCAACCTTTAATCATATGAAGTCTTCTGGTGAAATGTCAATGATGATAAAAGTTTTCGTTCAGGAGAATTGTACCTTTTTCATACAGAATAATGTACACAAAATAAAAAGTCTTTAGTAAAAAGATCTGACATGACCATCATCTGTCCAGGAAGTGAAGCAAAAACATGATTTTCAAGATGGCCACTGTGGTGGTGGCCATATTTGAATGTCTAACCAGCACCAATTTCATGTTTGACCAACTAGATATTTTGATCAATAGAGGTAAATTTTCATGGCAACCCTGCAAGTAGTTTAGAAGGTCCAGTGATAACAGCTTTGTGGATCTGATGAACAACAGCCCATCCCATAAGTGCTCCTGGTCTATTGCAAGTAGACCTAGGGAATAAAAGAAAACATCTGCATGCCAAACCAATGGTCAGTGTAACATGGACTGAATGCTGAGCACATACTTCAGCATTTTGACTACATGCTTAACACCAACAGAACTGCTGACAAGGTGGTTGTTACCAGTGATTGAAATATTACCACAAGGTATTATTTTTTTACTGGACAATATTGGGTTCAACAACAAAAAAGTTATGATGCTTGAAATTAGATGTCTCCACTTACAAAAACAAACAAAACCTAAACAGATAACATGGCAAAAATCTTTTAAGATGTGCAGCTGACATTCTATGGAATGAGCTACCAAATCATGTTAGTGAACAAATTTAAATTCACTTAGATCATTAATTTATCTTGGAATATTAAAGAATGTAACTGTAATATTTGCAAATAAACCATTTTGTTTTCTGTTATTTACAATCAGTAAGGTATTTTTTATACATAAGGCAAAATGGCTGTCAGCATGCTTTTGGACCTAAATTCTGTATTTCATCTAAATTTTTATTTATATCTAATATATATCTTAGCATTTTTTAAATTTATTCTGTAATTATCTTGTGGTATTTATTTTACCCAGATACTAAATTCACTTTTAATTACTGTCCTTTTGTAGGACTATGCCAACACTACATACTATGCAAAATTTGATCTAAATGTGCAAGTTTTCTTGGTACAGTACTCACTTTGCAACTTCTTGTGCAATATTCGGTGACAGTTCAGTCAGCTGTTTCGGAACAATAGGGCCAGCACACGTCTTTGCCCCAGATGTGATAATAGGTGAGGCCCTTCCTTGAAGTTGTGGGCTAAGATGGGAAATCGCCTTAGTAGCACTACCACCACCACTACTATCATGTTCTGATTCCATAATGTTCACAAATGTTTACAGTAGAAGAAAAGCACTAAAGATATTATATCCTTCCACCTTGTCATACACTTGGAAGCCTGAAAGCTAACGTAGGTCTCGGGGAAAACCTCTAATTTGTAATTTTCTTTTCCACTCAAGCGAAACGAACAGGGGGGTATCAACGTAAAGTGGCTGACCCACTAAAACCGGAATGGCTTTCACCTATTGTCCCTTGGTTTCATGGTATGCCTCTGTGGTTCAAATCTTTGCGGTAACTGGGGCAGTCCACTGTCCTGACTAAAGCATGACAAAACGATGCGTTGTCTGCCACACTAGATAAAAAGCTAGACATTAAAGGGTTATGAATAAAGGTAATCAAAACCCCCAGGCTCAGTCGATCCTTTGCCGGATAAGTGTTCACATAAAACCAATAATACCGACGACGTCTAAAATATGTCTGACCTTTTTCCTACGGAGCCCTTCACACGTCAGTATAAACTGATTTGAGCACTTAAAATAACAGTTGGTGTATAAAATACACTCTACTGAATATATTTAAAATTTCTTTCAAAATCGTTCCCTCCACTAAAAATATATCAATTTGTCCCAGTACATGCCATTATCATCTCCATGTATAAATAGTTGGAAATGTACTCTATCAACTTCCAATAAAAAAAGTTCTCAATACATTATATACTTTTATCTTTCTTAAAGAGTGAAGAAAATTGTATACGTTTTTTTTTGCACTTTCTGATTATTCTCTGCTAGTCTTCTAAAATGCATGGATTTTTTTTTAAAAAAAATTCTGTCCTAGCCTAAGAATAAAAACCGACAGTCGAATTATATTCGACGAAATTCCTTGTGATGAAAATAAAGTCGAGATTCTGCAGCCCTAAAGTCTGCATCTTTCTCTGCAAATGCGACCTCAGCCAATACAACTGTTTTCGTATTTCCAGTGATATATTATATACTTGAATTTAACTGGATACCTCTCCTATGATCATTTCCAGCCGTACCATCAGATCTGTATCTCATGGTTATTCCTAATTTACTGCATGCATGTGCAAATAATGCAACACCTGCTGTGAAGGTTTTATCTGATATTGTTGACAAAAATCAACGAACTGTCACTACGGTCAATCTTGATGAATCATCCCCAAAAATAACAACAAAGTCCACACACAATAAATGTTAGTACTGATACATTGATGTGAATTCACTTCTTTTCAAATGCACAACAATTTCATTTGATCTCTTTTCAATGACTGTACAAATAAACAGGTTGGCAAACTAATCCATTCTAAATATCTCCAAATTGGCCTTGAATTCCTTTTTGTTCCAATTCTTAAAATGATGACTGATATATAAATATATACCAAGTTACAGCTGTATGAAGTAGTGTTTATAATCTAATTTTAACTGTTTTTAAAATTCTGTTGCTCCTCTTTTATATGTGCCACAGTGAACAACACTCCTTACATGAAATGGATACCACTAGCGTCACATACCCCAACTTGTTATTGGGAACGTAACACTTTGACGGCTGTTGTAACACAAACCCAAACAACTGAGGCCCTTCGAGGGTGAAAACTGATGGATAGGCAAGATGGGGCGTAATATTTTTATGAGGACAACATAACAGTGATTGATTTCACTGTAGCCAGATATGGCATTAAAGTTCACCCAGGGCAGATAAATGGTCATTTATGAAGGTTTTGCTTTTAAAATACCAACCTGTCTAGGTAGAATGGAGACCATGAAAGTAATTTTACCTGCTTGTATTGTCATGCCTTTGCTTATACTGGCTGAATATCCAAATCATGATTGAGAGAGCAGCTAATACTATACAAATGGAGTGTATTCAAATTCTTTGACAAGGATGAATCCACCACTTATTATTCCATGTAATATAATAACTGACCAACTGAACTCCATTTCTTTATTCTACATTGTGCCTCTTGAATACATGTGCCAGGAAGATATTTAATTCAGGTTGTGGAATGTGCATACTTGAAATCCAGAAGTACTTTTTAACTCTGATGTTTAATGTTTGGTGATACACACATGAATGCCAGTGATTGCAACAGTGGTCTTCCACCACTGCAAACTGGCAATGTGTCACTGTATTAACCTATTTATAGTGTATACTTATAGTGTATATTTCACTGTAAACAGCAACGACATCTACTATAGTACATGTTGAATGGTCAGGGTGTACACTGGTGGAAATCAAAATGACTAATATATCTCCTGACCTGTCCTGCAACTATGTATGTATTGCACAAAAATGTACACTGTGTCCATGTAAATTACTCTGATCTGCTTACAGCTGTCTTTAAGTTTTCATAACAAATACCTTACCAATGTCGTATCAATGTACCATATATGCTTGCTTATAACTCAACTGCAAACTGCACAGACCCAGAACTACAATCACATAATGCACCAGCAGATCTGGATATGTGCAGTTTGTTAGGAGTAATCAGTAAAGCAAACAACACAGACCCTGATCTGTACGTTCATTATCCTACAATAGGTCAGGATTTTTGTTGTTTGCAGTTTGACTAGAATTGTATAGGGTGAGGATCTTCAGTTACCCTAGGAAACGGGGTGGTGGTGGTTTGGTTAGAGTAAAATATGATATCAGGAACAAAACCAAAAACAAGAAACATTGAGGGTACTGCAATAAATTGGTTCCTAAAATTTGTTACATTCATTCTGACACTATCTACTTTTCAATTTTAAAAAAGCACAAGTGTACCATTAGTTTCGTAAAAAAAAATTTCTATATTGTTCCTCCTGGGACTATGGATAACAATGCATTTAATTGTATTGAAGTTGGAAAAGCATCAGCAAATCTAATTTTAGAACCAGTGATCTTGACCTAGGAGATAATAACAATAAAATAAATAGGGTTTTTGCTTGGTTAGGGTTTTTGCAATGGAAAAGGAAAATGCATGCATCAAGTTCCACAAAAATCTGTTCAATAGAACTGAAAGTAGTCTCCTGAAATGAGCGGTCAAAATCTATTTTTAGTAACAGTGACCTTGGCCCTGTGATACCTGGCTAAGAGAAAAATACGGTGACAAACCTGCACTGAAATATCTTACTAATAGAACTAAAGATATGCTCTAAAAATGAAATGCATTGGCAAATCTTTTTTAGTAACAGTGATCTTGTTGTTGTACGTTTTAACGCCATTTTCAGCACAAGATAGGCTATACATGGCAGCCAGTATTAATAGTGGAGGAAGAACCCTGGAAAACCCAGGGAAGAACCTCCAACACATAATAAGCTAGTGGCAGGATTTCTCACTTACCCACGTTAGCAGTCTGGACTTGCCAGACTCAAAATCACACAGAGGTGAGCCTTTAGACCACTCATTCACTCAGTGCCCCCAACAGTGATTTTGATCTTTGAGCTAGTAGTAACAAAATCTATGCAATTCATGGACTATGGGGAACACAAAGTTTTCACTTGAACATAAGTTATTATCCAAAATTAAATACATACACAAAATCCCTTTTTAGTAATGGTGATTGTAACATTAGGGATTATGGCCCCCATGTACCAAGATACATTAAAACTATTTTTTTAAAAAAAAATATGTTCTCAGCTGAAAAGCAAAATGGATGCCTGCCAGCTTGCCCACCCAGATGAACAACTGTAAAGATCAACATTGCACAATTTTTATTAGTGGAGTATAAAAAGTAAACAATGGAGTGACAGCATGCTGATTATTATAACTGAAATTCATTTACATGTATGCATTTATATTTTTATAATTATGTAAATTATGAACTTAAATGACTATACAACCATTTTAAGGCAGAGGAAGTCAGTGAGACAAGCCAAAGAGTAGTCATATTCAATTTACAAATGTCACACACAAAAAAACAAGAGACCCACTAAAGCTCAAATTATTTCAACAATTATGGCAGATCTTAAAAAATTATAAGTACTGCAAACCCAGTTTTGGTTTTAGTGTTTCATGAACTCAAGTTTCCAGTCTCCAGCAGGTGAATGCTTTACATGAGGATTGACAGAGTAATCAATGTACTGGTAGGATACCCACTGTCATGGATTTCATGGTTACCCCACCCCAAAGAATTGAACTAAGTAATAAAAATACAATTTCTTTTAAATGCCATTACTGTTAGAGTCTAAAAGTATTTTGTACAAATTAAAATATTGCATAAAATGTAAGTTTTGGCAAAAACGGCAAAATATGTCTACATGAAAATGCAGTTGGAATTACATGTGAGTATATACATCTCTTACAACAAAATAACTTGGTGTGACCTACTGACACAATATATACTACTGGAACAGTGGTGTCAGCTGCTGACAGCTGCAAGGTTATAAAAATGAATGAATATTAAACAGTTTCTCTGTCCCACAATTGTATTATCTAGACCAGAATAAAAGGGTCTATTTGGTCCAATACTGGTCCATGTATATGTGCCTATTTTGCCTTTTCATGACTGAAGAATGTATGGCTCCTCAATGACAGCCATAAAAACAAAATACAAACCGGTACTGTAAGTGGCTAGAACTGCCTTCAAATAAAGTCTATCTACATACCAGTAAATGTACATTTAATCAAATATATCATTAAATATGCTGTATGAGGCTGTTGTTATTATTATTATTGTTTGTGTTATTATTATTAATTACTACTATTTGCTACAGTTAAACATACAGCAGGTTTTTTTTTTCAAAATACACAACAGCTGGGGTTTTGTGCAAATTTCAATTTAAAAAATCACACTTAAAACTCAATTAAATGAAAAAAAATGACCCAGGTATGACTACTCATTTTATTTTAAATCAAAATTAAAACTTTAAATTTATTATCCCATTACTGAAGATGTTGAAAAATAATCTGTGGAATAAAATTATTAATAACTTCTTTAAAAGCAAATTTCACATTATAGAGGAAGAGACCAATTCAAACAATTTTTTTTTTAATAAATGCTCCTAGTGATGTGGAATACATTTTACAAAACACTTAAAACTAAAAATTCAGTTTCTAAGGTCTCAAGCAGGTAAATACATTACAAAGGAACCAACAAAATCATTCAAGGAATGGTAAAATACCAAATATAACAGATTTCATGGTCACAACAAATCCAGGAAGAAACCACACACAAAAATAGAATGTCTTTTGTTGCCAATGGCATTACAATCATAGTCCAAGAGTTGTCATTACATACAAGAAGAAATACTGAAGCAAATGTAATTTTTGGAAAAATATAGCTGTGAAAATTCAGGAATTCAAAGTGCTTATCATGGGGGCTAGATTTGAAACAAATTTAAAATTAAGTTTAAAACAAATACACATACATAGTAATATGGTATTCATTTTCAAATCCCATCATAATGTAACTCTTATAACAAAATGACTTGGTGTCATCTGCTGACACAAAATATACTACTGGAACACAGGTCTCAACTACTGGAACACAGGTCTCAACTGTTGACCACTACCAGGTCAATATAAAGGAATGAATATTCAACAATTTATCTGCTGGGCCATTGTAATTATCTAGATACAATAAAAGTGTTTATTGGTCCATATAACAACCAGAAGGTATGCCTAGTTTGTCCTTTCAAGACTGAAGAATTTATGACTCTGTCATATAAAGAAAAATAAAATCTGCCCCAGAGAGAGAAGTGCCTTCCTGTAATGTCTAGAAAATCAGAAACCTACATACCAGTAAATGTACACATAATCAAAGATATCAATGATTATTATTATTATTATTATTATTATTATTATTATTATTATTATTATTATTATTATTATTATTATTATTATTATTATTTACTTATGCCATCAAACCTGTCTAAACAATCACCAATGGAACTGGCATTTTATTTTGTTTTGAGTAGAGAAATGTATATATCATATGTACTCACTTTAAAGACAAGTCAAATTGCAAATAACAACGATCCTGATCTGCCAACACATTAGGCAATAACAGATCAGGTTCTATGCTATTTGTTCTACTGCTTGATAAAAAACAAAAAAAAAACTACACAAAAGCAGGTCTGCTGGTGCATTATGCAAAGGCATATTTGGGTCTGTGCAGTTTGTAGATGGACTTGACTTATAAGTGAGTACATACATAAATATGAACTAAGTTCTTTCAACTGGACCTTGTACCTTACAATAAAGTAAAACCTGTTAGGAGAGACAGCCCCTTCTGCCAACAAAAAGTGGTCTCTCAAGACAAGTGGTGTCTCAGAGGAGGCTTGTACAAAAAGACCAGTTTCCAAGGTCCAGTTTCAGAATAATTTCAAGAAAAAAACATTAATAACTGTATATTTATTTTATTCTTTATTAATATTTCTTTCTAAAATATTGATTGCATTCATCCAAAAACAAAATTATATAGCAATAAAGATATACTTGTCATTAAACACGAAATCACATTTTACATTTGAAGATCACATATTTTAGCTTATGAAATCGTTTCTGAATTACTTCTTTTCTCTAAATCAACTTAAAATTTAATTTACCAACATTTAACTTCTTTTTTGTGAGTGGTGTGCTCCATCTCACTTCTTTCAGTTAAAATGATTTTTTTCTACAGTCTTAAAATTTGTGTTCTTTTAGTTGGAGGTTTGTCCATTGTCATTAAGGTTCTAGGTGTTAAAATTATTAGTGGTCAGTTGTAATAAACATAAAGATGGTTTTGACTAGGCTTTCAGAAAATATGAAAAATCTATACAAGTGCATTGCATATCTAACAATTAATTAATGAAATAAAAAGAAACAATTATCTCCTCCAGAAACAGAACCATTAACTCAGAGACAAAAGCCAATGGCTTCATTCAAAGATGACCAAACACCACAAGTTTTGAACACTATCTATTGTATCCCACAAATGATTCTCTCTTGCTGATTTCAAAGACAATTACCTTATTCACCCCACCCACCTGCAAAATGGATTTCTACAGAAAAACAATATATGTGACCACTAAGTAAAATTTGGCACAACAATATAAATTTGTGACATGTACATTAGCCTGGTTTAAGGAATGTAGAATCCATCAGAGGTAGCAACAATCCTTTATTTAAATATTTATTTTAAGCTTGCTTTTGATCAGAACAAACAGTACTTATCATGTGGTCAATTATAACAATTATTACATATAGGTCAGTGGTGTCTCTGCTGGGATGGTTGGTCATATGCATGTAGGGAGCATACAAAGCAGGACCAGACTAGGAAATAACCTACGTATACTTTTAGTCTGGTTTATGACAGAAATTATAAAACACTATAAGCATAGTTAAAATATTTGTATATCGGTAGCCAACCTACTTATACAAAATTTGTTTTTTGTTGTTTTTTTAACGGTATGAGCAGTTTCTTACAGGGATTAAATAAAGGTCAGTGGAGTTTATCATCATTTTTGTGATGCAGTTGTTCATAGCAGTATCAAAATGCATATTTTACAAAGACAATTACTGGTCGCATTTTGCAGGTAGTCGCTCAAAACAGCTTTTATATAATACCAGTAAAATGGGCTGAAACGACAAGTGGTTGCTCATAGATTAAGATTTTTAATGTAGCTTAAACAATTTTTGAGCCATATCACTATAATGTCTGCAGTGTGGCAGTTTAAAGTAATGTCTAGCACTGGGGCATCATACCACATTTATATAGCAGGATATCCTACCCAGTCACATTATCCTAACACCAGGATGACCAGTCCTAACACTAACCTCTTAATGCTGAGCACTTAGCAAGTTAGTACCATTTTAATAAGTTTTTTGTATGACTAGGCCCAGATTCGAACCTGCAGCCTCCTTCATCCAAGTCAGATGCTGTAACTACTAAATCACCAGAGTGGTATTTATAGTGCCACGTTAAAAGTGACATTTGTTACAGCATTTGTTCATTACCCCCTCTTCTTTACATTTACTAAGAATCATTTCTTCATTCAATTCCCAGAAATCTAGATGGCGTAGTTGTGCCCAAGGCATTTACCATTACCAATTATTAATATTTCACCTCTGTTTGCAGTGGGTTTGAGTCTAAGGCCCAGCCAATATGATTATCTGAGAAAGCTTGTTAGCTTAGCTTATTGTTGTCCAGAGGTTCTATCTAAGGTTTTCCAGTGTTCTTCCTCCACCAGATATAAAAGCCACCATGTACTGTCTGTTTATTGTGTGCCTAAAAATGGCATTAAATCAAAACAACAAACATTAATCCATCCAGTATTCTGACCTAAATTTTCAGTAGAATAGACCCCATTCTGACCTAAATTTTCAGTAGAATAGACCCCAATACAATTCTGAGGTAACAGCTATTGCTGGTTTGACTATCATGGGCAGCAGTAATATTATCTGTAATAGGAGTTGTATTATTTTGGATTGCTATAAATAACAAATTGAGAAAATTGAATTTATTGAAGCTGTGTTTTAACTATGGTAATTTACATTTGAGTGCAACACTAATCAATGAATGGTCATAAAAACAAGAGGCCCAAGTCAACATGAAATTGCTTGCCCGCTTGCAAAGCTTAACAGTAATTTTCTTAAAATTAAAATAGAAATAAAAATATTAAATCTGAATAATCTGTAAATTATGGCACTTAAATATATCAAATACAAAGTACACAATACATATGATAACATTTAATGAGAATGTTTTAGGCACTTTAACATTTTCCTTATATCAACTGTCAAACTATTTTACAAAACATATCATACTTGCTTCTGTATATTTCAGAAATCAAACTTTGCAAAAGTAATCCATCTGTAAATAAACTTAAAATAGTAAACATGTTTCAAAAGAAATATGTTATTACTTGAGCAAACTTAGAAGAAGAAAAGAATATTTCCCATCATGTCTACTAAATGAATACAGAAATTCTTATTTTACAATACAGTATATGATAGTATACATTTTCTCTAAATATTACTTGTGTTTTATACTTTTTCTTCAGTGAAAAATTACAAATTATTCATTTTAATCACTAACATGTATTATCAAATCTAAAAATGTGTCCATAAAACTTGTTCCTGTATTATAATTTTTTTAAAAACTGGTTGCCATTATTGACATAGGAAAGAACTCTGTAACCCCAAGCTTTGTTTCTCAATAGTCAATACCATAGGTTACTTCCCTTGTTTGCTTTAACTCATCATTAATATGCACATTTTCTGAAATATGGTCTTAATATTGGCGAAAAGCTCAACCATTCTGATGCAAGATGACCTCATTAATATGCACAAAACTCATTCAATACTGAATTCATCAAACAGTTTGATGATTCAAGTTACAATTTGATCATGCACAATGAAGTTGGTTATGTTTTTTTCTATGTTTTATGGTCAAGTAGTTATTTAGTACCAAGGCAATTTGGAGGAAGGAACAACACCACAGCTGACCCAGGCTGGTATTTGACCTCACAACCTTTCGGTTGTGAGTATAGCACACAAAGTGTAAGTTGCCATGTTTCCATTTAAAACTGGATAAAAAAATATGGTTTCCAGAAAGCCAATTCAGCAAGATACACTATGCATGGTTGTCAGTATATTTGGTGAAGCAAGAACCAGTGAAAAACCACCAACCCATGGGAAACTACTGGCAAGTTTTCTCACATGCACCCACTCACACTGGCAGAGATCAAGATTCCAACCCATGCTGACAGAGATGAGATGCCAGTGATCTGTAAAAGCAAATGCTTTAGACCACTTCATAACCCTGGGGGCCTATCATTAATGTTTATGGAACTCAGCTTGCTTGAGAGCTTGATGATATACACTTCTATTCCAAGCTTAATCACAATCAAATTGTAAATATTGCCTTCAGAATGGAAACATATCAAGTCAGACAGATGAGAGTTTACCTTCTTAATATGTGTATTCAATCAACTCATCAAGATGTGATGATATAAACCAGTTTTGCAAGTTTAATCAAAATTTTATAAATAAACATGGACTCCAACATGATAACAAGCAAGAGGACATATGTGCATCTAGAATCAGCTAGATTCCACATGACCATATTTTACAAAATGCACAATTATTCACCATGATTCTTGTTAGTCACAAGAGCAGTTACCAATATCAATATAAAACCCCCACAGAATTGGGTTACACAATTAAGAAAGATAAATATGTAATTACAACTATGTTAGCATAGGGTCTCTGCTCTATTATTTCCTTAAAAAAAGACAGCATGGTAACCTAGGAGGTCCTAAAGAGAAAAACAATTATGAAAGGGTGCAGGGTTACAAGCACTAAAAATAAATACAGAGAGGATAAATGTAACAGTAAGATAAAATCCTGTTGATGGAAAATGGCAGTAAGGTAAAGCACTAATAACAAGTGGTTTTCTCTGATTGCAAATTTGACACATGTCCAATAGCATGACACCATTAAAAAAGATCCAAGTTTTGCATTTGGGCTTGTGAGATGCACAAGTGGAACATGTGTTGCTGATAATTCTCCATTCTGTGAAAAATGTATTCACATGAAACAGGGGAAGTTTTTCTTTTAGGATGACAAAATAGTATGCTATGCAGCAGTACAATATTGTTAATGTTAAAATCAACTTTAAACAAAGTATATTATACAATATAATTTCACATCAGTACAACATACCAAAATGAGATCATACGTATACCAGACACATAAAAGGATCCATATGCTATATAAAGGGTCCTATATTGTGGGAGTGCCATATCCCTCTGTGATGTGTATGTGCAGCCAAAGAAGGAAAAAGAGTAGTAATAAACAAGAGTTCCACGAAGGGACTGATGTTCTACTGGGTGAAAAAAATTTCCAGAAATTCAAGATAAAACCATTTCTGAGTATTGAAACCATCCATGATATTCTTGAACAAGAAGATTTTCAAATTAGCTACCTTGTTGGATATATTGGACAGATTAGCACTATTTGTTATTTAGAGCAAAGTAGACATCATTAGTAGCCTTTTGGTGCTTGTCAAAATGATCATCTGATCAGAGAGTAGTGACAAGATCTTCCTAACAGCCATCAGAGCAGCCATATTGGCACCATTTTCATTTAAAACAAGCTAAGTATAATATGATGAAGTTCGTTGTTGATAAAGGGGTATAGATAACAATATTTTTATCACATGGTGGTCACAGAAGGTTAGTCATTTGGGCACAATGAAAAAACTCTTCGGATGAAAACTGTCAAAATGATTTTCCATTTTAGAGAAGTGGCTAAAACAAGATTTTTAAGGTGGCCATAAACGGGCATCAGATCAACATCATTTTAATTTAAGATCAACAAAACATAAGAAGTCTTTTAAAGGAAACCTCATGATAATATGACCATTCATTCAGAAATAGTGATAACAAAATTTCACGCTGGACACTGGGAGATATATTAGACAACAAATCAGTGCCATTGTTATTTAGGACCAAGCAAACATCATAAAATGTCTTTTGGTTAAAACCCGATGTCAATATAAATTTGTGTTTAGGAGGTTTAGCAATAAAAAAATAAAATTTTCCTGATGGCTAATGTGGCTGCCATATTGGCTGCCAGATAGGCACTCATTTTCATTCATTCACTTACACAAAAATTACAGACCCAGACTACTTAAGTACCTATGTAAAAAGTATGCACAGTAACTGACAATACAATCAGTGTTGACCAAAATTAAGCTGGTACATAAAACATAACAAGCATTTACATAAAAATAAGAAAGACAGCTGGAGGAGGTGGACAGAACTTGTACTATTGAGACAAACATTTCATCTATTTAAGACATGGTGAAAGCCCAATACACTAAAAGATTTGTTGATTTCTATTATTTTATATGATGGCCAATGAGTATTGAAATGTCTTTAAATAATTATGTGTTTGTTTTTGGAACATGAAAGGACTTGGATGACATTGATCTACGGTTTTGGGGTGATTTTGGTTTCTCAATATTGACAAGTATTTCTCAAGAAAACTGGGGCAGACGTAACCAAAACTTTAAACATCATTTTGGTTTAACAAAGGTGAATAAAGTTATTCTTGAAAATGTAGGAGTTTCAAAATTATCCATTACTGCTATAATGTTTCCAGTTTGGCCTTATATATCAGTTTTACAGGCTTGTTTTTGCACAGAACCTTTCTTAAAATTAACATCAGATATATTTATCCATAATATATTACAATAATAGGAAATAGACAGAATGTGGATCTTGTAAAATCATACAGTTTTGTTTTGGAATGAAATACATATTTCTTACTATTAATAATAGTAATAGCCAAAGAAGATAACTTTTTAAAAAAAAGAAACCAAATGAATGATCACACAAAAGTAAATTAATACCAACAATACCAGGGGTGCACACACTTTTGCAGCATGCAAGCTACTTATAAAATGACCAAAATGATCTACCTACCACAAAAATGCAAAACATATATAGGCTGACATCTATTGTTTTTTAATGCTATGCAATCTACTCACACTACCTGCAATCTACTCACACTACCTTCAGATTGACCAGTCAAACCCCTGAAAAAGACTATCAAGAACTTGGTCTTTGGGAATCACTGGCCATCATAGTGGTCATTGTCAGCACATAGAATAGCTCCCAATACTGCAAATCAAATCTTTAGGGAAATGTTGTTCATGAAAATAACAAACAGATGTGGTATAGATCATTGTGACACAATTAAGTCTATTCTTTTATTTTCATATACATATTGCTATAGTACTTTTTGAAATCTGTCATTTAAAATATGATGAAACCATTTGTGAGCTGTTAATAAACAGAATAATTTTAAGTTTATCTAGAACTTAATGATCCACAGAATCGAATGCTTTACAAAAATCAATTATAAGGATTTCAAGTCACAAACATAATGTTTTTTCTATGACTTCTGGGTCAAGAACCAAATGGGGTGTGTGGGGGAAGATATATAGATCAAAACTTACTGGTTGTTGTTGTTGTTGTTGGGCTTAACGCCATTTTTCAGCACATGATAGGCTATTCATGGAGGCCAGTATTAATGGTAGAGGAAGAAACCAGGAAATCACTGGAAAGAACCACTGACCCATGAGAAGCTACTAGCAAGCTTTCTCACATACCCACATTCACCAAATCCTAGACTGAACCCACAAAGACAGAGGTGAGATGGCAGTGATCCATAACAGACAGTGCTTTAGACCACTCCACAACTTGGGGGCCCCAAAACTTACTTACTTTCTGGTAAATCACAGGTATTTGTACTGGAAAGCTAAAGTTTCTCTTAACTTGCTGGAAGCTGAACACCTTTGAGATACACTCCATCTTGGGCTCCTTTGCAATCAGTTTGTTACTGCTTCACATGACTGCCATTACATCAAATGGACAAAACTTCAGTGTTCATTATATCATAATGACTTGCCAAGCCAATGCAGTACAATGTGTACAGATTATTCATGGAAATATCCATTGTAGATTCCAGACCATAATATGTTTAATGTATATGCTCAGTGTAGACACATTGAATACTCATTAAAGTCAAGCTGTGGGGGGATTCAGTACATGTGAATACTCCATTTTTCACTTATGACCAACTAGACATCAGTCACCATTCATCCAGGAGAAGTGATAACAAAACTTTCATGATGGCTGCCATGGTGGCCATATTAGATGTCTAAGTGGTATCATTTAGGATCTACTAGACATCACATGATATCTTTAGTAAACACCCAATATTGATATGATTATCCATTTTGGAAAAGTTGCCATATCAATATGGCTGTTGTTGTGGCTATAGTGGATGTGAGAGT
Source organism: Potamilus streckersoni (assembly GCA_016746295.1). Lineage (NCBI taxonomy): Eukaryota > Metazoa > Mollusca > Bivalvia > Unionida > Unionidae > Potamilus > Potamilus streckersoni. The sequence continues at coordinate 1,149,385 of JAEAOA010002332.1, read as the reverse complement.
GGCATCATTTTCATTTAGAGAACCACTTTTTGCAAAATCTCCAGGTAAACTGATCATCCATTCTTGAAGAGTACTGATGACAAAATTTTTAAGATGGTCACTGTGGCAGCCATAATAGACACCTGATGGCACCAATCTTTAGTGAAAACTTCATGTTGATATGAGCATTCATTTAGGTGGAGTACCAAAAATAAGATTTTCAAAATGGCCACTATGGTAGCCATATTAGACATTAGATGGTCCTAAAATGAAAATGGTGCCTACTAGATAACATAAGAATTCTTCTGGTGAAAAAGCCATATTACTGGTAATATCACATTTTATACAAGCCAACCCCTTGATTAGTACCAGAATACAAACACAGAACATGCTGACAAATTATATATATATATATATATATATATATATATATATATATATATACACACACACACACACACATACAACACTCACTTTTACTAGTCCACATGTTAGCTTTCTTTGTATAATTGTATAGTCAACTCTACACATTCTTCAATTAGCATGATGATGTGCTCAAAATGCTGTATCCCACACTCTCATATTCTTTTTAAATTTGTAAAGCACTATTGATTTGTCTTGTTTCTGATTGATGTTTTAAATTTTACAATTCCTCTCCTTGAATATTTTTCAGTCATATAACCCGCAATGGTACAACGAAAAAACCTATTCTGCTTAACATCTTAGCTCCATTTGTTTTAAAAGTATGGACAGGTCTGTTACCTAAATATATTATCAAAATATAATGAATCTCTGAAGTAAGTTTTCAAATTGACGAACCACATCTGTTGTCATGGAAATGTGTCATGTACAGCTGCAATAATAAGGAATGCAAATGAAGACCTAGGACTGACAAATGCATATTTATGCTTTTCTTTTGCAATATCTTTCAAGATATCTTCTGTGCCTGCCATATTGGACATTAGATTCACACCTTTTTCATTTAGGAACAACCAGACATCCTAAGAAGTGTTTTGGTGAAAGCCATATTGCAAGGACCATACATTCTGGAGAAATAGTGATAATAAGATTTACTTGATTGCCTCTAGGGTGTCCATAATGGATGTCTGAGCAGCAACATTTTCACACACAGGAAATTTTAGGGCAATCCTCCAAGTAGTTCAGAAGGAGTAGTAATAAGAAACTTGTGATAGGGATCAATGAACAAGGAATACAAGACCATTGGTTTGAATTCTACCACTGGGTCAGCTATTGGGGTGGGTACTTTGGTAAAACCCCTTACTCCAACTGCCTTGGGACTAAATAACCTAATTGTGTAGCTACAAGGTAAAGCACCAAAGAAAACCAATAGGCTAAGATTTCTGATCTATGATTATGTACTTAACATCTTTACCTCTTACTGTATATACTCACATAGGTCAATTCAACTGCAAAGAACAGAGACCCTTATTTGCTGGCACATTATGCAATGGCAGGTAAGGATCTATGCAGTTTATCCTACAGATTAGTCCCAACAAACTGCAAAGACCCATATTTGCTAACTCATTATGCAATGGTAGATCTAGATCTATGTATCTGACATAAGAGAGTACATATGGTATCTTTGTGGATAAAAACAGTGTAATCAATGAGTCTTACATATATTGTTCAGCATAACATGGGAGAGGTTACACTGATTTTCCCAAACATTTGACTTCCTGAAAGGTATATCATTTTCTTACGCCTCCATCTTTGCAGTGGAACTGCTACATAAATGGGACTTTACATATGATCCAAAATAAAATTTTCTAACAGTGTACTTAATAACTAGTTGTATTTTTAGTTTGAATGGTACTTGTAACACATCTGACTATATCAGCCCAATGATATTATCATAGATTCAAGTCAGACTTATGCTGCACCCATGTAAATATATCTTGGAAACTAGCAAAAAAAAATATCCCTAAAAAAAGTAAGTACAAATTCCTTATTTATGTGCCAGCCTTGTTCTGACAAATGAATTCTTACACCTACACTCATATGAAGACTGAAGAACTTCACCTGCTAACCTTTCTTAATTTCATCTAAAATTTGGTAAATGTTTTTGAGTGCCTAGTTCAAACTTAAACCTTGTGGCATTTCTATTGGTATTTCTAGCGAGTTATATACAGACAGCATCTCATATATATATGTATATATATATATATATATATATATATATATATATATATATATATATATATATATATATATATATATATATATACACACACATATATATATAAAATTCATAAACAAAAGTGATTCATCCCAAAATAAGCATTCTCAAATTGTTTTTTTTTAAATTACATGCAATCCCAGAATTTACCTGTCAGGTCTTGCTTTCTCTTAGAAATTTAACCCTGTGCACATGAAAAAATGCACCTCCAAAGATAAGAGCACCTAGGTTAGTACAAGGGCATTAACTCATCCACTATGAACTACTCATGATTATGACACAGCTTTTAATATTGTCATTGTGTGCTTAATATCAAGGAACTGAACATCCCAAGCATGTTCTTTATTAACAATTTCTTTACAGCAGTGTTTTTTAAATCAAATACTGTATATTAAGCCAAAGTCTGATGATGTTTTCCATAAGCTAAACACTAAATGCCAAGGTGATAAACTAAGTGCCAAGGATGAGCTTAATTTAGACAAGGTGATAAGGACCCTTGATTGAGACCTGTGTTAAGAGGAGCCATGTTGTACAGAGGTGCTTTGTAGAGACAGGTCTCCTTAATTAGACAAGAAAGTATGAAAGAATCACTTCATTTAAGCATCTGGGAAAAAAGTAAAGAGACAATAACTGTTAAATTGGCTAACATTAGCTCAAATAAGAAAATGGCAATGGCCAGCTTTTGGAATATTGGCATGATATATCAGGTTGTATCCACACAACAAGTTTTATCACCATGGGACAAACTGTCTTTGAAATGCTGACCACAAAACACTTTCAACAATGAAGTTAATCTAGGGTTTGAACAAACAGACAGAAAGGGATATGGAAAGTTGTTTGAATGCAAACATGAATAATGGTGATCACTGCTGGACAAAAAGAGGGAAACCTCTGCAAAGTGTATTCACAACAACCACAGGTAATGATAAATATGTCCAGTAAAATGCTGCTAATGGTGGCAAAGGTTACTTGATAAAAGATATTGTGCATTGAATATTAAACATGGAGAGAAAAATCCACAGCTGTATGAAACATGGATAATCAACACCTTCATAGATATAAATTACTCAATTATTAATTCATAATGTTAGTCATATGTCTGCTGAGCTCTTCTAGTTATATAATAATAGGTAGGCAAACAGAAAGACAGACAAACAACTTGCAATTGAAACTTACATCACAGATGACCACTGACCAAAGCCAAGATAACCAAACCTTATACATGAACATAGAACATCATATAAAACCCCGCATAGTTTTTATTGACACTTACCATATGTAGTGTTAAGTTTTTAGTATGCACTGAAAATTTCATGCAAAATGGTGGGAAATGTTGAATTTATGCTGATTTGAATTTGTATATGATATAGATTGACTGTCTGATAGGCAAAATTCCCAGGGCTTCAATGTCTGTCAAGCTTCCAGTGCCCCAGTAAATCACATAATGCCTCACACCTTTGCCTGTGACCATATTTATTGGTGGTCCAGATGTAGTTATTGGCATGCATTATATTTTGACATACATTAATATATGCAACATGTTAATTGCATAGGTCATGTACTTGTTCTGGCATCTGCCTAAAACCAGTATCTGAATTCTGGGTATGCCAAGAATTAGACAAAATTACATATCTGATAATGTCTTCTCTTGTTTAATAAACATCAGCTTCTTTTCTCTTATTAAAATGTTATCTATATGGCATCTACCTCTCTGTACCTATTTGCATCTCTGGCTGTAAAGATAAAGGGAGATAACTCTGAAAAGTGAAAATGAACACACCTGTGCAAGTGATAATAGCTGACAATATAAAAGTTCCATTTCTCAGAATGACACTTAATAACTGGTGAAAAATAATGCAATGTTAAAGGTAAATAAGAGAAATGCATTTGTAAAGAATGTAGGAAGTTTATTAATAAAAGGAGAAAGACTGGCTTGTTACTTTATTCTTTACTTTATTCTTACTGTGAAGAAATGAAATAGTATTCATATATTTTAGAATAGTAAGACTGAAATTAGATAGTACATGTTAGGATAGTTATTTGTGCATGGAAAGTCTTCTGCGCCAGTAAGAAGCCATGCTAGCTAAATGGTTGATGTGATAGACTTGCAAGAAGAGGGATGCAGGTTCACATCCTGCCAATGGTTGAACTTAAGTTGCCTACAACACTGTCCCTGGGCAAAGCACTTTACTGTAATTGCCTCTGCAGGATCAAAACTTTCCAATGTGATGATGTGTCATTAAACACACTAAACACAAACGGTTAAACCAAGTTTGATATTTTTTTATCTGAGATTGATTGTTCACCCTAATACAAAGATAAATTTTAATGAAATGAAAGTATTCCTTACAGTTAACTTGATCTATGAGGTAAGAGCATTTGAAATCATACTCCATATTAAAAAGTGTGAACATCTTAAAACTGCAAAACACTGGAAAGAAGTGGAGTGGATTCTACTCTTCTTCTTTACCTCTAGTACAACTAACAAACTGCAAAAATCTCTGAATGCACAATATCTACTCATGCACCTTTAAAAGTCAAATTTTTCTTTAAGGTACTATATATACTCACTTATAAGTCCAACTGCAAACTGGACAGACCCAGATCTGCCCTTGCATAATGTGCCAGCAAGTCTGGGTCTGTGCAGTTTGTTTGGAGTAATCAGCAGAACAAACAAAACAATCAGCATTCACACTTTGCTATGGCAGATCAGGATTTCTGTTGTTTGCAGTTTGACTTGACTTATAAGGAATCATATATAGTACAATGGGGGAGAAAAACAATTTTAGTTAATCTACTGAAATGTTTGTGATATTTCCATTATATAAAAAAAAATGGCAGACATTCCACCACTGTAAACTGAAATGAGATATATACCATATCTATTCTCTTAAAAGTTGAGTCTGTAAACTGCACAGACTCAGATCTCCTGTCGCATTGTATGCCAACGGATGTGGGTCTATGCAATTATTAGGAGTAACAAGTAGAATAAGCAATGCATAGACTGATATACTGTCACAATATGCAAGAGCATATCAAGATCTGTTTTTTGTAGTTGGACTCACCTTATAGTGAATATAGACCAAGCTCAACTTACCCTTGTTATTCAAGTAGAATATAAAATTGATATCAGACCCTTGTTATTCAAGTAGCCTCTAGAAATGATATCAGATGATTGTTATTCAAGTAACCTCTAGAAATGATATCAGACCCTTGTTATTCAAAAAAGCCTCTAGAAATGATATCAGACCCTTGCTATTCAAGTAACCTCTAGAAATGATATCAGACCCTTGTTATTCAAGTAGCCTCTAGAAATGATATCAGACCCTTGTTATTCAAGTAGCCTCTAGAAATGATATCAGATGATTGTTATTCAAGTAACCTCTAGAAATGATATCAGACCCTTGTTATTCAAGTAGCCTCTAGAAATGATATCAGATGATTGTTATTCAAAAAAGCCTCTAGAAATGATATCAGATCTTTGATATTCAAGTTGCCTCTAGAAATGATATCAGACCCTTTTTATTCAAAAAAGCCTCTAGAAATGATATCAGACCCTTGTTATTCAAAAAAGCCTCTAGAAATGATATCAGACCCTTGTTATTCAAAAAAGCCTCTAGAAATGATATCAGACCCTTGTTATTCAAGTAACCTCTAGAAATGATATCAGACCCTTGTTATTCAAGTAGCCTCTGGAAATGATATCAGATGATTGTTATTCAAGTAACCTCTAGAAATGATATCAGACCCTTGTTATTCAAGTAGCCTCTAGAAATGATATCAGATGATTGTTATTCAAAAAAGCCTCTAGAAATGATATCAGATCTTTGATATTCAAGTTGCCTCTAGAAATGATATCAGACCCTTTTTATTCAAAAAAGCCTCTAGAAATGATATCAGACCCTTGTTATTCAAAAAAGCCTCTAGAAATGATATCAGACCCTTGTTATTCAAAAAAGCATCTAGAAATGATATCAGACCCTTGTTATTTAAAAAAAGCCTCTAGAAATGATATCAGACCCTTGTTATTCAAAAAAGCCTCTAGAAATGATATCAGATCTTTGATATTCAAGTTGCCTCTAGAAATGATATCAGATGTTCAAATTGGGTAAATTTATAGTTTTGAGCAAATGAAAGATTACAACAGACCAGATCCAATTCAACATCTCTGTCTGACCAGCTCTCAGACAATATAGTACATATCTAAAAAAAAGAAAGAGAAGAAAGTTCCTCTAAAGAAAATGGCTAATTAATGACTAGCAAGTTTTATTGAACAAAAGGAAGTAAGGGAAATTTAGGTCAATGTAACCAGGCTATACAAAGTTGAATAATTGAAAACTTCCAATATGCTGTGAAAGGCCAGATGTATACAAATAAGTTTCCAGTGTAAATGGCAATTTAAGTTTTATGAGATCAACATCTTTTGAAGAATATACTCTGTTAACAAGGATACTTCTTCTGTTTCTTCCTTTTGATAAACTGTTGTTCACAAGGCACCATAAACAGAACAAGAGAATAATTAAACCAAGTCTAGCATAATATTGCTTATCTATGTAACTCACATCCTGGTTCTTAGGCATTGCCAATATAATTTGGGTGGTGTTGGTAAGTTTCAAAATCAGGACTTTCATTTCTTTTACCTTAAGATAACTTATTGTGTTCTACAAATGGATATAATTGTCTTTTGCTAAAAATTAGAGCACAAATATTTGTTTCAAGCTACATGGATTTAGAGTCCAGAATTATTTCATTCAAAAGTTTGTTAAGCCCCCATTCCATCACCCCACCCCCAAAATTAAATTATAAAATTCTTAAAAGATATAAACTACTGGCATTTAAAGTGCATAAAATGTAGACTGTGCAACACATGTGTCCATGTTAAATTTGTCCTGTGAGCTCTGTCAGTTCCCAAAATAGAGTGGTATGGGAGAATTGCCACTAAATGAACATCTTTGAATTTGGTCATCTTAGGCATGATTCACACTGTTATAGTTACAGTATACAATAATTTAGAATATATACATCAATGATTAAATGTAACTTCAGATATGTTCTGCAGAAAAATGAATTAACTACAATTATGATTATGTTAAACATTGATATTTTACTTACTGTATATACTCACTTATAAAAGAAGGCCAACTGCAAACTTCACAGATTCCAATCTGCCTTTACACAATGTTTTGGCAGATATGGGTCTATGCAATTTGATTGGAGCACTCAGTAGAACAAACACTATAGACCCTGACATGCTAGTGCATTATATGACAGTAGGTGAAGTGTCTATGTTGTCTACTATTGGATTAACTTTAACAAGAGTAACAAGGCAAACAAAACATTGAGATCTGTATTTCATAAAGTATTAGCAAAGGTATGTAAAACATTCAGATCTGTATTTCATACAGTATTAGCAAAGGCATGCAAACCATTGAGATCTGTATTTCATACAATATTAGCAAAGGTATGTAAAACATTCAGATCTGTATTTCATACAGTATTAGCAAAGGCATGCAAACCATTGAGATCTGTATTTCATACAATATTAGCAAAGGCATGTAAAACATTGAGATCTGTATTTCATACAGTATAAGCAAAGGTATGTAAAACATTGAGATCTGTATTTCATACAGTATAAGCAAAGGTATGTAAAACATTCAGATCTGTATTTCATACAGTATTAGCAAAGGTATGTAAAACATTCAGATCTGTATTTCATACAGTATTAGCAAAGGTATGCAAACCATTGAGATCTGTATTTCATATGATAGTAGCAAAGGCATTTAAAACATTGAGATCTGTATTTCATAAGATATTAGCAAAGCAATTAGATCTGTATTTGCATTAGCAACTCACTGGTAATGCAAACAATAATATCATGAAATTATCTAACTGTCCACCCATATTTTTTGTTTCTCTTTTCATAAAACCTGAATAGACAGCCAAATCAGTTTAGTTCTGTGATTTGTGTGCAAAATTATTTCTCTAATAACAATGCTTCAACATACATAAAGCTTTTTTTGACAGTTGATATTGTAAAAAGAAGTGAATACAGTATAAGCAAGTATACAAACAATACACATACAGTATTTATATGATATTCATGCCATCACCTAATGTACCACAAAAATGTACCTCTGAACTAGTACAACACACACTATCTATCCTCACTTATAGGTCAGTTCCAAATGCAAGCAAATAGATACTGATCTGCCATGGCATAATGTACCTGAAGATCAGAGTCAATGTTTATTGTACTGCTTAATAACTCCTTACAAACTACAGATCCAGATCTGCTGGCTTATGCCACAGCATATCTGGGTCTGTGCAGTTTGCAGTTGGACTCATAAGTGAATATAAATGGTATTTCAGTTAAGTTGCAATTTTTTTGTTGTGTATAACAGAAAAAAATAGACATAGGAACAATTCTTTCAATTCAAACTCTTGCAGATTATTTTGCCATGTGCAATGAAGATAATATTTACTTTATGTTATGCTGGTTTTAGACCCAGTTTGATTACTGTGTTTAGAAACTATGGAGGAGAAGACAGATGATTCTGTATTAATTAGGTAAAGCAGTTATTAGCCACAGCTACAAACTGTGAAAATGGGTAAATGTATGGAATTAATCACAGCTAGGTATTATACTGTGGACATGGGGAGCAGAATCCTATAAAAATGTGGTAATGATATTTTTATGCTATGTATGTGGGTTTGTGCATATACCAATCTAATTTATTGTTGCTGGACAACATCATCTGCATACAATGTTGCCTGAAACCTACACAGTTGGTTACTCTTGTGTCTTCATCTGTTGCCAGGCTGCTTTATAATTTTATTTTCTGCAACTCTATCCTTAGTTTTAGAATTCATTGTTCTATTAGCACTGTGCAGTCCGAATTGTGAAAATTGTAAAAAACTAATATACATGTAAAACCATTTAAAGGATGCAAAAAAATTAGTGACCAAAAAAACCCCCAAACAAATGAAAGACCATACTGATATACCTAAATATTAAATATACTGGATAAGGTATCATTTTCACTTCTGGATTTTCTGCTGCATCAGCATTATCCTACCATGACTCCTTGGTTTCCTCTCACACATTCTATCTACACAGAAAGGTTTTTCTTTCAAAATCCTATACAACAGAATTTCACTGAACAATAGTATTGTATTCCACTGTTTTCCCATAAAATAATGATAACTGACAACAAGCAGACCTACTACTTTTTTGAAAACGTGTACCACCTGATTTGTGGACATTTCATGCACAGTTGGATGATAAAGTTTTATTTGATCAAGGTTCCAGATAAATTCTGCAGGATGGTAATAAATACAAAAGAAATAAAAGAAAGAAAACCTCTCCATGTATATCAGATTCTGATAAAAAAAAAATATAATCGGCAATCATATCCATTCTATTACAGCACAAAATATCATCCACACTGGATTCCATTACATTATCAAATTTTCTTTATTTTCTTTTGAACTTACTTCACTGATAATTCTTTGCTCATGAGAACTAACTGTAATGTGATTTGTCATAATTATATTCTAATATTGTTATTCAATATATTCTCAGGTCACACAGTCTTGTTGGAAGGTCCCTCAGAAAACAAAGTTTCCTCAAAACAAAGTTTCCTCAATATAATGTACGAAACTTTATGACTCCCATCAACAGTGTTATAAAGAGGGTGCACTGCACTGGTTTATAAAGTGCAAATTATTCCTACAGTATTCCTAAATCAATCAAAATACTTAAAAATATAATATACTTTCTTTTGAGGCAAACACTGATACCCTGATACTGACCAACTCAGGCATGCTTTATAATACCAAAAACAATTCTTTATTATGGTGCATTATTCCTTCCCTGCTTGACCAAATGCCAATCAACTCTTCTAACAATATTGGATTTGATTTATGCATTCCTTCATCAAAGACAATTAACATAGTTTAGGCTTGCCTGGATTTGAAGTTCTCCAAACAAATATCTGTCTGATTCTTTTAAACAAATGCATACTGTCAGTGAATCTGTTAAATGTGAGCAAATAACATCAGAACATAAAGACTTATGTTATGGCTTCATTTTTAAAGAAGAAATTATAAAAAATTATCAACTCCCTAACCAAAGGAAAGATACCAGGAAGAGATGGACTCAATGGGATAGAAAATTTGAATGTGAGTTGGCATCAATTATGGAATCTTTGTATCACAACATACTTTTTAAAATAAAATAACAGATACAATGAGGGAGGCTTTAAAATAAGGGGAAGGGAGACAAAAAAAGACCTAAGGAACTAAATGCCAATCTCCCTCCTAAGATTGTAAGCAAAGTATTAGCCAATAGAATTCAACAATACATAAATAATATAATTAATAAAAAGCAAACGTGGGGATTTAGGGAGTGACATTCAGAATAATATTTTAAATATCAAATCAATAATAGAATTTATAAAGGATTCAGGTCAAAGAGGTGCTATGGTATTTCTTGACCAAGAAAAAGTTCTGAAAATGGACTGAAATCCTGTACAGAGATATAACAGAAAGAGTATAGATAAATGGTGGTATTACAGCAAAATTTGAAATACAGAGGTCAGATGCAAGGCTGTCCTCTGTCAATTATTTTATAGATATATGTAATAGCAATTGAAATACTAAGGACTAATAAACTTATAGAAGGAATTAAGGTCCCTAACTTAAGAGAGGAATTTAAAATGCTCCAACATGCCTATGATTGCACTAACTTTACAAAAGACCCCAATTCTTTAAACACCTTGAAAAAGAATATGAAAATTTTGGCAAAGCCTCTGTCACGAAAATTAACCATGAAAAACCAAATTTTAAAATTAGGCAACAGGAGAGGAAACCACCCTGGGCTCCCCACCCCATAATAAAAGATATGGTTAAAGCCTTAGAAATTTACTTTGGAAAAATGAGGAAATAGAGAACTTACTAAATCTTAAAAACAACATAAATAAAAGTATTGCAGTTTGGGCACAAACACCACTATGAATCATGGAGCAAGTGCAAGTTGCTAAAACTTACTTTTATTCCAACATAAATTACATTTTAAAATCTTTAGATCCAAAATATAAGATGCTAAATAATATAGATAAGGAAATAATAAATTATATTTGGAATTTTAAACTAGATTGTATTGAGAAAGAGACAGTATATAGACACTATAGAGACATTACAAGGGGAAGCTTAGCCTTACCCAATATAAAATGGATGCAGAAAGCTAATACTGTAAATAGATTTTTAAAATTTAAAGCAACCACAGATATGCCATGGGAAGCCCTCTATATTTATTAGTTTGATTTTATTAACAAAAATAGGATTGATATCTTTAGAAATAACTATTTAATCAAAAAATAAATAGTAGACAAAAAATTTAAATATATAAAGGATTTGATTTTGAAATTCAGGGATGTTTAGGGAATTCAAGAAGTGGGTAAAAACATAAATTAGGAAGGGATTTTTATACAGAGAACCAAAGATGTAAAGTAAAAAGAGAAAATTGGAGGGAGGGTGGATTGGAATAACTATTGGATGAATTGGGCAAATATTACATCTTTAAAAATCAAAATTACTATTTTTAGATATCTTCATTATGTTTGGCAAATGGGAAAGTTGCAAAAAGAATGGGTATGATTGAAGTAATACCAAAGTGTCCCACATGCAAAGTGAGCAATTTTACAAAACTTCATGTTTTGACAGAAAGTAAAAATAAAAATGGGACAAGGGATATTGTCTCTATAACCAAATTAAATAAATACCAGCGAAATAGAATATTATATCTAAATGCAAAATTTGATAATAAAAAATGCTTTTCAATTTACTATATAACTGACACTAATGAGAGAATGTGGACAGGTTATTGTTATATGCAAATAACCTGTCCCATTTAAAATATTCTTGACATTTTTGGAATCTAACCAAGACTTTAAGTTCTCATAAAAACATCTATTTCACTCAGGTAAATTCTTTTATTTCAAGTTTTAATTTTTTTGTTTTCCTTTATGTTTCTCTTTTCTCCCTTTTTAATAATTTTCTTACTAATCAACCTAACATAACAAGAATCTTAGAACTAATATATTTAGATACATAATTTTCCTCTTAAATTTCTAAAAAATTTTGTAAGTGTATAGAAATTGTTTTTATAGGTAATATACAGGGACAGGGTATCTGCACATAGATGAAGTAGGAGACAGAAATGCCACTGGGCTATACCACAAGACATTACAAGAAGTGGAAAGGCCGATGGAAGAGCCTCAGAAAAAGACATGCAGAAAATGGACATGCAATACATGAACACAAGGGTATATTTTGTATGCAAATGAATTCCAGATACAAAAAAGGGACAAACAATAAGCTTTTACAAATATATATTATCTTTTATACTTTTTAGATTGGGTTTCAATGTTGGAGATTGTGGGATAAGGCTATGTCCTTGTTAAGGAAAGCATGTCAGTTTGAATAAATAAAGACATGTGGCTCCTTACAGACTAGCCTTATGACCAACTTCCTATAACAGAAATTAAAAATAAGAAACAACAAACTCATTTTCTCGTAGGTCAGTGGTTCTTCCCTGGGTTTTCCAGGGTTCTTCCTCCACCATTAATACTGGCTGCCATGTATAGCCTATCTTGTGCTGAAAAATGGCATTAAATCCTACAACAACAACAACAACAAACTCATTTAAAACACTAGCCTTTAAAAAATTTCATAATTAGTGCACCATTTTTTGCGCAAAATTTCTAAATTCTCAAATGATCTTAACTAATTTTTATTTATGGATAATAATTTTTCTTCTAATAGAAAACTTTGGTTACTCTGTGGTCCTTACATATACATCTATATCATACACACAATATAGCATTACACAAATAGCATACACAAGTCATAAAAACCTTTGGCAAAGGTCACTTGTATAAAAAGTGATGTTTCCCAATCTGGTGATTAAAACAAGAATGAGAAACTCATCTTTTAGATAACACTAGGGTAAAAAAATACCCCACTCTAAATGTGGGATCAAAATTCTTCTTTAAACTAGAAAAACTTGCAACACCTCTAAGGGGAATACACGAATACATAAAAACTTTATTTTTTGGCGTAAGGTAGGGCATCTGTCTGGTGCCCCAAAAATAAATAAAAAAGTTAAAAAGGGGCAGGAAGAAAGTTCTAGGAACTTCGGATGAGATTGGAAAAAAGGCTTCTGAGGTAAAATATCTTCGTCTAAATCAGTCTCACTTTCCTAACTAGGTGTCGTAAGATTTATATGTTATTATGTGCATTTAATTTAGTAGAAATTTAATCTTCCATGTATAAATGAATTAAAAAGTGATAATGTATAGCAAATTAGTAATATCCAAGATTAATGTATGTCGTTGTTAGGATAAAATCGAAGTGCATGGTATAATCTGCTATGATGTTGCATCATGGTATGCAGAATTGATTTTAATAGTGAGTAGTTAGACCATGTACCTGTTTGTGTTTGAATATATAGTTGTGGATTGTTTAGAGTTAGGTATTGTTGGCCTTGTGCATGTATAATTAGGCATTTATACCTGTAGGTGTCTTTTGTACTTTGTAAGAAAGAAAATGCATAGGATTATTGTTGATATTGATAGTTTACTGTATAGAGAATTTTGAATCTGTACATGTGTATCAAAAGTGATGATATTATTGTTGTTGTTATAGCCTTTATTATAGAACATGTGTGTGGAATATTTAGATGTGAGTATAGGAGCTGACCTAATGATTTAATTGCCATTATGCTGATGAAAGATCTGTGAGTGTGTTAATTCTACTGTGTTCGAATGAGGAGGCATAAATGTAGGTCCCTTCTTATCTACAAAAAGATTTCCAGGTTGTAACGGATGACACCCAAAGATTAGAGAGGAGAGCCGCAAGATGGAAACAAGGGTTCTGGAAGTACCGACAAGGAGGGCTGAGAAAACGGAAGAGAGGGTACTGGAAGTACTGACAAAGAGGCAGAGAGAACGGATATGAGGGTACTGAAAGTAAGGATAAAGATGCTGAGAGAATGGAAGTGAGAATGGAAATACCGACAAGGTGGGCCAAGAGAACCGAAATCAGGGTACTTGGAGTAACTGACATGGAGGCTGAGAGAACTTAATACAATGAAGTACCGACAAGGAGAGCCAGGAAAGGAAAGGTAGAAGATAAAGATGAGTAAGATAGAAGGGACACAGGAAGGAAATTTGGATAGGTTGTGGATTGATTGGAAGCAATTGCACTGAAAAATTGTCCTATAATTGTGGAATACTGTGATATAGTTTATTAAATTGTTATACCTTTCACATTATTAATTTTATATTTTAAGACCTAGACTGTTGGCTTTGCTGACTGGGGCTCAGAGCTATTTAACCTTTAAATTGTCTGTCCTTCTCCAGGGTTAGTAATAATTCCATAGGGGACACATAACAAACACTCCCCAATCCCATGCCATCCCACCTGTCAAACTTGCAAGAAACAAACCTACCTTATGAGTCTGAAACTGTAATTGCGCAGAACACTATTTGCTACAGACATAGCGGAGGAGTTGGATTTTAATGTATCTGGTGACACTGAATTATCTGGGATTTCCATATTATCTTGAGGTTTCATACTGATATAAATCCTGTGGTTTCATATTTGTAAAAATCTTGTTCCATCATAGAAAAAAATCTTTCAAATCCAATATATCACAAAAGAAGACTAAAACTTTGATAAAATATTTTGTTGCAAAATTACTTAACAACTTTAAACACTGATTTTGGGTAGCAATCCAAGCAGAATATTCAGGCACAGTATTACTGCTCAAATAAAACACAGACTGATTTGTAAGCATTTAACAAGCCCCATTATGCCTGCTAAAATTCTGAACAAAAATCAGTAATGGTTGGTGTGATTACCAGTCCATGGTAGGGGCATGGTTCAGAATTTTTTATACATGGCCTTTTATTGCTTGAAGCCAAGAATTAGCAAGTGTCAATAACTACACTGTGAGGAGTTAGATGGGGAGTCTTTCTTTACAGGGACTGGTCACAAAGAAATATAGATTATGTTTCTGAGCTGGTTGATTGTCATAACTGTGGAGAATAAGAAGTACCTTGTTATAGGAGCTATGATTGTACACAGAGTGTTTGTTTATGTTTAGCAATTTACTACCTCCTGAAGCAAAGACAACATTGCCTGAAATTGTTTGGACCAGTAATTTATCAACTAACTTGATCAGCAAATTTCTAATAAATCTGATTTAAGAATACATACCAAGCACCAAAGTAGACCAAAATATCAGATACCAAAATTAATTCAGCAGATGAGAAAAATGTCAGATATCTTACTTGAAGTGTCAAATCAATCAATACTGGACAATTCTGCAGGAGTCAATTAAAAAGCTGCCATTTTTTAATGATAGAAGTTTACTGGCTATACCGCTAGGTGTAAAAATGTCAGGCCCTTAAGTCCACTTTTATTGTTTGGGTTGAATATGTTAAGACTTTGGTCTTAAGACTAGGTTCATTATTTGGGTGTAAAATTATTAAGGCTTTAAGTCCAAGTACATTATTTGTTTGCAAGGTTGCAATAATTTCATATTAGTTACATTTATTTTGGTGTGTCAGGTAAATAAGTGTACAAAATTGTATAACTTTAAAGAAAACAGAGTGGAATATTTTTTTTTGTTCAAGCCAGGTCTGACATATCTGAAATGAACAGTGGAAGTATTCAACTTCATCTTGAAATCTTGTAATGTAACTGACACCTATAGAGTTGCTTGATTAGACTGCTTCTGTTGCCAAGAATTGAATTAATCTTCTTATTATCCAATACCATCAGCATTTAGAATATTTTGGTCTTTCTGAAAGTGGCTTTATGGGTCAGCTATAATTGGCCAAATTGTTAGAGCAATGATGAAAAAAAATCCTTTAAATAAACAGCTTTTTATTTTTTTTATTGGTTTTGTGGGGTTTAGTACCATTTCTAAACATATGACAGGCAATACTTGGCAGCCAGGATATTTGGTGACCCAGAAAGATCTTGGGAAGAACCACCAACCCACAAGAAGCTACTATCAAGCTTTCCCACAGTGCTTGAGCTTGAGCCAGTCTTCAACTCCCAATGGCAGATTTGAGACATGTGTAAAAGTTAGTATCTTATACCAGTGGGCCCCTCTCTACCTCACTGTTGAAAATTACTACCTGGAGTAAAATAATTGGCAAACACTTGCTTTAAATTAGACATTGACTTCTCTGAAAAACCAGTTGACCTGGAGTAGTTTTTGCCTCTAATTTTGCTATAAACAAAGTCTTGTTAAAATGGTTTGAATCACCAAACACTAAGGTAGCATCAGTTTATTAGATTTTCTTGACTGTATAGTTCTGATTTTTTTTCATACACAATTGTTTGAGTTGGCAGAGATTTACAGCTAATGCTGAAAATACCACAACAATGCAAATAAAAAAGCTGTAGGATGGCAAGATTGCTAAATAAAAAAAACTTTTTAATTGGACAATGGTCCACAAAAAATAGTACAAATTGTATCTGTGCAAGTTTTTTTACTTTTGCACAAGTTATTTTTTTAAAATAAAAGTACAAGTACAGAACAGTATTTGATTTCTTATCTGCCAAATTATCTAAATGATATGAGATAATTACAATTTATCATTTGTAAGAAATGAGACAAAGAAACATAATGGTACCTTATGTACTTGTTTATAAGTTGCATCCAACAAAAAAACAACACAGACGCTGATGTGCTGCTGCACTCTTTACCATCAAATCAGGGCCTGTGTTGTTTCTTCTGCTGAATTCTCTTAACAAATTGTATGGTGGCAGATCAATGTGCAGTTTGCAGTTGCTCTCAACTTACAAGTGAGTATATATAACAATCAATCTGCAAGGTGTGAAGAGCAATTTGGATTTTTAACGTAGCTTTAACAATTTTTCAGTCCTATGCTATGATGTCTGTGTGGCAGCAGTTTATATTGTTGTCTAGTACTAAGGCATCATGTGACACCTGGAGAATAATGTCCCACCCAGTCATATTATGCTGACACCTGGAGAATAATGTCCCACCCAGTCATATTATGCTGACACCTGGAGACCCACCAGCCCTAACTATAACCTTTTAATGCCAAATGCCAAGGAGGCAGGGTACAGTTTCCTATTTTGGCCCCTGGCAAATTTCTTAACTTAAGGCTATGGTGTGACTTTTTCAGCAATTATTGTCTACTAATTAAATATATGGATATATTTGTGAGCTAGGTGTTTCGGGCTTGTGTTGCTCTTGAAATTGATGTCAGGCATGTAGACCTTCCATAGTTACTCTGCAATATGTTGATAGTGAAATACCAATAGTTGTCTACGAAGAAGAGAAGAAGAGCTAGTCTCTCGTAACAGTAAACATGTGGGTTTGGGACAAGGAGCATATCTCAAAAACGGCTTGGATGACAACTATTTTCAACTGCATCAGCCTGTTTAGTACACACTGTTTGGCATAATTGTAATCTAGGAAAAGGGCTTGTGTTTGCACTGTGAGTACCACATGGTGTCAAAAATGACCTTCAGAAATGAAAATTGCAGGTATAAATTTGGGGTTGGGGTGCATAAACTTCTTCTGCTATGAACTGCCACTGACTTCTCTGGTCAAGTGGATAATATTTTTATGCTTTGTTTTAATATAGGTATCTCAAAATATGGACATTCTTGACCTCACTTGTGTATTTGATTTTTTATGATTTTTTGTACTAGGTCACTGATTTCGGCATTAAATTTGTACATAAATACTGGACCCTGCCCCCCAAGTGATGCAGCTGTTAGTGCCATTTTTGTATGACTCAGGAATCAAACCTATGCCCACCCACATCCAAGGCAGACACTCAACAATTAACTGAATTGTCCTGAAAGGGAATAATTTGTTATTTAATCCACCATATATACTCACTTATAAATCTAACTCCAACAACAAAGAGTCTGACATGCCAAGGGTCAATGTTATTTGTTCTGCTTATTAATCCTAACTGGACAAACCCAGATCTGCTAGTGCATCATGCTCTAATCTGGTGATGGCATGTCTGGGTCTGTGTAATTTTAAGTAGAACTCAATTACAAGCAATTATATACAATAACCTAAAACGAAATTCTTTCTCTGACAATTTGTGATAATAGTCATTTATAATAAATGTTAAATGGCTGCATCCAGTTTGTACAAATCTAATGAGATCAGATCTAAGCTTAGATAAATTTAATGAGATTTGATTGTCTTTAAAATTTTAGATAAAGTTTTTACATTCACAAATAAAGTTCTTCTAAAATGCAAAATATATATGTATGACAAAACTAGGCTAAATTGCACATTGGACTGTTTTTACTATAAGAGTATAAATCTTTATACATTGGGAATGAACAGATACAACAAGTGAAACAAGTAAGGAAAGACAAATGTGAATTCCAGCTCATACTATATTATAGTGCATATGTGCATGTTTGTGTGTGTGTAATTGGATCTTTTAAGTAACTCCAGTATCATATGCCACAGACATGCAGCACAATGTCTCACCTAGTCACATTATCCTGACACCAGGCTGACCAGTCCTAACAGTAAACTCTTAATGCTGAGTGTCAAGCCAAGCAGCTGTTAGTACCATTTTTATAAGTCTCTGACCAAGACATCCCACATCTGAGGCCAACAGGTCAGATAAGTTCCTTTGTAAATAGTCATTGCATAAATGAGACTTAATACCCAAATTCCTTTCTCATAAATAAATGAGGATTTAACAACAAGGAACATACCCATGATCTCTTTTAAAGGAAAGTTACAGAGTTCTTTTCAGCAACATAAATAAAGATTAAACATCAAATGTAAAATTTCAGTCACATTTAACTCTTTCATAGGCATGTTTAGACCTATTCCCTCCAGACCCTCACTTTGAAAGAAAACCACTAATTTTCTCTCTAACTGTACTTTCAACTGAAGAATTCCCCTAATAAATTTAAGTCCACCCCAAGTACTTGACTTGACTGTAAATACATGAACAGGTACACTAATTTTGACCATATCAGTACTCAGAGCTGCATACGTGAAGACATACATGTTATGTGTCACTTTCTGGTACCCTATAGTACCAGACTTACATGTTTCTGAGTCACTTACTAGTACCGTATGCACTCTTACAAGAAGAATCCAAACATAACTGCACAAACCCAGATCTGCCATAACTTGATGAGCTGGCAGATCTCATCCGAATATATATGGTAATATGTGCATTTTGATTATATTTTATTTTGGGACACTGAATGGATGTCTAATCTACAATTTGGTACACTGGATGCCTTATGTATACTTTGATGTCAATTTGGGGGGGTATCAGTCTGTCATTAACACTGGAAAAGAGTCAAATATAAATAAAAAATCTGCAGTACTGGTTCCACAACTGTGATACCAAGCCTCCTATAAAGTAGATCATATTGTTACAAGCCAGGGGTCTTTTCTTGACTGAGCGGTGTTAAACACTGGTGCAAATCCCGCTAGAAGTCAGAAGTTTACCCCAAATTTCCAAAGACTTCTTTACAACTTCAGTTGCAAGTTGAAAAGTCTGATGTGTCCATTCTATACATAAATCTTACTCTAATCAATGCAAGACCACATTATTCACAACATGCCAAATATCCATCAACCACACATCTGCATACTTTTTCTACATCAACTTTCTGTAGTGTCAGGATTTCTCACTCTAAAAACTCTACAACTATTCCTAACACAGGGGACTATTTTAGCTACATCACCTCAGGCCAGTCAATCTACCATTTCAAGGCACATCACACCAGTAAAACTACATCACATTTGCCACTACGGTGGTGACATAAATGGTATATGACCTCCTTTCTCATTTATTCCATTGTGTAATTTACTGGTTTCATGCTGTAAATACTGCCACTGCAGTCACAACACCAATGTACACCACTCGATTTTATAAAGTACTACATCACTTCAGTTACAGTCATTCCGATTGGGGCTGAATTCACTACACATTGACCATGGCATCTTGGAAACTCACTAACACTTTCTCTCCGTGATGTTTGCTCCTAATAATTGGCTAATTATTTAATTATTTCCGGCTAGGTAATATTTCCCAGGCTAGGTAATATTTCCCATTCCACCGATTTTCAATAATCAAACAAGTCTCTTATGCCTTAAAACTGGTATAAATATTGAAGTACCAATCGCTTTTTTTGCCTTTGTGATTGCCAAGTCGCTTTTTTTGCCTTTGTGATTGCCAAGTCATATTGCCAAGTCATATTTCATCAAAACAAAGAATTATATCTTACTATCCAAAATTCATTGCTCTTTTAGATATTAGACGAATTAATTTTTCAAAAAAAGATAATAGATTAAAATAATGGTTACCTTTATCTTGGTGTAATTTAACTAGATAATTCTAGAATTATGGTCAAGAAATGTCATCTAATTTTATGCCAAATGTATGACGAAATATGTGAAAATCATCTCCCATATTTTCAGTCCCTGCCTTTATTGATTGATTAAATCCCTTCTATATAATTCCTCCCATGTACACAGACACCCACCCCATTTTCAAACTGAGGGAGGTTGTAATACCCCTTCCAAAACTTTAAGTCACAGAAAGATCCTGAATATCTATCTAGTTTCTTGATAGACCAAATGATTCTCTTTTCTCTGACAAATAAAGTTTCTACATTCAAATGAAGTTTTACCTTTTACTATCTGACCCAGGAACCATCAGTATAAGCTAAGACACTCCCTTAATAAACCCTCAAGTGGACCTACTTTATACTTATTTGAACCTGAAGTTTATCCACTTGCTTTGATCCATCCATACACAATATACCCTATGGAAGTTAATTAAAATTAGCTCAATAAGAACAGGAATGTGTCAATCATTCCTAGTGGTCTTATAACTGAAGGAGTTTTATTGAAACGATAGGTAATTGTGATTATTTACAAATGCCTTGAACAAGCAAGAGCTTATTCTCAAAGTTCAGTGACTTTCAAATGTACTTGATCCACTCTGATAAATTGAGATCTACTTATAATGTTTATAATTCAAATACAAACTGCACAGACTGAGATCTGCCATCACATAATGTGCTGGCAGATCTGGATCTGTGCAGTTTGTAAAAAGTAATCAGCAGAACAAACAATATTGACCCTGATCTGCAGGCACCTTATGCTACAGTAGATCAGGATCTTTGTTGTTTACAGTTTGACTTGACTTATAAGCAAGTAAATTTGGTAGGTAGATCTGACTGGTACTGATAATGGTTCATGCTCTACTGACCTTTGGAATACCCAATCCACTTATTTTTGTAATTGTAGTCTATCAAATAAAGCCTTGTATTTTGTGCTAGTGAGAGTTATCAGTTAGAAACCCTAGATTTAAAATGATATTTTTCACTTTCATAAATTTGAAAGCTGTTATTTTAATGGTCGAATTGAAAGGTCAACAGAATATAACCTCACATCAGATCACCAGTATTTTGAAGATCTTGTTTTGAATCCAATTGTATTTTATCTCTCAGGTGAATGATGTTGTCTTTGGTAATGCTGACAGGTGCAAATATGATCAATGTACAAAATAAAGTCATTACCTTAACATAATTGCAAGATGAATATATGAACCAAATATGATAACTTGTTTTCCCTAATTAAAAGCACACTACTCCTTTACTATAAGGCCCTTCATTATAGTACTGCATTATAAATATGGTCTTGATCCCATTTCATTATGTCACAGTAGACTTATATGTACAATGTGCCTCATTATAAAGTAGTCTTATAATAAGGTAGTATTTTCTATGGTCTCAAAGGACAGTATTATAACAAGGGAGTGCTAGGAGTATGAAATGTACACTCTGTGCAGGTCCTACAGCCACATGCATAACTTTTCACACTGTGAGGTACAAGTGCCATTGCCCTGTGGACAAGATTACTGGCTACAATATAAGCATGTGGATTTCAGTCAAATGGCTGTTTTTTTTTTCTTTATGCATTATGAATTTTTTTTGTGCCATAATTAAAATTTGATTTCAGAGATTCTCAACAAGAACAGCAATGAAAAATAAAGAAGAAAACTTTGTTGCTGATTTACCTACATAATTAATGGTAAGAATTATTACATCTATCTTGTAAGTCAAATCCAGCTAAAAACACATAAAGCACTAGCAGATGAGGGTCCATGTTATTTGTTCTACTGATTACTCCTAACAAATTGCACTGAATCAGATCTGTTGGTGCATTAACCAATGACAAATCTTTGGCTGTTGAATCCATAGTTGGTATGTGACATAATGAATGCATTGAAAGATGGACACTACCAGTCATAAATTTGAAGGTCAGTCTTTGTTCCAGAGTATTTGAAAAACTACACTATGACTTACTTTATAGAAACCAAGTTATTCCTTCTTAGGTACATAACATCATTGAACTGAAAGACCACTCCTTAAAAATTGTGAGCTTATTACATACTGTATATTATACTTGCCTATAAATCTAGTCCGACTGCAAACAACATAGATCCTGGTCTGTCAAAGCATAATGTTCCTGCAGATCAGGGTCTATGTTGTTTGTTCTACTGATTAATCCTAACAAAATGCACAGACCCAGATCTGCTGGCACATCATTCAATGGCAGATCTGGGTCTGTGCAGTCTGCAGTTAGACTTGTCATGTGAGATTGTATTGTAGTCTATAGGGAAGTTTTCATATCTGGGTATTTTCATGTAAATTCTCATATTCGGTTAAACTTGGTCCTCTTTCTTATAATGATCATCAAATTTAGTATTGTTATTTGTAGTACTGGCTGTCAAACAGCAAAAAAAGACATGACAAAAAAAGCATTATGTTAATAAGTATTAACATTGATATATTGCATAGTGAAATCAAATGGTTCTTTTGTTTATTAAAAATTGTGGATATCACACAAACACCAAGTATTTCATAACAATGAATATGGATTTCTACTGTGAAAGGAACAAATTTGTGTATTATTATACACATATTATGAAAAACTTGCATATTTCTCTATTTCGTCAAGACATTTTTTATCAAATTCATTAAATTATTTTTGCGTAAATACTAAAACATTTCACAGAAGATGATATCGCACTGATTCATATATATTTTGGGAAGGAAAATAAGAATAGTGAGACAGAAAAGAAATCTTTTTGAAAATATTGATTTACACTTTCAATTTTTGTTCACATACTTTGATCAAGTTTTATAAACATTTACCAGAAGAACTCTAACAGTTCAGGTTTGTCCACTCTGTGAAGTAAAATGCTTTTGAGAAGGAAAATTAAAGGATGTGGGAGTTTCTTGAGGTTATAAATCTCAATTTCCAGTGCCAGTATTGGGGCAATGGACTAACACTGAGCTTATCATCTCAATTCCTCTATTATTACCAATTAGCACACCATTTAGCTATTACTGATTACTGTGTGGCTTTAACCACTATAGACCCTGTGCATACATATACTTGTTTGTAAGTCATCTGACTTATTCATGGGTAATCTTAAGTTATGTAAATTAATCTCCTCATGTGGAATCATTTTCCCTCTTTCAGCCACAATGATCTTGACCTTCAACTCCAAGGTCTCTTCCTTATAACCAAGTGCAAGCCATTCACAAAGCTAGGTTCATGCAAGAAATGTTGAAATTTTGTTATTGACCATAAACCCAATTTCTTCTTTCACAGTCATTTTGACCTCTGACCTTTTGATTCCAAAATCAAGAAAGTTCTTCCCCAACATAAGTGCAGGCCATCCCAAATGTTAGATAGCTGTAAATGGTGGATGACATGAATTATTGTCCAGAAACAAAATTGGCAACAGCTAGACAGACAGACATTACAGAATACATGTAATTTTTTTCACTATATAGCAGCAAAAAAAGACTTGCAAAATCCACTTTAAGAAATTCCCTACAGGTTCCTTTTCTTGTAATGCATATCAAATTAACAACTTTGCTGGAATTCTACAGTTGCTACACTGGATTGATTTATTATACTATACCACACAACTAAGAATTAAGATTTTGCATATAAATTAAATTCCCACTGTTAAAAACAGAATTCTGATATAAAAGAAGTAAAGTTTAATCTCACAGAAATAGGAAATATTTGTTGTCTGAGAAAATGGCTGTTTAAAGATAGCATCACAGATTTGTCAATCATTATAGGTTTAGATTGACATCTTGTTGAACCCATGGATTTTAATAATTTTGATCTGATTTGTAATCAACAACTGATGAAAAACTTAAACATTCTGAATTATAATTCAATTATATTCAACAAGTATAACAACTTCAAATGCTTTCTCAAAAGGTGTTGATTACTTTATTACTCAATGGGCACTTAGTTTTGGCTATGTACTGTAGAACAAGTAACAAGGAAGCTAAGTGAACCTGGCATAATGCCAACCAGGTGGTACTTCAGCCTCCCAACTTTAACTGGGCTGCAGTCAAAGAACAGTTTAAATCATCAGAAAAGATGAGATTTTGGTTAACTCACCCAGGACCCAACTAATCTGCTTTGCATGTTCTGCCAGAACTTGCACTAATTTCTCACACCGATGAAAGGTAAACTAAGCACAATTGACAGAGTGTGTGTGAAAATAAATTATCTTTGGACCACATATATCAAACAATATCCTGGTTTAGGATAATAAAGTATTCTTTGACAGATTTATGTAATATCTTAAAACATCCATCTGTAAAGCATCACATTTTTTTTCCTAAGTGGAACTGACATTAGGTATGTTCTATATTCTGAAATTTTATGAACAAGAAATATGAACTCTAAAGCATCAAGAAACTTTCAGCAACCAGACTATCCTTATCAATGAAAATCTTGCTAAGAAGTCCTCTCTTGTTAAAGTCCCTTTTGCCCTCTCAAAACTGACTCCTATTATCCTAATATCCATCCTTATATAGCATTAGTTCTATCATCCTCATATCAAGCCTTATTTAGTACAACTCCTACTATCCTAATATCCAACATCATTTAAAATGACTCCTATTATCCTAATATCCATCCTTATATAGCATTAGTTATATTATCCTAATATCCATCCTTATATAGCATTAGTTCTATCATCCTGATATCCATCCTTATATAGCATTAGTTCTATTATCCTAATATCCATCCTTATATAGCATTAGTTCTATTATCCTAATATCCATCCTTATATAGCATTAGTTCTATTATCCTGATATCCATCCTTATATAGCATTAGTTCTATCATCCTGATATCCATCCTTATATAGCATTAGTTCTATCATCCTGATATCCATCCTTATATAGCATTAGTTCTATCATCCTGATATCCATCCTTATATAGCATTAGTTCTATTATCCTGATATCCATCCTTATATAGCAATAGTTCTATTATCCTAATATCCATCCATTTATAGCATTAATTTTATCATCCTGATATCCATCCTTATATAGCATTAGTTCTATCATCCTGATATCCATCCTTATATAGCATTAGTTCTATTATCCTAATATCCATTCTTATTTAGTACGACTCCTACTATCCTAATATCCAACATCATTTAGAATGACTCCTATCATCCTAATATCCATCCTTATATAGCATTAGTTCTATCATCCTAATATCCATCCTTATATAGCATTAGTTCTATTATCCTAATATCCATCCTTATATAGCATTAGTTCTATTATCCTAATATCCATCCTTATATAGCATTAGTTCTATTATTCTGATATCCATCCTTATATAGCATTAGTTCTATTATCTTGATATCAATCCTTATATAGCATTAGTTCTATTATCCTAATATCCATCGTTATATAGCATTAGTTCTATTATCCTAATATCCATCCTTATATAGCATTAGTTCTATCATCCTGATATCCATCCTTATATAGCATTAGTTCTATCATCCTGATATCCATCCTTATATAGCATTAGTTCTATTATCCTAATATCCATCCTTATATAGCATTAGATCTATCATCCTGATATCCATCCTTATATAGCATTAGTTCTATTATCCTAATATCCATCCTTATATAGCATTAGTTCTATTATCCTAATATCCATCCTTATATAGCATTAGTTCTATTATCCTAATATCCATCCTTATATAGCATTAGTTCTATTATCCTGATCTCTATCTTTATTTAGAATGAGTTCTATTATCCTGATCCATCCTTATTTAGTATGATTCCTATTATCTTGATATCCAACCATATTTAGTATGATTCCTATCATCTTGATATCCAACTATATTTAGTATGATTCCTATCATCTTGATATCCAACCATATTTAGTATGATTCCTATGATATTGATATCCAACCATATTTAGTATGATTCCTATTATCTTGATATCCAACCATATTTAGTATGAGTCCTATGATATTGATATCCAACCATATTTAGTATGATTCCTATTATATTGATATCCAACCATATTTAGTATGATTCCTATCATCTTGATATCCAACTATATTTAGTATGATTCCTATTATCTTGATATCCAACTATATTTAGTATGATTCCTATCATCTTGATATCCAACTATATTTAGCATGATTCCTATTATATTGATATCCAACCATATTTAGTATGATTCCTATTATATTGATATCCAACTATATTTAGTATGACTCCTATTATCCTAATATCCATCCTTATTTAGTGTTGGTTCTATTATACAGATATTCAACTTTATTTAATATGACTCCTACTATCCTAATATCCAACATCATTTAGTATGATTCCTATTATCCATACTTTTTTAACACAAGTCCTATTATCCTGATATCCATCCTTATTTAGCATGAGTCCTATTCCAATATCCATTCTTATTTAGCATTAGTTCTATTAATCAAGATATCCAACTTTATTTAGTATGACTCCTATCCATCCTTATTAATTATGACTCCTATTATCCTGATCTCTATCTTTATTTAGAATGAGTTCTATTATCCTGATCCATCCTTATTTAGTATGATTCCTATTATCTTGATATCCAACCATATTTAGTACGATTCCTAATATCTTGATATCCAACCATATTTACCGGAAGTATGATTCTATAATCTTTATATCCAACTATATTTAGTATGATTCCTATTATATTGATATCCAACCATATTTAGTATGATTCCTATTATCTTGATATCCAACCATATTTAGTATGAGTCCTATCATCTTGATATCCAACCATATTTAGTATGAGTCCTATGATATTGATATCCAACCATATTTAGTATGATTCCTATTATCTTGATATCCAACTATATTTAGTATGATTCCTATTATATTGATATCCAACCATATTTAGTATGATTCCTATTATATTGATATCCAACTATATTTAGTATGATTCCTATTATATTGATATCCAACTATATTTAGTATGATTTCTATTATCTTGATATCCAACCATATTTAGTATGAGTCCTATTATCTTGATATCCACCCATATTTAGTATGATTCCTATGATATTGATATCCAACCATATTTAGTATGATTCCTATGATATTGATATCCAACCATATTTAGTATGATTCCTATTATATTGATATCCAACCATATTTAGTATGATTCCTATCATCTTGATATCCAACCATATTTAGTATGATTCCTATCATCTTGATATCCAACTATATTTATTATGATTCCTATTATCTTGATATCCAACCATATTTAGTATGATTCCTATTATATTGATGTCCAACCATATTTAGTATGACTCCTATGATATTGATATCCAACCATATTTAGTATGATTCCTATTATCTTGATATCCAACTATATTTAGTATGATTCCTATTATATTGATATCCAACCATATTTAGTATGATTCCTATTATATTGATATCCAACTATATTTAGTATGATTCCTATTATATTGATATCCAACTATATTTAGTATGATTCCTATTATCTTGATATCCAACCATATTTAGTATGAGTCCTATTATCTTGATATCCACCCATATTTAGTATGATTCCTATGATATTGATATCCAACCATATTTAGTATGATTCCTATGATATTGATATCCAACCATATTTAGTATGATTCCTATTATATTGATATCCAACCATATTTAGCATGATTCCTATCATCTTGATATCCAACCATATTTAGTATGATTCCTATCATCTTGATATCCAACTATATTTATTATGATTCCTATTATCTTGATATCCAACCATATTTAGTATGATTCCTATTATATTGATATCCAACTATATTTAGTATGATTCCTATTATCTTGATATCCAACCATATTTAGTATGAGTCCTATGATATTGATATCCAACCATATTTAGTATGATTCCTATTATATTGATATCCAACTATATTTAGTATGAGTCCTATTATCTTGATATCCAACCATATTTAGTATGATTCCTATCATCTTGATATCCAACTATATTTAGTATGATTCCTATTATCTTGATATCCAACTATATTTAGTATGATTCCTTTTATATTGATATCCAACCATATTTAGTATGATTCCTATTATATTGATATCCAACTATATTTATTATGATTCCTATCATCTTGATATCCAACTATATTTAGTATGATTCCTATCATCTTGATATCCAACTATATTTAGTATGATTCCTATTATCTTGATATCCAACTTTATTTAGTATGAGTCCTATCATCTTGATATCCAACCATATTTAGTATGAGTCCTATGATATTGATATCCAACCATATCTAGTATGATTCCTATTATCTTGATATCCAACCATATTTAGTATGATTCCTATTATATTGATATCCAACCATATTTAGTATGATTCCTATGATATTGATATCCAACCATATTTAGTATGATTCCTATTATATTGATATCCAACCATATTTAGTATGATTCCTATCATCTTGATATCCAACCATAATTAGTATGATTCCTATTATATTGATATCCAACCATATTTAGTATGATTCCTATGATATTGATATCCAACCATATTTAGTATGATTCCTATTATATTGATATCCAACCATATTTAGTATGATTCCTATCATCTTGATATCCAACTATATTTAGTATGAGTCCTATCATCTTGATATCCAACTATATTTAGTATGATTCCTATCATCTTGATATCCAACCATATTTAGTATGATTCCTATTATCTTGATATCCAACTATATTTAGTATGAGTCCTATCATCTTGATATCCAACCATATTTAGTATGAGTCCTATGATATTGATATCCAACCATATTTAGTATGATTCCTATTATCTTGATATCCAACCATATTTAGTATGATTCCTATTATCTTGATATCCAACCATATTTAGTATGAGTCCTATGATTCTGATATCTTGATAATTTATCTGATATTTAGTGAGTCCTGCAATTCTGATATCTATACTTATTTAGTCTGAGTCCTATTATCCTGATAGCCCTCCTTATTTAGCATAAGTGCTATTATCCTACTATCCAACCTTATTTAGTATGACTCCTATTATCCAAAGATCCATCCTTATTTAGTACAAGTTCTACAATTCTGATATCCATGCTGAGATGAGTCTTATTATCCTGATATCCACCCTTATTTAGTATGAGTAATCTTATCCTGATATCAACCCTTATTTAGTATGTTTCATCTTATCCTGATATGCAACATGCTTGGAAAATAACTTCCAAAACAAAGCATGATCACATCCTTCCAAAAGGAAGCTTCATCACCCATTTTTCTTAATAAGGTAAATAGTTAGAAAATGTGACAAATGTATTTTCTTCTATCAAGATTAGACAGCAGATGAGGGAAATGAGTTAAACAGACAAAACTTAGTACAGAACACTAAATAAGCTTGAAACCCCCACCCACCTAGATTAAATGGGTATTTTGGACTATGCTTTAGTCACCTCCCAGGTATGTCAATAATTTATATTGTTAAGGTGAACACAGAAAAGACAGACAAAAGAAATATAGTCCATTTATTGGACTTGTTCTAAAATACCAATGTCCACAGCCACATCCATGATTTTCTTCTGTATACCTATGGACCCCACAATATTAGCCTGGTATAGCATTATACAGATCTCCTTGATGATAATACTGTTTATGGGATCTATGGATTGTATTCTTGTGAGACTGCCTTGCAATAAAGTACATTGTACAGTACTCCTTGATTATAATAATGTTCATAAGATTCATAAAGTATATGGCCTTATGGTGAGACTGCTGTGTAATGAAGTACATGATAAAGTACTCCTTGATTATAATAATGTACATAAGATCCATAAAGTATACAGCCTTATGGTGAGACTGCTGTATAATGAAATACATTATACAGTACTCCCTCATTATAATGATGTTAATGGGGAAAATATAGTGAGACTGTCTATTAATGAAGTACATGATACAGTACTCCCTTCTTATGTCATCCATGGGAGCAACAATGAAAACTGCCTTATACATGTAGAGAGGCTGTCTTATAATGAAGTATACTGTACTGTACACCCTTATTATAATGGTATCCATGGGGACCATAGAGGATACTGTCTTGTAATGAAGGATATAATACAGTACTCACTTATCATACCGATATCCATAGCAGCCATACAGTATACTGCCTTATAGTGACACAGTCTTATAATGAAGTACATTATATAATACTGCCTCTTTTTAATGTTGCTCATTGAGTATACTGTATTATATTGAAGTACATGCAATTTTACTACCATATGGGATCCATGACCACATTTACACTTTTACAGGAACCATGTTATAATCAAGGGGTTATAGTGAGCGAGTTCTGTCTAATTCTGAATCAGCTGTGTTGAACAAACACTGACATATTTGGAGGCCTTGTATGAAGCAACATTACTTTCTGAATCTAAGCATTCTGCTCACAGCTTGCCTACCACTTGTGCAATGGACATCATTTGTGTTTTAATATTGTAATCCTATTGTAATCTTTGAACTTCTCAGGAAGATAGGCTGCCCACCAAAATTCCACATGATAATCTCCTTCCATGCCAATATGAAGGAAACAGTCCTGTATGATGGATCCTCCACTGACTCCTTTCCCATCAACAGCAGAGTGAAGCAGTGCTGTGTGTTGACACTGACCCTTTTTGGAATCTTCTTCTCCCTGCTCCTAATTTATACCTTCTATCCATCCACAGATGAAGTATATCTGCACACCACGTATGACAGGAGGTTGTTCAACCTGGCATGACACTAAGCTCAAAGAACAAAGTGAGGTCAGTGCTCATCTGGGAGATGCTCTTTGCAGATGACCCACACTGAGGATGCATTCCAGAGACTGGGGGATCATTTCGCTGATTTCAGAGACTGGGGGATCATTTCACAGATGCCTACAAGCAGTTCTGGCTCATCATCAGCCTGAAAATGACAAATGTCAGTGTGCAAGATACTATCACTGCCCCTCCATCAAAATCAATGGTGTCACTCTAGAACAACTTAACTTATTTGGTGTCAACCATAAGCAACAATCTTACTCAATGTGGAGCTGGAGAGAAAGCTTGGAAAGGCAAACACCATCATGGCCCGACTAACAAAGAGGGTGTAGGAAAACAACGCACTGACAGAGCACACCAGGATCCAAGACTACCAGGACTGCATTCTCAGCACTCTCCTATATGGAAGTGAAACCTGGAGTACCTATATGAGGCAAGAACACCTGCTCAACTCCTTTCATATACTGTGCCTAAAATACATTCTGAAAATCAGTTGGTAAGACCGTATCCCACACAGCAAGATCCTGCATCGTGCAAGTATCCCTAGCTTGTACTCCCTGCTGATTAAATGCCACCTTCAATCTCTGGGACACGTCCAATGCATAGAGGATGGGAGGCTGATAAAAGAAATCCTATATGGACAGCTGGCCATTGGCACCAGAAGAGTCAGCCACCCCTCACACCATTTCAAGGATGTGTGCAAGAGGGACATGATGGCATGTAACATTTCACCCAATAGCTGGGAAGTGCAGGCCGAGAACCGAGGCACCTGGAGACTGATGGTCTGCAGGTGCATAGCAGTCACTGATGTGAGGAAAGACAAGCTGGCAGCAGAGAAAAGTGGGAAAGAAAAATGCGGCAGCAACCTCAGCAACTCAGACTTCCCACTTATATGCACAAACTGCAACAGGAATTGTCACTCGTGCATCGGCCTTCACAGCCATAGCAGATAATGCCAAAACTCTAGGGAATGACAACACTCCTAGGGCGCTACTCACATGGTCTCTTGAGACTAAGCCACCAATGATGACAGCTGTTAATGGAGCAACAGAATTGCAGTCCAAGTTACCAACTTTTTCTGTCTCTGTGTCATGCTCATCCAATCAGATGACATATTCACAATGGCAATTACACTGTAACTGTTTTAAAAACACTTAGAGTAATTTATTAGTATAATCTTGCATTGGTTTTAGGTGGCACAAAAGCAATGGGGATTTCTGTCTGTAGTAGTATATATGCATTGTTACAGACGTGAACAAACATATTGGGCAGAAACACCCAGGTGTGTATCTCATTGATGAAGGAGAAAGGGGGGGGCACACTAATATTAGTATTAACCCATTAACCCCTGGAGGTTTTTGTCATTTTCGTGTGAAATGCGAGAAGGAAATCGATTTTGGGAGATAATTTTAAATACATTATAATACATTAAATTGAAAGACATTTCCGGCTTACTTGATGCCTATTTGTCTTAGAAATGTGGATTTTCATTGGCTCTTTTGTCTGAGCATGAGCAGAAGGATAAAAAATGGAGTTTCTTTTTCTTGCTAAACAGGCCCATCATTTTTGTGTTGAGACCACTCTACATTCTAAATGCCCATCTTATCCTAATTTTTGCTAAAGTTTACGTCTGCGTGCAATTCAGACTGGTCTGTCTTCGATCTGAAGCCAAAAAGTCTAAAATCTGGACACAAAACCGGATCACGAGCTGAAGAGAATTTCGGCTGAAAAAAACTCAGGTCCAAAAAGTGACGTTTTTCCCTCCGTATTTTGTAGTGAAACTAGAACATTCATATTATTTGGTATCATCATAAAGCTACATCTGTCTACCTTTCTAAAAATACCACTGGCTTTATTGTGTTGCACATGGCCTTAATGCTACAGAGATCAGAAGTAGGCTACGACCTCCTGTCCTGTAAATGCAGGGCTAGGGGTTAATGAATTAAACAAGAATTTTGGAAATTTTTACAAATTGTCAAAAAATGGCTAAATTTGTAATTTATGTGCAATATCAGTGCACGAGATCAAATACGCAAGAAATATTCAAATTTGGTGACATCACCAAAATGCACTCTTTAACCCATTAACCCCTGGAGGTTTTTGTTGTTTTTGCCTGAAATGTCCAAAAAGTGACATTTTTCCCTCTGTATTTTGTAGTGCAACTAGAACATCCATATTATTTGGTATTATTATAAAGCTACATCTGTCTACCTTTCTTTAATACCACCCACTTAATTGTGTCGCACATGGCCTTAACAATACAGAGCTCAAAAGTAGGCTACCACCTCCTGCCTGTAAATGCTGCACTAAAGGATTTTATTGACCCTAATTTGTCCACTAGGTCAAAATAGCAACACACATTAATTGCATAAATTTTCACATGAATCTATACACTGAAATATGATTAAGTACCAGACAGCAGCTATAGGTATATAATTCATTGCTAATATAAAATCAATACAACTGTCTGACCATAGCAACCTCATTAATTTCCATCTTGGACTTAGGCAAGCAGTTTTATTTTGGTCTCAGTTTATATTTACATTAATAAAACATACCAGCATCATTACTAAGAATATTTATCCCATGATCAGGAGGAGGGACCAGCCAAACAGCTAGGTCAAATCAAATGGGGGTGGGGTAATTAGTAATTATTATAAGACAAGTATATACATCATTAAATATAAGCCACACTTATATACAAATGAGAAATGGGATTATCATCAGGTATGTACAGTATGCAGGAAGAAGCATATACCAAACCTTCCCTATCCTCAGTAAAAATATACTGTAATCACTTTTACACCTGACAAAGGCATTACTCAGGTCCACTCAGGTAACAGTAAGATGAAATATTTGTCTGGATCCCCATTCCCAACTTCACTGATTAGGGGCTGGGTCAGTAAATGTAAAGTGAGAAGATTGTGATCATTAAAGACAAAGATACTTAGGCCTAGAAATGATATTTTTAAAGAAGCAAAGTGTCTGAAAGCTAAATGCATCAACCTCAGCAATATCAAACAGATCATTCCTTTTACAAAAAATTCATGAATAGCAACCTACTGGGGCAGATTGGGGACATAAATCTCAGCAAAATTAACAACAAATACCCAACCATGACAGTCATGCAAAGTTGGATCAAGATGCTTTAATAACTGTGATGAGTCCACAAATTTATGTTGATTTGCCATTCACCAAATTGTGGAGCACCTTGTATAGGTTCTCATCACTTGTGCTACAGTTTATGTCTTCTGGATTCAATAGGTTCTAAAGTATTTATCAACTAGATTTCTTGCATCCATCAATTTTATTTATTTCACCAATCATGAAAGTGTTTTGAATGAATTTATTCAATTTGACCAATAATGAAAATGCTTTGAATAAATCTGATTTTACCAAACACCAAAGTGTTTTGAATAAATTTGTTTGATATGACCAATCATGGAAGTGTCTTGAATGAATTTGTTTTGATCTGACCAATCATGAATGTGCTTTGAATGAATTTGTTTCCTAAGTTGCATTTGTAAATATATGCTTCTTTCAAGATTTCTTGATAAATTTAAGTCAATAGGAAATTATCTGGAAATGTAAGAAGTTTTTTTTTTATCTTTTCATTTGTAAATTACAGTAATTACAAGATACCACATTATGTACTGCCAAGTTAATTTTGCCTTCCCAACATTGTATGGGGTATAAATAGAATGCGTTCTTTAGCAGTTCTAAATGTATGTAATAACACCAATTCCTGTGGAAAGGTAAAATATATAGAAATATTGTGTACTTTTGAAAATATCAGTACACATATTAGTTTTACTGTCTAAAATCTATCTGTTATACATTTCAAAATAAACACATTCTGATATTTGGGTTGTCAGTTCCAGGTCCTATTATCTACTTCTGACATATCTGGATATATGCTTTCTGATACCTGGGTTGTCAGTTTCACATCTGAAAATCTACTTGTGATACATTTGGAAATGTACACATTCTGATATCCTTGTTGTCAGTTTCACATCTTAAGATATACTTGTGATGAACTTTAATGCCAATAGGTCAAAATATTTTAATAAAAAGAAGTCAGGTTTCTTTACCCTATAAAACAAGGAACACCAATTTGAAATTCATTAAGCAATCTGTACTATAATAAGAAATAACATACATCACAGACCTCAAATACAACTAAACTCCTACTACATCATGGTCCAGTAGTCTCAGCTTTTAATCTATTTGTGATAATACACTAATGAGCAATACATTCAATTTATACACTACTTCTCCTGTATTTGGTTTCATAAGAAAATTATAAGTACACTGTACTGAAATATACATAAATGCTACTGTCTTGACATGTGTACCAAGTTTGGTTGAAATGCCTTGAATTGTTTAAATGTTATACTTCAGAAATGAAAACGTGGACAGACAGACTGCCAGATGTACAGCTATATTCACCCCACATAAACCCCCACCCCTCATTTTGCAAATTGGGGAGCTGGGGAGATAAGAAAATGAAAAGCAAGAAAACAGAGCTATATATCTCCCAAGCCCTATCAGTGTCTGCAATGAGACAGACTGACATGTTGATGAATTGTTGGCTTGTTAAGAATTAATGCTTTGGAAGTTCATTTCTAAATAGTGTACTTAGAATAGAAAGGCATTACAAGTTTTGCTCCAGAAATGAAAGGTGTAAATGGTGGATACAAGAACAGGCAGACATAAAAATAGTGTTAAAAATGCTGCAACTGAAGAATTAAGAATAGTGAAATACACATCTGGACCACCAGTCCAATTATGTTAACTAAATGTCCCTGATACCCTAGAGTATTATCTGGTAACTAGAATGTTTAAGAGACAGACAGTGACAAGTGTATCTTCTTGCATTGCATTGGAGAAGGATTGGGTGGATGAAAAACTAGTATACATTTCTAATGTCCAAATCTGGATTCAATGTTGTTTATAAGCCCATTCATGCTGTATCAATCATTTATATACATGTATATCAGCAATCACATAATAATTTTCTAACCCTGCAGTTCTGAACCATTTTGGGTAGTGATCTATATTCAAGGTCAACATGCATTCAATGTCTTCTTTACACACTTCCTTCAACTGATCTAATGCTATAAAACCACTTGGGTAGGAAATTTAAAATTATTAAGGTTGATCTCAGAAAGAGAAAGGCAATTCATATTTGGGTCAGCAAACAATGGTTTAAAAATCAATGATCAATACTCAATACTCAATAATAATAATAATAATAATAATAATAATAATAATAATAATAATAATAATAATAATAATAATAATAATAATAAACATAATAATAAACATAATAATAAACATATTAATAAACATAATAATAATAATAATAATAATAATAATAATAATAATAATAATAATAATAATAATAATACAAACTTATTAAAATGTGAATGAAACTGGTTAAAATACAATATCAAGCAGTTTAGTACTGTCTCTTGTGAATATGTATTTAATATCATCCTGCTTCTTCCTGCACCCATCCCCAAGACATCTTTGTACAATTGCAAGATGAAATAGATTTTTTATATCATAACTGTACTTTTCCTATCACAATTTGATTGTGAGGTTAAAGCTTATGTTAATTATTCTATCTCGCATCCTTCATTATGTGTATTAAGTTCACACAGCATCCTTATGTGTACATGTATTGAGTACATACAGCATCCTGATGTGTATTTAGTTGTTACAGCATCCATATGTGTATTGAGTTGTTACAGCATCCTTATGTATAATGAGTTCACACAGCATCCTTATGTATACTAAGTACATACAGCATCCTTATGTGTATTGAGTACATACAGCATCCTGATATGTACTGAGTTCACATAGCATCCTTGTGTGTATTTAGTTAGCACTGCATCCTTATGTGTATTAAGTTCACACATCATCCTTATGTTTATTGAGTGCATATTGCATCCTTATGTGTACTGAGTTCACACTGCATCCTTATGTTTATTGAGTGTTTATAGCATCCTTTTGTGTATTGTGTTTTATAGTATCCTTATCTGTTTTGAGTTCATAAAGCATCCTTATGTGTATTGAGTTCACCAGCATCTTTCTGTGGACTGAGATAATACAAATTTAAACAGGTGTTCAATGCATAATCACATATCAAACCTGAAGATATGCAGAACAAAATCAGTTTCACCAAAACATAATGTGGACATTTAAGTAACAAAACCAAATATGAATTTGAATATGAAACACTGTAATATCTACATATATCTAAATCTACATGACAAACCCTTATATTTCCTTCAGTTTCACCATCAAATCATGGTTAATACTCCCTTGGGTCCAACTGCAAGCTGCACAACCCAGATCTGCCATTGCATAAGGTGAGGTTTGTAAGAAGTAATCAGTAGAACAAACAACAAAGATTCTGATTAGCAGGTGCATTACACTGGCCATCATGTTTTTTGTTGTCTACAGTTTGACTCAACTTATAAGCAAGTATGTAGAGTAATTAATTTTGTAACATAACATCTTGACAAAACCAAGTATATTTTGATGACCATGGATCCTATTTCCAACAGAGTAATGTAAAAAAAAAAATTAGCATGAATTTTGAAAATAATCATATTTTCATGTGCCATGAAATCTGAATTTCTTAATAACAAATCAAGACATTATGCAATACATACTTTCCAATATAGTATAAGTGATCATTGCCATGACATACAGACCTAAATTATGGCCACCACTGTCATGAAAATTGTAATTGCTAATTACACTATAACTAACCAATCCTGAATGAAATCAATTACTTGCAACTGTACTACTAGAAAACTGGCCTATCCCCCAAGTCCAGACATATCCATATTTTATTTCTCCATGTAACCCTGGGTGGCCTAAGGTGCACACCTTTACAAATAAATCACTGACATCTCACCTGTCCCTGTGGGTTTGAATCCTGACATGGCCAACATGGGTGTGTGAAAAAGCTTGTCAGTAGCTTCCTGTTATCTGGTGGTTTTTTTTATTGGGTTCTTCCTCTACCAAATATACAGAACCCAATATATAGAAGATTATCATGTGATAAAAAAAAATTGACATTAAACCCACAAAACCAAGCCAAACCAAGCCCATCATAACCCCATACCAGATGATAAGCACATCCCTATATTTTATACAAACCAGATTAAGATAATCTTTATCAAATAATAGGCTTCCCCTATTTTTCACCACAGGTACAAGGTGACCCTGTGAGCATATGGGAAATGTACCTTTCTTCACATATTTGTGGAGTCCAACTGCAAAAATATATATCATAATCTTTCACATCATGTGGCACAAGATCAGAGGCTGCGCTATTTTTTCTAACTAATGATTATTTCTGATAAAACTGCAGAGACCCAGATCTGCCTGAGCATTGTGTGATGGTAGATCTGGTTCTACACAGTTTGCAATTGGACCTGACTTATTAGCAAGTATGTACTGTATGTATTTTGATGCCAGAAGTATGAGTAACAAGATGTTTCCTCAAAGATCAAAATGCTTTAATATCAAAATATGAGGCCTGAGATCACCCATCTAGCTGATGTCTGCAGCCAAACCCAAGAGTAGTTAGTCAAGAATTCTGGGTCCTGTATGCTTTAAATAAAAATTAATCCTGATGCTATCATTTATGTTATGAAAACATTTGTTTCAATTTTTCTCTTGTTGTGTTTTTGTCTTCATCTGATGGCATATATGCATCATTTTAAAGCTCTCCCTCAAAATGGACAAATTCTGTGTAGAATCTTGTTTTTTTTAAAAAAAATAGTTATTTAGATATTTTCCTATTTCTAGTAATGGTCATATTTTATTGCAGATTTGCATAGTTTTCATAAATCTAAAAGGGCTGCAAGCTCGAATGCTTTCTATTGGTCAGAAAGGCTTTTAAGTAGTGAGCATACTTACTTATAAGAGGAATCAAACTCCAAACTGCAAAGACCCAGATTTACCATCACATAAAGCTCCAGCAGATCTGGATCAGTGCAGTTTAGTAAGAGTAATGAATAGAACAAACAATATAGACTATGATCTGCATGCACATTATGTTACAGCAGATCAGGATACATGTATTTTCACTCAACTTATAAGTACATGAGGTAAATTGTTAAAGTCTTTCCCATTTTCAGTTCATGGCAGATTAGTATTATTTGTAGAAACATACAGTCCTTCATGCTAAGATGCTTTCTGGCAAATTTGGTCAGATTCTGTAATGGGATTTTAAAAAGCTCATGCCATTTAAATGATTTTTCCAGTTTTAACAGTGATGGCCATATCTGCATAATTTGGAAATATATGAAGGCCATTCACACCAGCATGACTACTGTCAAAAGTGACCAAAAATTCAAATGATTTTTGTTTCTTCAGAAGACATCATGTAAAGATTTTTGTACTTTTAGCAACAGTGGCCATATCTGAAAGCAAATTTTCACACACAATTTGTATAATTTTAAAAGCCCTTTCTATCATGATGCTTCAAAGCAATTTTTTGTTCAGTGAGGTTTTATGGAAGATGAACAAAGGTTTTTCTATTGTTAGTAATGTTGGCCATCTTTGATGGCAGTTCAGCATCATTTGTAAGAATTTAAAAATCCTTTATGTAACGATGCTTTTTGTCAAATCTGGTCAAATTCTGTTGTGCAGTTTTTGAGAAAAGTTTGCTTTAAGGTTGTTCTATATTTATTTTGAAATGCCCCCATATTTAAGAGTGAAAGATATAATTTAGACAAATCTGAAAGCAGTTTATGCCAGGATTGAATCTGCCAAGTGTGCCTCAAACTGATCCAGTGGTTTTGTTTTAGAAGATGTTGAAAATAAGAAATGTTGATGGATATATGACACACTATGTGCATTGGAACAATACTTCAATAAGAATACAGCCACTGATTGGTGATGCATTCAGGACACAAGGCCACACTATAAGCTCAATTCACCTTAGAAAGCTAATGAAACCCACAAGTGACCAGGTAATAAAATTCCCTATATAGGCATCAGCTAGTGGGAAGAATAATCACACCATGATCATTATGCCTGTAATGTGTGTAATTTCCTGCATCAAAAGCATTAAAAAATTTATCTGATTATAGATGAAAAAAGTATTTAATTTGAATCATTATTTTTTATTTTACCATGAGATTTTCAAGTTATAAAGTATTATATAGACTTTGGTTATTCAAAGGGGTGATGATGAAGGTAAACAGTCAGATGTATGCAGGAGATTTTCCACTACTCAAGTGTTATATAAGGCCATGCCAAGGTTTTTGTTTGATTAATGCCCTCCAAAACTTCTATAAGCTACATACTTATTCTGTGAAAAGACAAGGTGTACCAAAGTAAAACTGACAAAGTTGGAATCATTCTAACAAAAGATGCTCATCTCTGAAAAATATGATCTTTACTGAGATCCAGTATACTGAAAGTTTTATTTTTATATATCTATAAATCCATCATACCTCACAAACCAGTTTCACTACAACCTAAGCCAATACCTTTAGCCTCAGAATTACTGTCCATGTGCAGACTATTAGCTGGTACTCTGGATTGCAACCAAGACTATTAGCTGGTACTCTGGATTGCAACCAAATACCAAGGTTGGTCAAAATTCACTCATATATGAACAAGACATTGTGTTTTACAAACCCAATTAAGTAAAAGTATAATTAGTAGTGATTTTGACCATTGACTTGAACCCAAGGTAAATTGTATCTAGTTTTCAAAACTCCTTTACAAAAGTGTGACTGGTGGTCAGATGCACCAGTTTCAGTCAGAATCAATTAATAAATATTGCAAGAAGTGTTTAGGGAAAAGTCCACACCAACATTCATACAAGAAATATTAATATAACAAGATTTTCCAGATGGTCACTACAGTATCCTGTGAAGGTTGGAATAAGCATCATGTTTACCCACCAGCCACATACTGCTATAATAGTGTTTACTGAGAACCCCATGTGGATAGGACTAACAATATAACAATTTTCAGACCACTAATGCAGCCATTTAGAAATGGGATCAACGTCCTTTTAAAACCAGAACAACTATGTGCCATATGTATTCACTTATAAGACAATCCAACAGCACAGACTCAAATCTGCCATAGTTTAATGTGCTGGCAGATCTGGGTCTGTTAAGTTTATTTTAGGAGTAATCAATACAACATACAATACCGACCATGAACTGCAGGTGCACTATGCTATGGCAAATCAGAATCTTTGTTGTTTTTAGTTGGACTTTGACTTATGAGTGAGTACATATGCTATTGCAAGAATATTTTTTTTTTAAAAATAACAACCCACCAACCCCCCCAAAAACCCAATAAGAGTACCATGAACACATTATACACCAGACTGGTGTTGAATATTCCCTATGTTGGTAACAGAAGACTGTGGATATAGCTGACCAATAAGTCTCATTATATTGCCCATAAAATCTAATTGCCCAATGCACAGGGTCATTCTAATTTCAGATTGGGTCCCTTCTGTATTTGAAGTGAGCAGTTTGTTAATTTTGTCAAAAAAATCTTATTTACCTGAGAAAGTTTTGATCATGCTGATGAAATGCTAAAATTTATTTTCAAGATGTTGACTTTACAATGCATGTCATGCTAAAAATATGATTTTACTCCCCCTAACCCCTGATATAGTCATGTTAAAAAATATGATATTCAATAATCTTCAAAAATAGACAAAAAATAAACACTTCAATGTAAGGCAATTTAACATAGCATTATCAAAAGTAAGCAGTCATGACTGAAGTTGATGTAAACTATACTTCAGCCAGTTTAAATAAAGGCAACAATTTTGGTCACATATACACCACCATTGCATGGTTTACTTAACTGGCTCTCAATAGCTCTAGTGTGGTGCATTTGAAAACTGCTCATGAAATGGAACAACATAAATCAAACAGATGCTAGATGCACAAAGGTGAATAAAAGTTATCATATATCATTGTTATGATTGCTTAAGCCATCCATATTAAAAATTATTGACAAGTTTATGAACAGTGACATTTCTTTAAAGTCAGATTTTAACCCTATATATAAAGTAGAAAGCACGATCATTTCACCTGGTGGAAAAGTGTTTAATTGTGTTTCATTTTTTTTATTTGGAAAGCAAAGCAAGCAAAAATAAATTTCAGATCTCATGGTTGATGGAGTTTTAGGGGTGAAGCATGCCATCCCCCAAAATGGGGGGGAGGCTTTAATTCTTGGCACATAACAAACAACTTATCAACATACATCAATTCTGTTGAATCTATAAGAAACATTTCAAATGTCCACCTTGATGTCAATATTCACTATATGACGGCACTCCCTTCATTTAAGATCAACCCTGAGATACCATAAGAAGTCTTTTTAAAAACCCATACATGCAGATGGAGTAGCAATAACATTTTCAAGATGACCACTGCAGGTGTCAGGTCAGCACCATTCT
Source organism: Potamilus streckersoni (assembly GCA_016746295.1). Taxonomy (NCBI): domain Eukaryota; kingdom Metazoa; phylum Mollusca; class Bivalvia; order Unionida; family Unionidae; genus Potamilus; species Potamilus streckersoni. Next base: position 1,106,470 of record JAEAOA010002332.1, on the reverse strand, counting down.
CATTTTGGACAAACCAGATATCATGAGAAGCCTTAGTGAAAACCCACACGAATATGACCATCAAAATTGGCTACTGTTGTGGCCACAATGGATGTCAGAATTTTCATTTAAGACTGACCAGACCTTGGAAAGAATGCACATTTGAAGTTTCCCAGTAGATTAGAAGAAATAGTGATCACAAACTTCTTCTAACTGACTGATGACAAGATAAATGATTGACAGATGACAAACTGATGACTGATAGATGACAGACTACTGCATAAACTCTTCTGGTCTTTGAGCAGTAAAGCTAAAATAACAATGCACATCCCTGTTTGTAATACTGCTTGATATCACTTGCCACTGGCAAATGCAGCATGCATTTGCAAATGCTTGTTCTTTATAAAATGAATGAGAACTATGCAGATTGATCCTGATGGAAAGCAACCATCATAATAGCAATAGTTTCTCTACTGATGTAATCCTGGCATTTTCCCAATGTACTCCTATCTATAATTACTCATATGAAACCAATCTTGTTATATTAGCAGAAGGAGGTAACTGAGTGTACAACAAACATATCTTGTAGGAAACAGGCTGTAAAAACACTACCATTTTGTATAATGTTCCACCATTTTTGTAATCAGATGCATACATTCACTGCCTCTTTTGCTTAGCTTATTGGCAGTGTTTTTTGAATCTATAACCAAAGTAACTTGCAAAAAACAGTCTGTCAAATACATGTAGTGTGTACTGGTATGTAATGTAAAGTTCTTACTGTAATCATTTATGCATTTATCGAAGTCTGTTTGGCATAATTTATTAGAAGAGTAAGTCATCAGTAATTGGTAATTACATCAAACAGCTTTGCAGCTGATACCAGTGTCAAAGAAAAGTGAGATAACTCAGTGAATGAAACTAATGCTTTCATCAATATTGCATCTAGAATAAAAACAATAACCAAAAAGTTTGATGCTTTTATAATGTATCAAAATAGAATCATTGCATTTTCCACTTAAATTCTATTTGCATTAGTACTTACTTGAATTAAAGAAAATAAATCAATCTATTGACAAACGAAACATGGTTTGTCTTTACCCAAATTAATCTATTTTATGTACATGTATATTGCATGGATGGGAAAGAATACAAAATACATGTATATTTCCACATTAGCAATGACATGACTATGTTCTACCATAATTAATATGTTATTGGACAATTATATTGTTTCATAATACAGTTAAGAACCTTTGTCTTCTTCCATGAATATTTAAGATTCTTTAGAGGCTTATTCTTTAGGTGGCTTATTTTAAAATATAAAAGGTACAATACTGAGCATGTTGAACATTTCTCCTGGTGACATTTGATTTCAGAATATTCAAAAATTATACTTATATTCTTTTAAAAGGCATATTGCTTTCTGGCATAAAGATTACATCCTTCAATACTAACTAGACAGTTTCTGCAACTACAGCATTTATGTAGTTTATGCTATACATTATGGTTTGTGAAATTGCTGATGAGTATTCCTATGTATGTCTGTAATCATTACTACTTCTTACATACTATCACCTAATCACATATTTCAAGTTCTAGGATTTTGAATAGTCAGAAAATAAAAAAGTACAAAAACTATTTTTGATGATCTTATAATCAAAAGGCTCAAAGTTTTACTGACTGTATATTAGTGTTTACTCCAGGATGCAAATTGCATTAATCCACCCAGAATGTAATGCATCTGCCATTACAAAAAAAGTAAGCATGAAAAATCATGTAAAGTAGACATTCAATGGCTATAATGTAATTTGTAACTTTCAACAATACCAACAAAGCTCAGTCTGATCATTTCTAGAATATGACTTCTAGATCAACCACCATGATCACAAACTTACTAAGGCCAAAAACAAGTGTTTCCTATTGCATTGATTTTTAAATTAGGGAAGGCAGTTTTTTGTTCTCTTAAAAAAGGGCATTTTACATATTGATTAGAATATATAATGTACTAGGTGCTTCAAAGTACTCTGTAAAACTGGCTCAATTAGATGTACAAATCAATTTTGGGAGTGTTTTTTAAAAAACAAATTTTTTTGTACCATAGGAGAAAAATTGCTAGGGTTAGCCAAGAGATACAGGGAATGTCAGCCGACCAAAATATATATTTTTCAGTGTGGCCTAAATGACTTTCCAATTGAGCAATGAGAATCTTTCATTAATAATCTAGAACTAAAATCATTTTATCAACTGCAATTGGCAAGGCTGTACAATATTGGATATATTGCATGCCATATTCAGAGGTATTATCTCTCAGATACATGCAGTTGTTGTTATAGAATTTAACAAAATTTTTCAGCACATGATAGGCTATACATGGCAACCAGTATAAATGGTGGAGGAAGAACCCAGGAAAATCCTGGAAAGAACCAGCAACCCACAAGCAAGCTTTCTCACATACCAACACTTGACAAGCCTGAGACTCAAACCCATGCAGGCAGAGGTGAGATGGCAGTGATCCATAATGGTAAGTGCTTTAGACCACTCAGTCACTGGAGGGTACACATGCAGTTGTAAGGTATACAATGCAGTGACAAGGTCATGAAATAATGACCCCAGCCACTACAAGGATAGAAACAAGGTCAAGATTTATCTTTATTCATTTGAAGTCATTATCAATCCTCTGCTGAGGGGGTCTATTCATAGATAATGTGCTCCTACAAAAACTGTACTCACCCCCCCCATTAAAAAATCCCACCAACATTCCTAATGAAATAATAGAAGGATTTCCCCATGTGAAACCACTGCAAAGTTCATAGGAACTTAATAAACTTGAGCTGAGGTAACTTGGAGGTTCTACTGTAATGCCCCAAATGGGGACTAATGGCTTTTAAGGATTAGACTGTAATGCTTCCTATAAGCTAATGCCCCTAAGGGTATTTTGTTACCTGTCCAATTTTTCATTCACTTTAATTTTTCATATACCATGCATATAACAAATACAAACATATTATGTTATCCTTTATTCTATATCTTTGTATTTAATATACTTAAGAATTAGTTGAAATTAATTTTATTAATAAAATTTTGCACACTTGCCACAAATAATTAATACCACATAAAACAGTATTATATGTGACAGTCTCTTTATGACAGTATTATATTGGACAGGCCATTTATGACAGTCAAAACTCTGGTAGCCTAAGTGGTTAGAGCATCTGAACTGGATGCTGGAGGTCATGAGTTCAAACCCTGGCCAAATCATACCAAAGACTTATAAATACAGTACAGTACTGCTAAAAAGCTGCCTCATGAAGTTAGTGTTAAATAACTGGTTGGCTTGGTGTCAGGATAATGTGACTGGATAGTATATAATACTACTTGTTTGTGGCCTGATATGCCTCATTCCTACACATCATATAAAAAAACTGCCACAGTGTGCTAGACATCATATATATATATATATATATATATATATATATATATATATATATATATATATATAAACTGCCACAGTGCTAGACATCATATATATAAACTGCCAGAGTGCTAGACATCATGTTTATAAATTGCAACAGTGCTAGACATCATATATATAAATTGCAACAGTGCTGGACATCATGTATATATGTATATATATATATATATATATATATATATATATATATATATATATATATATATATATATATATATATATATATAAACAGCATACATATATCACAGTTCCTTTATGAACCGCTCTGGTGGCCAAGAGGTTAGATTGTCTGCCTCTGATGCGGGAGATCATGGGTTCGATTCCCGGAGTCATACCAAAGACTTACAAAATTGGTACTAACAGCTGCCTCCCTTGACGATCAGCATTAAGAGGTTAGTGTTAGGACTGGTCAGCCTGGTGTCAGGATAATGTGACTGGGTGGAACATCATGCTAAATGTCTGTGGCATGATGCCCTAGTGCTAAACATCACTATAAACTGCCACACTGCAGACATGGTAGCTATGACTGAAAAATTTTTAAAGCTATGTTAAAAAATTATAAACACCACACCAGTCCCTTTATGACAGTATTATATAAGGAACTCCCTCTGATGTCTGATATAATGATTGACCTTTTAATTACTCAAGTCTAAATGTTAACTTGTCCTCCAACTTTTATTGGGGGATGCATCAATGATGCAACTGAAAAGGCTATCTTCATACTGACACACCAGTTTTTATTACTCTTCACTTTGTCCCTACTTTTCCATTTGATGAAAAACATGTTACAAAAGAAATCATTACAGTATCTTGAGCATCTGCCATTTAATGTGTGGAGGCAGCATTCTTTAGCACTAAATTCATGCAACACAGAATATAAAAAAGATCTTAGATAAGTGATCATTTAATAAGAAATGTATTAAATCAGCTGAATAGTTAATCTTTTGCAAACTGAATTAGAAATATTAAACAGGTTTCAGTAACTTTGGGACCAATTTGTCTCTAACAATGTTTGGTTGCAAAACTTGATTTGTATTTAAAAAACTTTAGACTTATAAATCTTCTCTGACTTCATAATCATGATCCAATATTACATGCATAGTATCAGTACCAAAAAATATGAATGGAGTCATGAAGCATCATAATGATAATATCAAGTAATAAGTAGTACTATCATGTGATATACCTGGGCATTATCGTAAATATAAAGTGGATTCATATTGCTAATATCAAGTAATAAATATTACTATCATATGATATACTGGTGTAATACCAAATGTATGAAATGTGTTCATATTGTTAATATCAAGCAATAAATATTACTATCATATGATATACTGGTGTAATACCAAATGCATGAAATGGGTTCATATTGTTAATATCAAACTATAAACAGTTATCAGCTATAAATATACATTTGCTTGGAAGTGTTAAAATTACCTTTTGACATAGTGGTCTGATTCAGTAAAATCCATTTGCTGCTGATCTTGCACGCCAAGGACAATAAATTTTTGTGATTTGTACATTTTTGGTGATGATTTCCTCTCCTGTCCTCCCGTCTCTGCCTCAATACTGATGCCATGTGCTTTGGATGATGCACATTCTCTTCCCTGAGGCTGGTTAAGGGACTGAATCAGCTCCAATATATGAGTTTGGTATTCTTGTGGGGTCATGTAAGGCCCTTCCATGAAACTGAAAGTTTGGGCTGAAATGTTTGCTTTATTACTTGGTGAATAAGAGTTTTCTGGATATTGGAATCTCCCATGATGCTCTGTTTCCAATGTGCATATTGATGGAGATTTTGAGCTAAAAGACATGCTGCCAGTATCCACTGTCATCCGGGAACTTGAACTTGCTGAGGGTGAGGATGGTTCATACATATAGACACCATCTTGGACTCTATCTAATGTGCGAAATTCAAAATATGTTCCATTTCTATTTCTGGATCTGTTGGTCCCTTGAATTGAATTTGGGCTCCCAGCAGGAGAAACTGTTCTATCTGGACTAGGTGACACTTTTCTCAAATCAAGTCTTGATGAATTTCTTGGTTCACGTCCCAAGTAATCTTCTTGCAATGAAGCAGATCGTGGCAGCATGCTTGCATTTGTTACATTATCAAAAATTTCCACCTGCTGAGGTCCCAAATTAGATAAATTGTCCATTTCTCTTGATGGAGACGTATGACTGCTAGGTGCTGAATTCATTCTTCCTAAGCTTTTCATTTTACGCTTACTTCTGGGACTTGTTGCATATGCTGACCATTGCCCATTAGGTGCTTCTACTCCATCTGAATCAGCACCTTGACCTGTGGATTGATTCAGATCTTGAATGGTCAGTTCATTGGGTCTGCCATTTTTCTTTTGATTCCTTGGAAGTGTATTATAGAAGTTTGTCCAAAATTTGTCATGTGTGATAACTGCCTGCGATGCACTGTCCTCCATCTGGAGAGGAGACTGGCTTCCTGTTGTTTTTACTGAGCTGCTGTGACTTAACGATGGACTGGCTCTTGACTTTGATGTATATGTAGCATCAGGATTTGAAAAAGTCTGATTCCTTTGGGAGGACATGCTCTCTAGACTCCCTGTCTTTTTAGCTCGTCGAAGACTACCTTCAAACGTCTCTTGTAGCTTTTCACGAAAACTTCGGGAGTTCGTGCTTTTTCTTGAGTTTCCTGTTCTTATGTCTGTGAGTGATCCACGCCTTTTCAGTGAACCCAATGTGAAGCTGGTCCTACTTTGAGGTGAATCATTTTTGTGCTCTGACTTTGACTTACTTTTTGGGCTGGCACAAGGGCCAAGGGCAGCAAGCCATGAGGACATTGTTCTATTTCTTGTTCATTAAAGATGAACAGAACTTTAAAATTTACACAATTTTTATGTTTATACTTACAGCATTATTTTTTATAGCTGGAGACATCTAACTATTCACTGTTTATAAGGAGAAGCAGAAAAACAAAAACAATGTTAATATGGCTCATTCTTCGAAAATGCCTCTAAAAGTGTTTCTTTTGGTGAATAACATCTGCAGATCACTCAAGCATGTATTCAACAAATCTTAATGGAAGAAGCAATAGCAAAATTTTTAGGACACTTAATCAATTCTTTATTTTTATACACAAGCCTTTTGACCTCACTTCATAATATTTCTTGGCATGACTTTCATGGAGGAAGTTAAAATTATGTCAAATAAAGACAGCCTCTTAATTTAAGATTCAGTCAATTGATATAATGTACTAAATAAAATGAAATCATTATGTTTAATTTCACCTCATCATCTGATAGAACCAGGAAGGTTATATTAAGTGGTGAAAAAGTATGTTTCAACTTGTACAGTAATTCCAAAGGTATAACAGTGCTCTGTGGTCAAAAGTCTGTTACAACTTGTACAGTAATTAAAAGTGGAATAGCAGTAGTCTGTAGTCAAAAGTATGTTTCAAACTGTACAGTACTCCCATATGTAATATGATGTGAAGGTTATGCAAATACATTAATTTTCTTCTTTCTTCAATATGTGGGAGTGCTTTACCAATTACCAAAACTAATCACTTCATCACTATTTGAGCCTGAAATTGTCAGTACACAACAAAAACAAGGATCAGTGTAATAACAGTAATATATGCTAACTGTTGAAAACACAAGCTGTATACATACATATGTTGTTACCAGATGGCTATCTACTGAAGACAACTGAACTCTTAAGTAGAAGCAATTTTTTTTTCAGAATTTCATTTTTTTGTGGTAACAAGTTTCTTTGCACATGTACTTCCATTAGCTAGAAATAAAAACAATGTCTTTCTTGATTTCCATATAAAGTACAAGATTTCAATAAGTGTCCATTGATTTCGGAAATCACATAGATGTTTTCTGTACATCACACTGTATTTTCTAGCAGTGCATGACTCAAAAACATTTGTCATTGAGGATCACACAATCAGTTTTTCAACATTTTGAAAAAATTGACTACTGAAGTAATTCCAATACTTAAAAATTCAAAAACATTAATTACATGATATAGTTACATCTGCATCAGAAAATCCATTCCATGTTTTAATTTCCAAGAACATAACAAAATTCTAGCATTCTAAATCAATGCAATGTTAAAGCTGTGTTATGATATCATATATTCAAAATTATTTAAGGATTTGGGTTTTTTTTCAGTCAAAAGTATAAATCATTTTAATGCCATTTGTATTTTTTGTATTCATCCAAGAATAACCCAAGAACTATTTATCCATTATGACGCTGGCTACAAACAGAAAAGCAAATATTTAAAAAATTTTGGCAAAAAAAACCTTCCAGATCTAGTAGGAATATTCCTCTCTCACTGACATCTGCACTCCTAAAAATGATAATCCCAGAATGCAAGGAAAAAACACATTTCCAGAGCAGCATCTGCGAAGTATGGCAGTAGCAGAGTGATAATAATATGCCAAAGCTGTAAATCCCGATGGGTAGTACCTATATCATTTGATAAAGTGGCCAACATCCTTAGAAATCATTTTCAGCCCAATCTTTGTTTAACCAAAATATGAACTTTTTATCAGTCCAGTATCCTCCCTGCTCATCTCAAGCCTACTTTGGTACTGGATGAATAGAATTCAGTATCATTCTCCACAGCAGTGTATGGCATCAGAGGGTGTGTACTGCTGTTATACTGGAAGCTCTAGCCATCACAGTAGTGCAGCAGGGAAGCAGTGCTAGTTCAGTGTTAGAAACCTCTTATCTATCCAGTCTACTAATCTGATATTAAAGTACATTTATGTAGTGATCCAATAAACACACTCTGGTTAAGTATCCCTGACTCCAGCATTCACCTCCATTTTGAGGTATCTGAATCTTGGTGTAGTTAATAAAAGTTATGCATTTACATTTGTGCTGTACATTTTTTGTACTTGTGCATCATTTTACAGGTAAAGCATAAAGCATCCCTGAGTGAAGTTTATGATGTGTCCCATTTACAGTGAAAGTAAAGATTGGTGTATACCTCTGGTAGCAGTGGATACACAAAATTTTACTGTGAAGCACTGCATTAGTTGAAACTTTTGCACTGGTACATCATTGTACTGGCAAATTATTTTCATCTGCAAACCTCGTACATGAAATTATAATAGTTCCACTATTTGCCATAAGCCCTACCAACCCTCATTTGTACAGGAAAATAGTTTAAAACTGAACAATTTTATAGACTTCAGTTCCAATGTAATCATCATAAATGTGCTATGACCTTAGTCACTGGTATTCAAACATAAAAAGGCAATCAACTGTCATGGGGGGTGTGTGTGCCAGAGAATGCTTGTGTAAAAACTTTAATTAAGCACCTACTTAGTGTCTAATATGGTTTTATTTTTACAACTTTTGAGAACTTAAGGACACAACCTAATTAACTAATTAACTGTCTCCACCAGTTTCAATATATGAAAAGTGCCAACAAAAAAGTAGCATCTGGTTGTAGGTCAGCCTAATTGCTTGTTAAAATCACACACTGCAGACAGCTATTACATTTTTCATCACTCAATGAAATCTTCCATGAAATATTATTTAAAAAGTTCAGAAAATAAAGTTTGTATGCTGCTTTCCACAACTTGTTTCCAAAGTAGTATATTTACAGTAAAAATTTCCTGTGATCATGTGACTGTACTGGTCTACAGCTAAAGACACTTTAATTGCTAATTTGACGACCATAACCTAAAAGAAATCACTGGATTATACTATGTGTGATCAAAAGAAAATCTGAAAGGATTAAAGATCTTAATAGATTATGGTTTGATTATTAAAGAGCTCAAGTAGCATAGAATTCCCGGTTGGTTTTTAAAGTTTGACAAAATGGATTATACTTGGAAAGCATTAAAAGTGTTAATGGATTATGGTTAGTCTAAACAATACTAAATAACTCCAGTAGCTTACAACAGTTTTTTTTGGCTATGGTCTTTCAAGTTTATCTAAGCATGCATGATCTTTTAAGGCTAATATGCCAAAATCTAAATAACCAAAATATCACAGTAAATTTAATAATTGAAGGAATGTTAATTTCAGTGGTTGGAATCAACTTCAAAGGGACACCAATTTGCATTCCCCATTTGTGTACAGTCAATTTTAAGAACTTCCTAATTTGACCCAGAGAGCATCAATCTTGCCAGTTTTGGCAGGAAAGCTGTAACTTGAATTTACCCACATGCAGGAAAATTCCTGGTGGACTAAGTACAGCTGTACTAACATGGCCACATTCCAAGACAATCAAAGGACATTTTCTATTCTGATGAAAAATTCTGGCTGACTCCTGGCTAAATTGGATCCAGAAATTATACATCACCTCCTAGTGCTGAGATCAAACAATGATGAGGATTGCCACAAATATAATCCAGACAATGATCTCCTTATAATGGGGTAAAAATGCTTGTGCTAAATCTAAAGACAGTATGAATGGCAACAGTTTATTGTGAAAGACAAGATGTAACAAGATGATATGCATATTTTAACATAGAAAAAGCAAATCTGTTCAATACTTTTCATTTTTCCTTATCTATGCTAAATGCAGTGTATAAGAAAATCCTAATTTGCAGATCTCCTGATCTGTCCTATGATATCTCTATTCTGTCACATGTCTAAGTATTATATCACAAAATTGTGTGTGTGTGTGTGTGTGTTTGTGTGCTTTGGAGGTGACAATATATGCCTGTATCATGTATTGATTCATACTGCAATAAACACAGTTATGATACATATTGATAGATGTAAATAATAATGAGGCAGATGACAATTTAATGAGGCAGATGACAATTTAATGAGGCAGATGACAATTTAATGAGGCAGATGACAATTTATCCTGGCTGATGAAGATTTATAGCAACTTTTATATGGAAAGTATTATTTTGTATCACTCTCCACCTTTTGCACTGATGCTGTATCATAAGATTAAACATATCAATGAATCATTTCATCCCTAATACAAACACCCACACATTTCAGCTCTTTATGCATAGCAAACTTTGATCCAATGAAATCTAATTCATTTTGGTCTTTGATTACACATAATTTTAACTGGCAATCCCTAAGCTAATGTAGTATTTTATTTATCCTATGATAAACTGATGTACAATGATAAACTGAAGTGAGACCATAAGCCAGCACCATTTATAAATGCAGGCTTCCCTGGTTCCTAATAAAAGGCACTTCAATATCACATGCTTCTTCCTAAAACATGTTTACCTTATATACTTGGTTATAAGTCAAAGTCAACCTGCCAACAAAAAAGTTCCAGATCTGCCATAGCATAGTATACTTGTAGATCACAGATTACCTTTTTTGTTTTACTAATTACTTCTAATAGTTTAACTGCACTGACCCAGCCAAATCTGCCAGTCCATTATGTTTACAGATATTTTCATCTTATAAGCAAGTATAAATGGTATGTCCTGGATCTTACCTTGGAAATGAATGTGGTTTTGTGAATGCAACTGGCACTTAGACTGTGGCATACTTTTAAAGCTCCCTTAATAGTTCAATATGTATACTGTGGGACCTGTATAGCTATTTTGTGATGCAATATGCTGTTTATAAGTGCAAATAAAAATATGTGCATACAACTTTCATCAATTACAAATGTCAATGAATGTTTATTATCCTGATTTTACTGTTATGTGAAAAGAACATGTCATTCACTTGGTTAGAAAAAAATCTCTTGTCCAACCACCCAAACATATTTTATTCTAGATGCCAAAAACTTAATTTGCATAAACTATAACCAAAAAAAATCAAAATTCAGTCCAATGATTATACTGAATCACAGAGACACAACCAAACAAAAATATAAAAAAGAGACCTAAGTGGAACTGATATCACTCAGCTGCTTACATAACTTCACAGGTGACCATTTCACTAAGTATATATTTACTGGACATTGTAAGGATACAACTTATGTAAACTATCTCCCAAACTATATATCAAGTTGATTTTACCCAACTTACTATATCCTGACACATAATTATTTCTAAAAAAAAGGAATAATTAATTAATACATGACATTAACACATTATCTTTTGCTTATATATGAAGTCATTAAGAGATCTTAATGATATAAACTCATTAACCAAGTTTGATAAAATCAAGGATCTTAAAAAAATGCAGAGATGGTATAGCTGGTCAGAAAAATATTTTTCTTACTGCACAACTTGTTTAATATGCATACATATATAATGTATGTAAATCCAAATCACACACACACACATATATTTGAAGTGGCAGCTGATTTCAGTAAATAGACTGAGTATATGTAAATGACTTGATCTTAAAAAATGCAGAGATGGTATAGCTGGTTGGGATAAGCTTATTGTTCAATAAAAAGATGTTTATTTTACACACCAAATTAACAATAAAGTGACAAAGTAAGTCAGTTAAAACATTTATATATGTCAGTCCATGAGGTCAATCAACATATACTGGTTCTTGTAAAAGCTTATGGCATTCAACATTAAGTCTGATATTTATTCATCATCTTCACACATTCACTTTGGCATTGGTATACATGTACATTCCATTGTTTTCACTGCATTTACTGTATAATTAAGAGTCTTCTGCAGTGGTTCCTCAAACTAGTGTTGATGTCTTGACCAGATGTGTGGAATTTATCCTCATCTGCACAGCATTAACACTATGGACACAGGGACATAATATAACATCATTTAACCTTATGGCCAGGGGTGCTAAAAAATTGAAAAACTTACAGGTGATTTGAAGCAGGTAAATATTTTCTTCATTTGATCAAATGTTATGGATTCCTCATCAGACATGCAAGGTTAGATTATGACACCAGTAGAAAAAGAAAATGTTAGCACTGGCTCATTAACATGAACACAGTAATCAATGCAATGTTAATCAAGGACTCCTAACAAGCTTTGCCCAAATAAACCAGAACATGATCAACAATTATAATGCTTGCCTCTGTGAAACATTTGCAAGGATCAAAGAGGTATTAGAATACAGATATCAGGTCCTTTTTCGGGACTTTTCAGGACCAGGCTATTTATTTTTCACATTAAAAAGCAACAGAAACTAAAATTCCTATTTAATTGCAACAATTTCAGTCTTCAGGCATCATGTTTCATAATTGAATGCTGGAAGATAACAATAGTAGATAATACAGACAGGCTTATCTTGTTCTTCGTTTTCATTTCTCATTTCCCTTGTACTTTTTTTTAAAAAACAAAGCTGTTCACCTTTGACAGAATGAAAAACAATAAACAAATTTCTTTATAATATTGATAACTATCATTACTTCTGCTTGACAAAACTGCTCATTTCAAGCATTCCAAAATCTTATCAAGGCTTTTAAATATAATTCAAGTATATGCTAGGCAATACCTAAACTAAGTGACTTCTTAAGACATGCCTTGACATTCACAGTCATTTTAAAATGTATGAACTCTGTTTAATTAGTTTTCAGTAACCTTGTAAACATTAATTAACATGCAGAAAATACATTCAGATCTTGACCTACAAAATGTTGACCCCTGTGACAGGGCTTAAAGGACAAAAAAAATACAGAACATTGATTTTATTATGATATCAAAGTTAATGTATCACAATGAGCAAAAAAAACCAAAGAGATTTTTTATACTTTGAAATGAACATTGCTTATTAAAAATCTTCAGCAGAAGTTATTATCATTATCCACCCCTATTAAATTCTGATTTTATTAAGAGAAAGTCATTGGCTTTAAGCAACCTTGGAGTAATTACCTTGATTGTCCACAACAGCTTAGTCCTCCCATGAAAGGTCTGCAATATATTTACCTAATTCACATTCACATGGACATAACACATAACTTGTTGAGAGTAATATCACAATCTACAAGATATACTCATTATTGTGGAATGTCTATTTATTCCAATTCTAGATAGGCTATGATATATAGAGCACAGAAAAATCCATGTGGTTATGAGCTAAACCCAAATATATAACCAATGTAAGAATTGCATAAGATCTAGGTCATGGTGACCTTCTTTTAGTGCAGGGTTATAGTGCTATGCAGATTATCTGGATTACTCATTCAGACAGGCTATTACCAAGTCCCGCCCCCAAAAACTTTTTACTTATTATAATGAACATGCTTCTACAAATGAAACTAATCTGTTATTCAAAAAGTATGTGTCTGTGATTTTAATTTTTAATCTTGCTTTAACAGTTCTTCAGTCATACAGCTACAAAGTCTGCAGTGTGGCAGTTTATACCATTGTTTATCACTGGGGTATCATGCCACAGACATGTAGCATGATGTCCCACTAATTCACATCATCCTTACACCAGTCCTAATGCTGAGTGGCGAATGAGGTAGCTGCTAGTACCATTTTTATAAGTTTTTGGTATGTCTTGGCTAAGGTTCAAAACCCATGATCTCCCATATTGTTAATCAGAAAGCCAACACTGAAACCAAAAAAAATATAACTGAATATAACAGTGCTGTCCAACTCTTTTGACACCATGGGCCACTGAATTTTTTTCCTGAAGCCAGGGCCACAGCATGAAATAAAGTAAGCCATTTACTATTTTTACATAAATGCACAAAATATTGCTCAAGCTCTGTCGGGCCATTTAAAATCTGCCTGTGAGCAGCATTTGGATAGCACTGGAATATAATATTATAAAGCTATAATTATAATGGGACAAGTAAATAAATTATCCTTTTAAAGTACAAATACTTTAAATGTAAGGAGGAGAGAAGGTGGGAGTGCAATCAAAAGAAATTTATAAACCAATAGGACAATATGTAATTTGTCATACAGAAATTCAGACAAACCAAAAAGGATTGAAGAATTACATGAATGAGATCAAAGGCATATATGTACATATATATGTACATTCTTATGTAATTATCTGTCAATCAATGATCAATAGTGACTTAATGGCTTATAAAATTTGATCACCTGCCAGAAATCCATGTTAGCCAAACTTACTTGATCAAAGCCATTTGACACCTGTATTCAAAAGATTACTGATAACAACTCCATCACATCTATGTTAAGGTTCCATCATTCAAAGTACAGCCTTTTGACAAAAATTTTAATCATCTACATGACATATTAACCAGATAAAATCTATTCACCCACCCCCAGAATTTAAATAATAAACATTTTAGAAAGAAGGCCTCTGGAGTGGTAAGAAACTCAACCAATCAGATTCAAGATAATGCCATTATTATGTAAGGATTCTGCTCATTATCCAGCACATCTAAAAATTTGATGATACAAGTTGTTGTTGTGGGGCTTAAGGATATTTTCCAGCACATGATAGGCTATACATGGCGGCCAGTATTAATGGTGGAGGAAGAAACCGAAAGAAATCCGAGGAAAGAACCACTGACCCACGAGAAGCTACTGGCAAGCTTTCTCACATATCCACATTCGAAGAATCTTAGACTGGAACCCATGCAGACAGAGGTGAAATGGCAGTTATCGGTAATGGACATCACTTTTGACCACGAGGCCACAATCGATGATACAAGCTTAATTTCCAATTTTTTTAAATGAGTTTAGAAATATGGCCTCTAGAGTAATAACAAGTAATTATGGATGGACAGACAATGGACTATGCACATAAGATGCTCTTCCATACCATAATCTCACCAGTCCTAAACACCAGGTAAACTATCAAAGTCACTCAGAGGCATGAAATATTCTAAGTTATTTTTTTGCCATAAAGATGTTTTATGATTCAAAGAATGATTGTATGTATATAGCATGGTAAAACTCAGTTTTTCCTGCACCAAACAAAATCTTGACAAAAGCCAGCAAAGAGAACATAAAGGTCAGGTTCAGTTTGTACTGTTTATATGGGTGGACTATTTGTGCTCATGGAAATGAATATCACTATAAATTTCATGATTTAAGCATGAACAGCACCTGAAAGAAAATCAAACTCAAAATGTAACAAACATGATATTAGCACAGAATATGGGTCATAATGATCTACTTTTGAAATGAGGGAGTAGTGCTCATCAAGATAGATGATGTCACCACTTTTTGATTCCAGATAAGATAATATGTACACAGCTTACAAAATATTTATGTTGTCATGAGCTTAACATAAAATCATAACCTAGGCCAATAAAAAAAAAATCAAATATGCTAGTGCTTTTTACATGTACGGGTGAGGTACTAATAATACAATAGTACAGATGCATAAAAGTATCTAATTTAATTATTCTAGCAGAAAAAAAATAACCTAAACACACAATTTAATGATGCAAAATGTGGACCACAGTGACCTACTTTTTGAATATGGTGTAGTACTCATTAAAATGTATCTCATCACCTAGTTTCATGATTGCAAATAAAACAGTACAAGTTGGCTGCTTTGTGGCTTTACAGCACAATAACAGTCAAGCTATCTATTTAGTGCCAAGACAACAGGAGTGAAGTTTCTTGCCCAAAGTATAACAGTATGTATATAGGGTGTAAATAGCCTATGTGGTTATGAATTAAATGGATAAACTTACCTGAAGTTGGTGAAACATAAAATATAGCTCACAGTGACCTTCTTTTGTTGTAATGGTGTGGTACATACAGACATGCATAAATTCTTCTCGTTTAATGATTTTAGCATGAAGAGTACTTGAGAAATAAAGTTCAAAGCTTCACCAGGCAGGGAAGAGCATGAAATAAGGATGACAGTGACCTGCTTTAGTGACAATTGAAGGTGTAGTGCTAGTTAAGATGCTTCACAATTTCAGATATCACAACATATAGATTGGGTACACAAAGTTTTGGCTAAATATAAAACAGAATTTAAAAAAAATGCTTGTTATTAACTTTTGCCTCCTACCCTGGGGTTAAGTATTGCAAAACTTAACTACTGCCTAGGTCCTAGGAATAAAGACTGGTTAAACTGCAGTACTAATTGTTTCATATTGTATAACATGTAGACCATTAGGTTAACAGTTAGGTCATTGGACAAAACAATTCTCTTCAAAGCAGAATGAAACCTTCAGAATGTTTTCCAGGGTAATATCAGGAGGCAAGCAATGTAATTAATGTCACAACATGTCACTGAAGTCCTACTACTTGGCCTACAAGAAAATCATGTGATTTACTGGCACTGTAATGTCAAAAGGTTTCTGAAACCTAAGAAGTTCAAATTTTACAAAATTGTAAAACATTTGTGGGGAAGATTGTACTTGGTAACTAGGAGAGGAACCCAAACTGTGAAGGAACAACATCCCAGGGCTCAATGATCCACAATAACATCCTAGCCAAGTTTCACTGGATGTGTAATGCTGGAATTTAGTGAACTGAGGAGTTTGGTGAAAGGTAACCATCCACTATGCTTTTCTGCAAACATTTTTTTTTTACCTTTGTATACACAAGATAGTCATATGGAAATTAATTTAAAAAGGTAAATTCCCTGTTTTAGAATTACAGTGGCTAAATGATCACCCTTGCAATATTGTTGGTTTCTAAAATTTCTCCAACTTTAATACTTCAGACATCTCAAACCACCATATAAACTGCCTACAGCAGAGCAAATAACTAATTGTTAGTTAGTCTTTTTTATTCATTATATACTACAGGTTATGTAAAACTGTATTTTGTGGCTGACCTTTTCCAAAATTTCATTGTCTACCTGACAAGAATCATTAATTTTTAAATTCATAAAAGACTAATACATAGCTATTATTTTCTGTATAAGTATAGGTTTACTATTAGGATTATTATCAATAGAAGTAAACAAATTTATCTTGGTCTGAGTCAAGGACATCATGTTTACCATGTTTTTTTATTATAATGTTAGTAACAGAATATTCTAGAATGGAATTCTCCAATCAGATATGGGGTTTTGGTTTTTATTGAAAATGCTAATTGTGACCTAGGTCAAGTAGAGGGCTTTATAATCCTGTTTACTTGGAAATTATTCATTTGTGCAATTGAATCAGTAGACATAATCATTTATTATGTCTGCTGTTTAACAGAGGCTGAAACTATTTAATTCAAATTATTCTTCTCTGGAAATATAAAGTGTTCTATAATATTCTTGGAGAGAGATTAACAGGGTAATTATAGTGAATTCAAACATAGAAGCCTTGGATTATATTACTGTTATTTAAGAAAAGACTGTTGGCACATCAATACAGTTAGGCCATTATTACATTTAAGACTACTAGCCATTACAGACACATCAACACCTTCAGTACTGGATATTATTTGAAATACCACTAAAGTTTAATAAGAACTTTATTAATGTCAACTAGTGTTAGTAATTCAACGTTTATTTGGGATTTAATTCACAATACTGTTAAGTTCTTTTTCATTTTCAATTTGTCTTCTGTGAAAATACATTTGTTGAATTTCACAAAGCTTGCTGCTTCTCACTCATTTCTATTACTTAAAGACCAGAGTCTTAATTGTATGATTAACAGAAAAAGTATGGAATGGAGTTTAATTTATGTAGTCATACAAAAAGTTCATGATCTTATCAAGTGCAGAAACAACACCAGTGAATTTGATATCATCATGAAAAATGATACAGAAGGAACAGGAAGATGGACATGTAAATGTTCCTAAAATATGTAAAATGTCTATTTTATGTATATTGTTACATAAGTAAATGATGATATACTTGGGTTTTATGTACAATTGTTTATTTTGAGGTTTTAAATGCCTGTGCAAATTTGGCTGACTTAACATAAAAGGAAAACAAGCAATATTATGTGATGGCAGAAATGATAGGTCTTTGCTGTTAGAAGCTACATAGGTATGAAAGAATAGCATGCTATCAGTATTCCCTCTGTTATTGCTATTATCTTTCCAGTATCAGATAAACACATGTTCTATTATATGGAAAGAACAAACTTCTGTCCATATGCATTACATCAAGCTAAGGTAATAATACATTATAGCACAGTGTATAAGCTCGACACAACAAATGCATTATGCTGGATTTCACAAAAACATACCATGAACATGTACCACAAAAATATATGTAGAAGCTTTCTTGAATTCTGGCAACAAAATGGTATCCATCATCATAAGCTACTAGTGAAAATTTACTATGTTCTCTCATCACCTGTGGCTGTCTGTGACAAGATTTCCTTTTCTATGAATATGCATGAACAAAAATATATTATTAACAATGCAGTGTAACACTCAATACCCTTATTAGCAATTGTAAAGTGCCTGTCTTTGGAAGGAAAACTTTGACTGGCTCATTCAAATCATTATAGGGTCATGAAGTACGTAAAGTAATTCCAACAACACACAATATTTCAAATTCACAACTAATCAAAATTTGGTCAATTGCTCAGGTGGATCACACAACTTTCACACAGGGATACCCATAGGCAAAACTCGTGAAAATTTGATATGAAAGACTGCCTAGCTGAGATAAAGTCCAGTGGCTTTTTTGGGGGTTTGGTGGGGCGGGGCCGAAGTTGGAGGTCTGTCTTGGGAACAAGGTGGGTGTGTCCAATTAATAATGTGCACTAGTTTTAGAAAGGCCCAGCTCTGGGGCCAAGTGCCCTCTTAAAGAGACAGCCACCCAGTTCGGGGCCACAACCAGTCCAATTGGCGGCAGCAATCGACTATAATACCTAGTCAGTCAACACAGTGAGGAAATTTTAATTGTTTTCAGTGATGGGTTAGACAACTTTATGCAAATTCATGAAAACTTAGGAAAATTTATAGCAGACAGTTACAGAGGAAAATAGGTAACTATAAGACAGCCACATTGAGTTGAGATGAAAAGCTATATGGGCCTAATTTTGTTTTATGAGAGCCTGCTGCACATACACAGTTACTGTATAATAATTACTAACTAGAAATTCTTTGCAATATGTTTATGAGTTACAGACCCAGGATATACCTTAAACAACATGTTAATGTTTCTCCCACAGGTTACAATTATCCTACATATAGTCTAGAACACATAATGATCATGCAGTAATTGGTTTCATATTAACATAATGATCATGCAATAAATGGTTTCACATTAACATACTGATCACGAAATACATGTAATTGGTTTCACATTAACATACTGATCATGCAATAATTGGTTTCAAATTAACAAACCGATCATGCAATAATTGGTTAACATATTGATCATACAATAATTGGTTTCAAATTAACATAATGATCATGGAGTAATTGGTTTCAAATTAACATAATGATCATGCAGTAATTGGTTTCACATTAACATAATGATCATGCAGTAATTGGTTTCACCTTAGCATAATGATCATGCAATAAATGGTTTCACATTAACATAATGATCATGCAATAATTAAATAACATATTGATCATACAATAACTGGTTTCAAATTAACATAATGATCATGCAGTAATTGGTTTCACATTAACATAATGATCATGCAGTAATTGAATAACATATTGATCATACAATAATTGGTTTCAAATTAACATGATGATCATGCAGTAATTGGTTTCACATTAACATAATGATCATGCAGTAATTAAATAACAATGATCATACAATAATTGGTTTTAAATTAACATAATGATCATGCAGTAATTGGTTCAAATTAACATAATGATCATGCAGTAATTGGTTTCACATTAACATAATGATCATGCAGTAATTGGTTTCACATTAACATAATGATCATGCAATAATTGGTTTCAAATTAACATGATGATCATGCAGTAATTGATTTGACCTTAACATAATGATCCTGCAAAAATTGGTTTCACACTAGCAATGGTGCAGACTGTCAAGTTTTAGGGCTGCTGGCTATGAAGTACCCTACTCTGGAACTGTGCAATGCTGTTCCAGTGTTATAAAGTAGTACTGTAGTTAGGTAGAGTTAGAGAACTTTAATTTTATTTAAAATTCTTAAATTCTTGCTCACAACTTTAAACTATTTCGTGATGTAATTAGTGTTTAGAAGATGTGGATGGTTTTCTCACATAATCTAAAGTTTGTTCAAATTGGTAAATATTGATAATAAATTAAGATAAACAACATGTGGTTAATTAAACCTGAAATAGGCTCAGGAATTTCAGCACCAAAACAAATGTACTAGTGCCAAATACATTATCAAGGAAGGAAAATGCAAAAGGTTTATGTCAATGTAGTAATACTGGCATGAAAGAAGTTTTCTTGGCAAGTGAATGGAATACTGAAGAACAATAGTCACTCTACTTACACTTCATAATTTGAGTATGATCTCCTCTGAAATATTGGAATATGTAATGTTTTTAAAATTTGTTTTTTCTTTTGCTCATATAAGAGAGGTCTATGTAATTTAAAGTAATAAAAACAATTTACAGGAAGTCGCATATTTTCTTACATTTATTTTAGCCGAATATTTTTTTAAAGGTAAAGATAATTATACAGAAAAGTATGGGAAAAAGAACTGGTACCCTGTCACTAACTGTTGATAAAGAAACAGCTGAATGAGTTAGAAATGCCTGGACTCCCATTCCAGTTTAGATGTTGATCCCTACCAGCTGTAGACTATATAATTGGTGTATCCAATAAAGTTCTCTATCTTTCCAATTAATGTTGCTACTAGAGAGCTCTGGATCAGATTGGATGATTTATGTAATCTGATACTAAAATGGTTTATATTGTGTTCAGTTTGGTTAATTTCTTTAATGGCAACACTCTTGATAATAGTCCACCAAATTTGGTATTTTTACAAATTTGGAAATTGGTTTCCTATTTTCTTTACATAAAGGGATCAAGTGGTTAGGTTTATTGTTGCATGACCAAAATTCAGCTGCACTAACATTACAGGTAAATAAACTTTTCATCAATAAGACACAGTGATCAGATGAGAAAAATGAATCAACAAGACACATTGATCAGTTGAATCAACAAGATCATTTTCTCTGATGAGTTACAAATATAAGGAAACCAGTCAGGGATCAGGAGTGAGACTAGTTAACCCCAGCAGATGCAAGGGTATGTCTCCACATCTTATAAGACATCATCTTCTAACAAATGAATGAGTATTTAGCAATTCACAAAATTTGCACAGGCCATACCTCTTATCATTTTACACATACAGTACTAGTGTTTCCCACAGTCCATTTTAAAATGGCATATCATCATACTGTCCTGCCAGAACTTTATTTCCCAGTACCCAACCTTTTTTCACTTGCAAAATGCTATTGTTCTTGTCTCTCTAAAAAGAATGATCACTTATATGCTTGACTGAATCTCAATGATTAATATCACACAGTGATGCATACATAGTTATAATGGTGGTCTTTGTTTATGTTCTGTTGTTCTGGGGCTTAACACCATTTTTCAGCACAGGATAGACTATACATGGCAGCCAGTATTAATGATGGATAAAGAAACTGAGAAAGAACCACCAACCCCATGAGAAGCTACTGGCAAGCTTTCTCACATATCCACATCTTAGACTTGAACCCACACAGACAGAGGTGAGATGGCAGTGATCCTTAACAAAGAGTGCTTTAGACCATCCAGCCACTGGTCTTTGTTTATTTAAACTGCTTGCTGCAACATTTCCACTAATAAATACATATTTCACTTCCTGAAATATGTCCACTAATACACTTTTCATTTGTTGTAATATGTCCACTATTAAATACACTTTTCATTTATTGCAACATATCCACTAATAAATACATATTTAACTCCATGAAATATGTCCACTAATAAATACACTTTTCACTTGCTGCAATATGTCCACTAATAAATACACTTTTCACTTGCTGCAAATAGTTGTTTGTAGATGATTTACTTTCATTATTTTGTTATGATTAAAAGTGGCAATCACTTACATGGCACCTTGTGAAGCAGGTTAATGCTAATAAACACCATGCAGGGATGCCTTAAGAAAGTCTATGTACATTAGAACTATTTATGGCAAGCATATGCATTAATGATAATGTTTCACTGCAACTGAGTAGATGTGATTAAAATTTATTCTAACAAGAACTGTCTTTACAGTCAATGGCTGGGTATGGTTAGTTCTGTACATTTCTTTGCAGCCAATGGCTCTGTATGTTCATATTATTTGTTTATTCTTACATGAATTGTCTTTGCATCCAATGGATTTGTATAGTCAGTTTTGTTTATTCAAAATCAAACTGACTTTATAGCCAATAACTGGGTATGGTGTATTTTGATGTATTTGCTGCCAATCACTGAGTATGGTCAATTTTGATGTCTTTGCAGCTAATGGCTTGGTATAGTAAATTTGGTTATTCCATCTGACATGCAGATTATTCCCACTTTAATTAAAGTGGAAGAGCACTGCACTGAATCTGACAGATTCAGAAAGACTGTTCTTTTCAATAAATTTCTGACTGCTTTCAACTGCTATAAGTTAATATATTAACAACAATTATGCAGTTTATTAATCCAAATTAAAGTGCTTTCTTTAAATCTAAAGTGTCCTTTATGGAAGTAAATTGCAATGCCCAATTTTGATTCTGGGGGAAACACTAAAGAAAATGGTATGTCAGTGATTTAATTTTTTTTTAAAAACATGACAGTTATTGAAATCACATTAGTTTTCCACAAGCCTGCACTGTCAATTTAAAAAAGATCATAAACTGCTTAAGATTTTCAAAGGTCTAAACTACTTTTTATTGACTTTATAATTTTGTTTGACAAGACTGTTATTGTTATTACTTAAATGAAGTGCTCTTTGTCATTATTTATTAAGAAGCAGAAGTCCAAACTTCATAATTTTGACATCCATATTGTTTGGTGATATGATATACCTTGGTAAAATGTGATGTCATATCAATTATATAATGTAATTACCATGTTATTTTATGCTGCAAAGTAAGCATTAATTTTACAAAATCAGAATACTTTAAAAAAACAAATTTCTTCATAAAGAAAATTCTATTTATAAAAATTACTGGCATATACAAAGCTTGAAAAGCTATAACCTAAGGGACAAAACTCTTAGAATAAAACTGACTACGATATACAGTTCTCAGTGCTCTCCCTATATCACTAAACTACATGTAGATAGCCCTTGTAAAATTAGGAAAAACAAAATGAGTATTTCAAAATATTAAGTGGCCATTAGGAAAATTTGATGGGCCAGTGTTTCCTAATGTTACTTTTGGAGTAAAACAAAGGCTATATTTCAATTGGTTACATAAGGAGTCCATATTCCTTTTCTAGCAAATTGATGTTGATAGTCCCAGGACTATTCCCTGATTTTACTTTCCAAACTTTACTAGCCATTCTCACTTTATCTACAGTTTATATTTTACAGTAAAGAAACATTACCCTAAAATAAATGACAAGATATCAACTTGACTTTTATTTGAGTGCACAAATTTACTTTGTACCTTTGCCAAAAGTCTAGCTTTTAAATGCAGTCTGTCAACAATGATAACAGGTAACTAGTAAAAAAAGTCCATCTGTTTATAATACTAAAGTTACATAGCATATCAATAATTTAGTGCCACAATAAATTAACACAGAGTAATTAGAAACAAAATGAATGAAATCAAGAATAATAAGTGAAATGTATAGTAAGATGGAATGGGATTATAGTACAACCCACACAGCTTGTGTAATCACTCTAAGTCACATTCTGCAGCTGTAGTATTTGATTACACATACCTTTAAATGGTCTTTATTCATTTTATTACACACCTTGTCTGTCAAAATTACACTAAGATCATTCTTAATTTCCTTGAAAAATGCTTCAGCAAATTCAATGATAATATACTTCAAATTAGTTTAGGTACAGTCAGGCAAGCAAGGTATTCTGTTTAAACATTTTAGAGTTGCATCCTATGATGTAAGAGGGACAAAGTTGTACTGTAAACATAAACAGAGACATGACATTGTCCTCATTTATAAACTAAGCCTAGGAAAGCACTGGCAGGAAAAAAAAAGTTGTACACAAGACCAATAAATTGGGACAATTATCTAACTTCATATACATCTTCTTTATGGCATGTCATGTCTTTTATTTCAACTGTACATAATATCTTATTTTCCCCCATACAAATATGTGCTTTCATACACATAAAAGACAGCAGAAACACAGATGTCAATTTAGATTTATTTTAGTTAAATTTTACATTATACTAAATTATCATTTTGAAAAAATGTCATGTACAAGCTAAGAATAAAATTTATTGTATGTTATTCCTCTATCCCATCCATTAGTGAACATCCATACAGGAAATTAACAAAATACATGCAACTTCTTGTCCATGCAATATTACCTTGATTCACTTAGTACTAGTAATAGCTCAATCCAAAATTAACTTTCCCAGTATAATGCTGAACTGCCATTGTAAAAAGTCCATAGTGATCAATAATTTTTGTCTTGAAATTTATTATGGCAATTAATGTGTATATCATTAAAAAATATCAACTGAATAAAATTTGTTATCATTATATTACAATTAAATTTTAAAAACAAAGTTGTCACATTGCATCTGAGTTGATCAAACATGGTGTGTAAAAATATATACTTATTTAATTATATTAATAATATTGTTAACATATACACTTGATTTCTTCTATGGAGTGGAGTCAAACAAAAGGCTTATAAAAATGGTACATGTACTAAGAGCTGCATTGCTAGGCTCGAAGCATTATGTTAGGACTGGTTGGCCTGGTGTCAGGATGTCACTTGGTAAGACATCATGCTACATTAAAAATCCAAACCACTTTTCTATTGAATGCTAAAATAAACTTTGCATGTTAATATATTATGACTGGATTCTTTAATTTATCAAAAAATACAAGACTTCCTCTTGTACCCTTTCTCTTAAGTTTCTCTGCACGAATCAGTATCTAAAATCAGTGTAAAACTAATGCTGTTATCTTCCATTCCACTCCTGCCACATAGCATACATGTTAATTACAAGGATTAATAGTATTCCATCCTTTCTTTATCTCTAAAGACAGGCAGATGATAAGTCTGTCTAATCTATTGAATAGATGGGTAGATGGATTCAATGATTAAATAAAAATGAAACAGAAAAATACCACACAAATATACCATAGTAATATTCTTTATGTGATTTGTTTATAATTGAATTCCAATCATTCTATAAACTGCCTTTAGGATCTTATGCCATAAGTCCAGAAAAAATATTTTTTCATTTCTTACATCCTGTGCATGCCAAACCTAACCAAATCCCTAGGAATAGTATGAACTGAACTTTTGTAATCAATGTCACTTTACCAGACTGGTCCAATTTTTTTTTTTTAAGCATACTATATAATGTCCTGGATATAGATTGTTATCCACTTAAAGCAACCTAATCTGTGTACTTAGTACATTAACAATTAGTACATTTACCATAAGCAAAACAGAGATAATCTTCCACATTCTCCTTAGGGCAAGAGGGAGTGTGTTGGTCTCTGAAATCTAATACAAAAACCTACCAGTGATTTATAACCAGATAGTTTAGACACTGTCACTTTTCATCACTCCTCAAAAATGCCCATTCTTCAATACAATAATTTAAATGTTATTTAAATTAACATACATTCCACCATAATGCTGCAATGATAATAATCTGTAAAGTGCTGACTGTTTCAGTATAATTTGCAATATTGACAGCACACAAAAGAGTGATTATATCATATTTATTTCATAGACAAAATATGATATGTGTATTTTTGATGCAACCTTGTCTGGTGCCAATTTTACAGGTACAAAATTCAGGACATTGTCATTTCACCTGTACACATAAAAACTGTTGTACACCAAAACTAAAACTTTAAATAACTTTCCACCAACATCTTTGTGAGCTAAACAATTTAGCAAGTTAACTTGATCAACAGATTAAAGAGCCACAAAAAGTCTATGAACAAATGTCACAGGAGATCATTGTCACAGATACTTTGCAAAAACTGCATGAAGCAAGCAAATATTAACAATTACTGAGCAATCATTGCAAAATTACATCTTAGCTTCTTATATTTTTTAATTAGCTTCATTCCATGCAATTTATACAATACATAATATGTTTCAACACATTCTGCATTAATCAGATTAGTGAGTTTGATATTTTAATCAGTAAATTTAAAAAAAAAATAAACAAACAAAATGATAAATACATGAATTTAGGAGTTTTATTCTTAAACAACCACACTTAAACAATCCAGTGATTTGATTGGCTGGAATTTATACCTGACCTAATTAACTTATCATATCTCTCAATCCAGACTTAATATTAAGATATGTTGGTGAAATTACCTCTGGAGCAACTCTCCAACCATCCCTTTCAGAAAGGACATCAAGACTTCATGAAAAACACTATACAAAAATATTAAGTGGTCCTGACATTACTTACTTAACTCAGTTTTATTCTTATTTAACTCAGTTTTAATCTGACCTCTAAACAGCATATACATGTATTATAATCACATAAAATAAAGCGCCATCAGCCACAGACAAACTGTAACACAATAATTAAAACAGTTTGTTAGGAAAATTAAGTATGATATCTAATTTAATACCATTTAATAAACAATCCTCTCTGATTTGGTAAATACTATATAATAATATCAATTATGAAAACAACGCTGTCTTAATCCAAGAATACCACATGGGAAGATAGAAATGTCTAAAACTTGCTTAGAACATCATCATTTCCTGAGGAATACTATCATTCAAGTCTCATACCAATGCGAGACTTTAATTTTAGGGGTTACATGAAAATCAATCTCCAAAAAGTTTCTGGCATGTTTATTCAGTGTGACAGAATGCATAGTTAACACTCTATGTTCAGACAAGGCAGCTGTTAGTACCTTTTTAAAAGACTTTGGTATTACTTGGCCATAGTTCGAACCCACGACCTCTGCATACGAGGCAGATGCCTAGTATTTAGATGATCTGCCTCCATTGTGGATTCAAACCCTGGCCAAGTCATACCAAAGACTTTTAAAAAGGTACTAACAGCTGCCTCGCTTGGCACTTAAGAGGTTAGTGTTAGGACTGGTCAGCCTGGTGTCAGGATAATGTGACTTGGTGGGACATTATGATAAATGTCTGTGGCATGATACCCCAGTACTATACATCAATAACTGCCACACTGCAGACATCATTACAGTGATATGACTGAACAATTGTTAAAGCGATGTTAAAAATCTAAATTACACATACACACACTTAACCTAAGTAACAGAAAAAAGAAAAAAAAAATCAACAAGTTTTGTAAAATTCTACAAATAATTTATTTCCCTTGAATACAATGTGAAAATTTTAAGTTTCTTTTACAGTATTGTGAAGTAATTACCAAACAGTCCAAAAAGTTCTATCTCAAGTCTAAATGTATAGTGTTCCAAATAAATTTAAGTGGTATTCCAAATAAATTTTAATACTGAATATGTTGATGTGCCTGAAGACTCAATGTGCTAACGTGCAAATGGCTTGAAATGTGGAAATGTATTAACAGTTTATTGACATATCACAATAACACAATCCCAAATATCCTTAACTGAATTCACCATAATACCAAATTTTTGATTTAGTATACAGAGTATTAATGACCACTTTGTAGTTCTAGTGAATAGTTTAAATAAACAAATCCAACCAAAATAAAAACTGAACATAAAAAAAAGTCTCATTTCACTTTGGATGTTAAGGGAGGAATGAGTCATTTTACAAGTAAACAACACTGATATAAAAACCTAAGAAACAATAACAGATCTAGGATGTAGGTCATCTCTTCTCTAAAATATGCCAAGTTGTCAACAAGTTTAGGAATTTACAAGTGAATAACTAATATCCTACATTCAGAATATGTTTACTTCTACTAATAATGATCTGAAGATTATACATTTATATATATATATATATATATATATATATATATATATATATATATATATATACACACACACATATATATATATATATATATATATATATATATATACACACACATATATATATATATACACACACACACCCACACATATATATATATATATATATATATATATATATATATATATATATATATATATATATATATATATATATATATATATATATATATATATATATATATATATATATATATATATATATATATAATCAAATAAAAATATTAGCTATATACACTACATTAGGTTGTTTACCAAAACAATGTCATCAGTCATGTAGACCCAGATATCTGACTTAAAAACAATTAAAAATTTTAATATACCTCACATATAATCACTAAAAAGATACCAAACAGACAATACAAATTAAGCAATACACAACACAACATAGCGAAAGGATGCTATCTTTCTTATTATATACAAATATGTGATTGTAACATCTTTTTCCCCATCATCAGTATGTGCTTATTATAATAATTATAAGCTTTAAATTCATGGAATTTCACTATATAATAAATACTGTGCATTAATGACTTCTGGTGAAAAATCCTTTTCTATAATGACTTTTCATTCAGTGGGAGTAGCAACAGCAAGATCTTTTCAAGATGGCTGCCATGGTGGACATAGTGGATTTCAGACTGATACAGTTTTCATTTAGGATCAACTAGACATCATAAAAAGTGTTTCACTGAAACCCCATGCTAATATGACAGTCCATTCAGAAGTAATGATAAGAGGATTTTCAGGATGGTGGCTGTGACATCTGTGTGTGTGTGTGTGCGTGTGCATGAGTACGTACGCACATGCACATGTGTGTGATTTTTAATGTAGCTTTAACAATTTTTCAGTCATCACTATGATGTCTGCAGTGTGGCAATTTAGTGATGTCTAGCACTGGGGTATCATGCTGCAGACATATAGCATGATATCCCACCTATTTACATTATCATGACACCAGGCTGACCAGTCCTAACACAAACCTCTTAATGTTGAGCACCAAGTGAGGCAACTGTTAGTACCATTTTTGGAATTACTTGGCTTGAATCCACAACCTCCCACATCCAAGGAAAATGCTCTAACCACTAGGCCACAGGAATGATCCTGTATTGGATGTCACAGCAACATTTTTATTTAGGACCAATCTAGACCTTGGGATGAATGTATATGTAAAGTTTCATGGAAATGTCTAAGTAATTTTGTAGTTATATTGTGATAAGAAATTTTTGCTCATAGAGGGACAGATTTCATACAATAGATGATGTACAACAGTCCATCCCATAAACTTTTGTGGCCTATGAAAAAAGTATGGAGATAATTATGGACTACTAAAAACACTGAAGAAATCAACTATACAGAAGACAATGATATTTTAACAATAAAAGTTTGAATTTCTGAATCTAAGGATGTTTTCAACAAAAGTCATGTTGAAATGCCATATTGCTCTCTTCATAAGAAATGATATGAGTTTTGATGAATGTGTTGATGCCATGGATGGGGAGTTAAGAGCTATCTGCTGTTCAAGCCACTGATACTGCTGTGGTATGGGTGAATAGTAAAAATGTGCACAACTTTCATTTAAATAGTGGTAAAATTACTGGTCAACCTTCTAATGAAAATGATCACAGTGTGCTTACAGCAATGCACTAATAATCATGATAGTATATTCTATGATATATTGTATCTAGCAGAAAGTACAAAAAATGGCAATAACTATTACAAAAATTGCAGGGGTCCCGAGTGGCCAAGTGGTCTAAAGCACTGTCCGTTACAGATCACTGCTATCTCACCTCTATCTGCATGGGTTCGAGTCTAAGATTCTGCAAATGTAGATATGTGAGAAAGCTTGCCAGTAGCTTCTAGAGAGACGGTGGTTCTTTCTGACGATTTCCCGATTTCCCGGGGTATCTTCCTCCACCATTAATACTGGCTGCCATGTATAGTCTATCCTGTGCTGAAAAAATGGCGTTAAACCCCACAACAACAACAACAAAAATTGCAGAAGAAGATTGATTTGTCAATATTTTCCTTTAGCCAATTACAATAATATATAGAAAGTTTCACAACAATCCATACAAATTGCAAGACAAATTACATTCACAAGATTCCATGTTACACTGCATTCAACTGTGTTACAAAGAAGAGCATTAACAACACTGCAAGTGCACAAAGATTTGTTTATATTTTGATGACCATCATAAGTTTTATGGCAATCCAATGAAAACTGTGTGAGCTTCATTCACAATATACATAGATCAGACCTGTCAATCAAATCTACAAATACTGACCAATCTGATAAGAGCATCCAGTGCTATGGTAACATCCACCATGTTTTACCTACAAACATGTGGTGAAAAAACAGCTGCATTACAGACTTTGTGATTGTTGCAATAATATAGCTGCATTACAGACTTTTGTGATTTTTACAATGCATTGAAAAATGGTGCTTCAATGTACTTGGGAAATGTGCAGTGCAGATGAGAGGCATCCAAAAAGGTTGAAAGGA
This sequence comes from Potamilus streckersoni, assembly GCA_016746295.1. Taxonomy (NCBI): domain Eukaryota; kingdom Metazoa; phylum Mollusca; class Bivalvia; order Unionida; family Unionidae; genus Potamilus; species Potamilus streckersoni. The sequence goes on along the minus strand of JAEAOA010002332.1, from coordinate 1,075,704 downwards.
GGCCATTTTATGTTTTCTGATTCCAAAATGCAATTTGGAAAAGGTGAAATGATGGATCAAAAGCTTATGGTTGACTGCACCAACAGCTTAATATCACCAGAATAAACCAACACTAGGCCATTTGCTCAAAGTTAATTCAATTAAGACTTGGGGAGCCATGCAACTATATATACTCATATATAAGTCAAGTGTAACTACAAACAACAAAGATACTGATATGGTGTAGAATAATGTGCCTGTAGATCAGGGTCTATGTTGTTTGTTCTACCGATTATACATAATAAATTGCACAGACACAGCTCTGCTCCTGCATTATGTGATGGTAGACAGGGTTAGATTCAACTTATAAGTGAGTTAATATGGTAGCTCAGTTGGTACTGTTCATCTGCCTTTCAAAACATACAACAAAGTCCAAGTCCAGAAATATGAACAATCTGATATAATTAAAACCTTCAAAAATCATTTGCATTGCAGAAAAAATCTAATCAGATGATCTCTATATACATATAAAAATGCATTCTTAACCTCATATACCTAGGTTTAGTGTTTTGGGTATAATCCTTCATAAAAAACAGAAGGTTCAAAAGACATCAAATTCAATAAATATCAAACAATAATTCAAAGATAAATGAAAATCTACATATGGATAGAAACATGTCTAAAAGCATTTAATTTGCTTTGACCAAGTTGTTTTTCTATTACAT
>JAEAOA010002332.1:1002500-1070000 GCA_016746295.1 Potamilus streckersoni | reverse complement strand
TCTGGTTCATAGCAATGTTTCCCGTAAATAAATCACCTGCTTTTCTAACATAATCGTTAACTGACCTACCCGAATCTTCTATCTTACCTTGATTGTTAAAAGTAGCAATATTATTAGCATATGCAGTAGGATTTCGTACTAGTACATCTGATAGTTGTACATTACTCGTCTTTAATCGTCCTTGTTTGTCCTGGAAAACTACAACTTCATTTGGATCTACACTTGCAACGTTTAACAAATTGTTGATTTCATTTTTGAGCTTATCAAGAGTCGCATACTTGGATAAGTCACCCTGGTAACCTTCTGTTAATAAATCTACTGCTAATGTTCCAAATTTTGTATAGTAGCTCATTATACATACCGTTCTACACAAAATTGTTGGATTAATATAACATAAAATTATACGATGGCGAAGATAATAAACTTTGACACCGAGCGATTGGTGAAGCATAAACATAACAATGAACTTCCAGACTGTCATTATCTTATTGTTGGGCGAACTGGATCTGGTAAAACAAATTTGTTATTAAATCTTTTACTCAATAATAACTTTAACTATGATAAGGTGTATATTTACACCATCAACCCCCAACAAGACAAATACGAGTTACTAAGTGAATATAATGATAAAACTTCGTGATGACCTTGGCATTGGTGATGATATATTTTTGATAAAACAACCAGAAGAACTCGTTCCAGTGAATGAACTCGATTCGTCAGAGCAGAAGATAATCGTCTTTGATGATATTCCGCTGAACAATGAGGAAATGAACAAGATTAGATCATATTTTTCACTATCACGTAATAAAAGATGCAATTCTGTTTATCTTGCCCAAGGTTTTTATAATGTTGATAGGTTTATTAGGCGAAATACGGGTTGTTTCATATTATTTCCCGGACTAGATAATGTGGATGTGAGAAATATTGCAAACGAACAATGTGGTGATGTTACAAAAGATAAATTTATCGAATTATATCATCGAGCAACTAAAGATCGATATAGTTTCTTTTTATTTGACAAGCTAGCGCGTGATCCAACCAAGATGTTTCGTTGTTGCCTTGAGACATTTCTATGATATAATTTTGTAAAGCGTATAAAAATAATGGACAAACATCAACAGAAAATCGAATTACTAAAAAAGTTTCTCGAAACTCGAGCGGCTTTTAAGAAAAAGGTGGAAGAAGCTCGACGTGGACAATTGACTGCTACAGAAACAACAGCTACGATTTTCAGACCAATAACTGAAGCAATATTAGGTAAACAACCTGAAACTAAACCACTATCAGAAGAAGAACTGAAACAACTGAAAGAAAAAGGTTTGGTTGGAATTGTTAAAGAACAACAAGAAGCAGCTGCTGCAAAAATCATTACTAGATCTGATGAAGACAAAAGAAAACTAGCTGAGTCACTTACAGCAAATATAGCTGATCCTGCTGCTAGACAGGCTGAAACAGATCGATTGATAAACAATCCGCTAGAACTTGAGAGAAGATTAGCAGAGTTAACAACGCAAGGAATAACAAATATTATAACAAATCTATCAGGAGAAATAAAAGATATCAAAGAGGAGCAAAAAAGAGTTGGTGAGGCTACTGTAAAGTTTATGGATGTTGAACAGCAAAGATTTTATTATATAAAAAGAGCAAATTATGAGATAGAAGAAAATGAGTATGATGATTTTTTAAAGAGAGAAAATATTAAAGATATTGATAATATAGAAAAGTGGAATGATGGAGAATATCAAACATTGATCGATAGATTAAATGAGATAATAAGAGATGGAGCTGCTGCTAAAGATGAATTAAACACGGTTACAGAGATTAATAATATGATTCCACTTTATGAAAGAATGAGAAACGGTGTTATTGCTTCAATATTTGGAAGAACAGCAGAAAGTGGTAGACCAAAAGGTTTTGGTAAGGGGTGGAATTTTAAAAGAAAATTTATTACACTTGATAAATTTCGTGTAAAAAAAATTAGAGAAGCAATAACAGGAAAAGGTGTGAAAATATTTACATCAAACGCAGACATAGTCGATCGGCTAATGCTGTTGATATCCTCTAAAGAAGCTGGTAATGAAAGTGTAGAGATTGATAACGAAATTATTGATATACTTGATCATCTAAGATCGAGTGGATTACTAACATCATCCGAGTACGAAATTTTACACCGCGATCTTATCTAAAATATTAGTATAATGCAAACAACATTATTGCTTGATTCATCACAAATAACAGGAAACAGCGCGAATTTTACAGTAAATTACAACCCACCAATAGAACTAGATCCTGCAAAACATGAGATTGGATTAATTTCTTGTACTTGTTGGAACGCCATGCCGAATATTAAAACTGGGATTAATGATGAAATTTTAATCGTTAATGTTAAACAATCTCCAACATCACAAAAAGAGTTTATTGATATACAATACAAACTACAGATTCCACAAGGAGCTTATAACATTACTGATCTAAACAGAACAATAAAAGAGCTTCTAACAAAAGCTGGTGGGAATGCTGATAATTTCGAATTAGCGGCGAATTATAACACCTTACGAGCTAGGATAACAGTGAAAAGAAATATGAAAGTCATCTTTGAAGAAAGAAGTTTTGGAAAGATGTTAGGTTTTACTAGAGTTTTATACTATACCACCGGTGAAGATAAATCTTTGACATTTGATGGAGAACTACCAGTAGATATTACAGAAGTAAATACAATACTCATCAATTGCTCTATCGCATCTGGATCTTATACGTCAAAAGGCAACCGCGGGCAAACGATCTACAGTTTCTCACCAGAAGTCCCACCAGGTTCTCTCATGCAAATCAATCCGCGACAGATTATCTACTATCCAATAACACCTGAGAATCAAATTACAAGCATTACAATGCAACTCACAGACCAATCTGGACGACAAATAGACGTGAACAACGAGATAGTCACGTATTACTTACACCTACGCACTGCCTAGGAATGTGATTTTGTGTACATAATTTTATAAAATGAGACGAAGAAAAGTTTATCGAAGAAAAATCGTAGGTGGATTTTTTGGAAATATATTTACAACAATTGCAGAGAATATTCCAGGAATCGCGCGTAAAGTAGCGCCCATTGCACTTGACGCTGGTAAAGCTTTCGCTACAGGGGCGGCATCTTCAGCAGGCACTGCAGTAGGGCAAAAGATTGCTGATAAGATTAAAGGACCTTCAACAACACCTACGGTGTCTGAAATAAAACGAGTAATATCAGATATTGCGCCAACAGAAGAAACAAAACGAGCTATGATAGCTACAACAAAAAATTATTGTCGCCGAGTGGTGAAGAAATAGTACGTAAACTTGTAAAGAAAACAAAACCGATGACCCCTGCTGCCTTTTAATTTTGTGTAACGATTATAAAATAAATGTCAGCTAAAAACTATCTCGACTTTGCAGAAGAAATTGATACTGACGATGCTGTAACAGAATTAGAGTATGTCGAGTATCTCGATGAGAACTCGAACGAACCGAATAAAACCGGAGTTAGAACTTTTAACACAAGAGACGAGGACGTGTTTCTACTACCCCATAAGGCAATGTTAGAAGTGCGTGGCCGAATATTAGATGCAGCAGGTGGTGATATTGCAGCTAATGTAGAAATCGCTCTCGTCAATAATGGTTGGAGCTTGTTTAAGAGTGCACGATACCAACTGGCCAATCAAACCGTAGAAGATATTTCGATGCACTTACCCATAGCGAGTACAATACTAAACATTGTTTCGTTTAGCGATGACTATTCCAGATCAATAGCCACAAATATGATGTGGTTCAAAGATACCTCATTCGGGACAGCTGTTTCGAGTGAGTTTCGTACTGATGCTGGTAATCCTGCTGCTGATAATAATAATCTTATCGCCAATCCTGCTGCTAATGATGTCGCTGCGATAGGTAATTCGATAAGATTAGCCGTTACACATATAAGACGACAGCAGTATAACGAGGGATTTGCTAAACGAAAAGCGTTTGCCGCAGAATCTCGCCAAATAACGATGATGCTTCCGTTAAGTACAATCTTTGGATTTTGCCGTGATTATAACAAAGTGTTTCGAGGAATAAAACATACGCTTATATTAGATCGAGCTGATCAAAACGATTGTATAATACACGCCGATGGAGTGGCTGAGGGACAGTTTTTTATTACAAGATTAGCACTGTGGATGCCTCAGGTTGTCCCTTCATTAGCTAAAATGATGGAGCTCGAATCTTTACTAGCCACCTTTACAAAAAGATACACTTCCAACAGAACAGGATTTATCAAACAGCCATTCCCAACGCGACTGATTACACGTGGCGTGTAACGACCACGCCCAGCGAACAACTACCGCGACACTTGTTCGTCGTATTTCAACGACAGGCACGTCGTAACGATCAGGAAATGAACAACTCCGTATTCGATAACCCAGACGTTAGACGAATATTTGTGAGAGTAAATTCCAAACAGTATCCTGAACGTGCAATCGAATGTAATTTTGCCGTAGACGCCACCAGAAACATCTCTCGGCCGTACATGTATCTTATGGAAGCAATGCAAAAATATCAGAACGCGGACAGTGGATCTCAAATAACAATAGAAGAGTTTCGATCTCTCTATCCCATCTTTTATTTTGACGTATCAAAACATTTGGAGCGTGTTGTGGGATCGACTGCAGATATTGAGGTCACGTGGACACTGGGCGATGTGCCAGCTGAACAGTATAACGTATACGCGCTATTGGTTAGTGATCGATTTCCGACCATCGATTCAATCAAAGGAAGAATGACAGTACAAGTTTAATCTAACAACTTGGATATAACATTATGAAAACCAAATACACAACTCGAGAAATATACCTAACATCTGGTCAAGTTGAAAAATTATCAGCAGCTGTTGCTAAACGCAGCTCTGTTTCTTTGATGATCTCTCCGGAAACTTCAAATAAAATTGCAGTAAAAGTCATGCTAACGCAACAACAAATCAATAAACTCGATCGCAACAAACCTTTTGTGCTGAAATTATCTGTTTCTCAGGTAACTGCAATGTCAAAAGAAGGTGGATTTTTTGGACCAGCGTTATCAATAATAGCTAGCAAAGTTTTACCAGTACTTGGTACACTTGGACTTGCGGCTGCGTCAGGAGCAGTCTCTGGCGCAACGAAGAAAGCAGTCGAAGGTCGTGGTATCAAACAAATCTATCGTTAATTTTATGTAACAGTATAAAATAAAATGCCAACGAAAAAGTCGCCGATAAAAACAAAATCATCGAAAAAAAAGAAAACAACAAAACGCAAACAAACAAAACAAGGAGGAATTATTCCTTTCGCTCCACTTTTAGCGGGACTAGCGGGAAGTCTGCTGCCAAACTTACTAGGAATCGGACGCGGATTAACTCTACCAGGGACCAGACGTTATTGAGCAATTTTGACATCATTGAAAAATTGAAGGACGTTGTTGGATTTCAAGGAGTATTTTCCAAGGATGAACTCGATGACGTACCAACAGGCGGTTCTTGTGTTGTAAATATTGAAAACTTCAATGATGGCTCTGGCACCCACTGGGTTGCTGTCCACGATAACAATTATTTTGATTCGTTCGGACTTCCTCCAAGCGATCTCATAAAAAAATATATTTTTAAAAAATTTGATAAAATAAATTATTCGTCTAATCAACTACAGCTGATTGGAACATCAGCTTGTGGTTATTATTGTATCATGTTTGTCAGACAAATGCACCAGAGTAAAAGCTCTGGAAGTAAAAACTTTTTAAAGTTTATTTTACAATTTGATGAGCATCCTTCTCATGCGAATGATAATATTGCAATCAATTTTATCTAAACTCCTTGATATAATAATGTCAACATACTGTCTCAAATGCAAAACTAAAACAGAGAACAAGGATGAGATGACGGAAAAAACGAAAAATAATAGAATGATGTTAAAAAGTATTTGTGCAATCTGTGGTAGAAAGAAAAGTATGTTTTTGAAAAAACAAGTAGGATCTAGCGTTGATAGAGTTATCTTAATCAACGATTAATCTTATGAAACAAAATAAAATAAAATGAAATGCAATTGTGATTGTGACAAAGATCTTTGCATAGAACAAGATAAAATCATTACGTACTGTCAACGTTGTAACAACAGAGAAATAATAGGGTTAGATATAGATATACATAAACTAATTGGAAAATTACCAAAACCAAAAGGCGGTTGGACCTTGCCAGGTCATCGGTATACTGGTCCTTACAATCCGCTAGACCAACAACTAGATAAAAACGACAATCCATTGCCAGGCCAAGAGCCTTATAATCAAGTGGATGCAATAGCAATGCGTCACGATATCTGTTATCGTGATCATGAAAACTCGAAAGCAGATTGTGATAAAGTAATGTTAGACGAATTACATGATATGGAGCCAACAAATCTACGAGAACGTTTTGATAGAAGATTTGTTCAAGGAATGATAGGAGCAAAATATAAACTTGGACTCGGAAAAGAATTATACGATGATCTTGCAGTCGAACTACACAGACCTAAAAAAAAAAGTTTCCGAGACGTAAAGTTGTTGCAAACGCTGTAGATGATATCTGGGCAATGGATTTGGTAGATGTATCCAATCTGGCTCAGTTTAACGATAATAAGAAATATTTGTTTAATGTTATAGATGTTTTTAGCAAATATGCTTTCAGTGTGCCAGTTTCAGATAAAACAGGAACGTCAATCACTGATGCGTTAAAACAAATAATAACGAGTACCGAAAGAAAGCCAAACAAAATCTGGACTGATCACGGAGCCGAGTTCTTCAACAAAAAGTTTGAGCAGTTTCTAGAACAAAATAATATTAAAAAATACGTTACAGGAAACGAAGGCAAAAGCGTTGTTGTCGAGAGATTTAATCGCACGCTAAACGAAAAATTACACAAACATATGACAGCTAAAAACACCAACAGGTACATCGATGACCTTTCTCAAATCGTAGGCGAATATAATAACACGAAACATCGAACCATCAAAATGTCACCCAATGACGCTATCAAAAATCCAATATTAGCAAACGAAAACATGTACCGCAGACATAAATTTAAGGTCGGTGATAAAGTTAGAATCTCTTTGACTAAAAAGATATTTGAAAAAGGATTTACTCCAAACTGGAGCGAAGAAGTATTTGTTGTTGATAAAGTACTCTTAACAATACCTGTAACGTACGCGTTAAAAGATCTGGCAGGGGAACCGATCTTAGGTAGTTTTTTACGAACAAGAACTACAAAAAACTGAACAAGATGTTTTCGTTATCGAAAAAGTGATTAGGAAAAAAGGAGATAAAAGTTTAGTCAAATGGCGTGGGTATAGTGATAAATTTAACAGCTGGATTCCAACCCGGTCGATTTTATCGACTGCGAAATAATGCTATTATAAATTTCCTCATACTTTCGTTTGATAGATTTGCATTTTACTGGTTTACATAATGATATTAGATATTGTCTGCGATCGTCAGAGATCGTCATAAGATTAAAAATCTTGACAAATATGAAATCAAATTTTATATTTTTCTGTCGGTCTGGAATTTTGATGTTTAAAAAAGGTCTGATTAACTGCAAAAATACCTGCTGTTCGGTAACGGTAAAATTAAATTTTATAATTTTTTTAGCAATGTGATACTTGACATTATATTTTCCAGTGGTTGGTCTGCTATAATTAGATCTGTCAGTAACAGTGACTATTTCACCATCATCAGATTCGTTGTTATATAAAATATCATCTTCGTTATAACCAACAGATTTGTCTATCATATCATTAGAGATTGTGGAGACCTTATCGCTGATATCACTAGTATCTTCTTCGTATAGTTGAACGAGTCGTTTCATCATATCCATATTATAATATACTTTTTATCTAATTTGTTGTTATAAGATGACTGACAAGGTAAAATATCACCAAAAAGTTAATATAATAAACTACCACGAACTGACCGAAGCGGTAAGAAAATGCTTGTCGGGTTATGGTGCATATTCCGTTGAGATTTTTGTAATGCAAGGTGATTCTCATAAAATATTACTAACAGAAGCAGAAAAAAATAAAATTAATGAAAGTGCAGTAACGACGCTAAAATTTGATTGCGATGATATTATAGCATTTGCTCATCATTGTTTGACTAGAACCGAATTACAAAATATTATTAATCATCATATCTAAAAATAATACTAGCATCATATTTGTTTGAAAAAGCTGATTTTGTTGCTCCATCAGCTACAAATTTTACTGCTCTGGGATTTATATTATAATATTTCGCCGCAGCTGTAATTGATTTGAATTTGATCTCCTCATCCGTTTCAAGGTTTAACGAAATAACAGGTTTTATTGGGCATCTAAAATTAATACCACCACCTCGTCCTTTTCTCACATTTTCCTGTTGGGTCACTAGCTCCAGATTTTCCAATCGATTGTCTGTTTTTACATTATTGATATGATTAATAACCAGACCATTGGGTATAGATCCGTTGAACACCTCGTAAACAAACCTATGACCAGTATAACAAACTCGATCTGTCGATGTTCCTCTAACAGTCACACTGATATATCCCATATTGCTAATAGAACTAAGAACGTTTTTAGTTTTTCTGTTTCTAATAATACCGCGATCGTTAGCCTCGTATAAATCAAAGACCGGATGCGGCTGAAACTCGTCTTGTAAGGATAAATTTTCAATATTATCATCAGTGACTTTACCGTTATAATGATATACTCGTTTCCCCTCTGGAATGTCATCGCAAAATAACGTGTAAATAAAATCTTTTCTAAACATCGTAATTCTTTCAGTATTATCTCCCTTTACACTAATCGTATAACCCGCTGGCGTTGCTTTACCAACAGATATTCCAGTAATGATATTAATAACCGAACCAAGTGCATTTCCAGCGTACAGGTTGTACTTCGGATAAACGTGATATTCCTCTTGCTCACGTGCGCTTGTCAGATTTTGTAACATTATACTAATAGTAATTTTTTTTATCTCTAATTGTTTTTCTAGCGCATGCGCAGTGTGCGGTAAATTATCAATTAGATATTAGACTATAGTATAGCGATGTTGAAATTGCGTGATATAGCCAAGAAGAGACTTATTGGAGAACCTGTTAAAATAGCGACTGCTTTTACAGGTTTTGACAATAGTTATCAGTTTGATAATCAAAACGTTTTAGTAAATTTTTCTGAAACAAATCTCTTTCATCTGCTACAGACGACTGTAAAACGTGAGCTTGAAAAACACAAGGGTCTAAGATTGTTAGTGCAATATCACGTTATATTTTCAAAACTACTTGTGACGGAAGAATCTACTAACAAGGAAATTGCAGACCCTTACATCAACGCAAAATCTAGACGTGTTTTACTTGGTAGTGATCTTTTGTCACTATCTAATGAAATACACCAAGAAATTTGGAAAAAAAAATAGAAGAATTTACCGAATTAGGTTCGGGTTGGAAGTTTGAAATGATTAAGGAAATTTTGTTTCACACGATGAAATATGACGCATTACGCGGTAGTTCGTATATCGACCTGCCACCAAAAATAAAAAATAAACAGTGCTGTATAAACATAAAAAACGTCGATAGCAAATGTTTCCAATGGGCTGTTCTTTCCGCGCTATTTCCAGCAGAAAAAAATGCTGATCGTGTTGAGAAGTATATCAGTCACGTGTCAAGATTAAATTGTGCTGGTATTGACTTTCCAGTGGCAGAAAATCAAATACCAAAGTTTGAAAAGCAAAATAATGTTTCGATTAACGTTTTCGGATTAGATGAAAAAGAAAATGTCTATCCGAGGTATATTTCAGAAAAAGCTTCACAATCGACTATCAATTTACTGTTTTATAAAAATCATTACGTTTGGATCAAAAACTTTAACAGACTAGTTGGAAGACAGTATAATAAAAATAACAACAAAAAGTTCTTTTGTTATCGCTGCTTGCACGGTTGTAGAGACAATGAAACATTACAAAAGCATTTGCAGTACTGTAGTGACGTACAAAGAATAACAATGCCATCTAAAAAAGATAGCATGTTACAGTTTGTCCATTATAATCATAAACTAAAAATTCCTTTCGTCATATACGTCGATTTCGAATGCTTACTTCAACCTGTACTTGGCGTAGAAAATGATCCTAACCAATCGAGTACAAGAAAAATTCAAAATCATGTTCCATGTGGAGTAGCGTACAAGGTAGTTTGTTGCGCTGATTCGAGGTTATCTAAACCAATCCAACTCTATCGTGGTAAAAATCCAGCTGTTTGGCTTCTCAAGCAGTTGATTAATGAAGTTGATCATATAACTTATCGTTTGAAAAGAGTAACTCCAATGTTAAAATTAACACCTCAACAAGAATCTGATCACGAGCAAGCGAAAATTTGTTATATTTGTGAAAAAGCTTTTGACGATAACAAAAATGTACATGACCATTGTCATTTGACTGGACAGTATCGTGGAGCGGCTCATGATCAGTGTAATTTAAAATTTCATGCTCCAGATTTTATTCCAGTTATTCTTCACAATTTTCGAGGATATGATAGCCATATTATAGTAGAAGCTTTTGGTGATCCTGATATAAAATCTCGTCTAAAACTCGATAACATCATCAAATGCATCCCAAATAATTTTGAAAAGTACATGTCAGTTACGCTAGGTAAATTGCGTTTTATTGACAGCCTGCAGTTTATGGCAGCCTCGTTAGATGAGCTAGTAAAAGGTTGTAGTAAATTTAATAACCTAAGAGACTGTTTTGGAGATAAATTTAATCTATTAGCTAAAAAGGAGTTTTTCCATACGAATACCTCGACGACTGGAGTAAATTTGATGAAACATCTTTACCTGGCAAAGATAAATTTTACTCACAACTTAAAAATGAAAATATCACTGATGATGAGTACAGGTATGCACAAGATATTTGGAAAGAGTTTGATTGTGAGACTTTTGGTGATTATCACGATTTGTATTTGAAAACTGACGTGTTATTATTAGCAGATGTTTTTGAAAGTTTTCGAGAAGTGAGTTATAATAATTACGGACTAGATCCTTGCTGGTATTATTCTGCCCCCGGACTGTCATGGGATGCTCTGTTAAAGTTTAGTAAGGTAAGGTTGGAATTACTGACTGATGTTGATATGTTCAATTTTATTGAAAAAGGTATCCGAGGCGGTATTAGCGTGATAACGAAGAAATATGCTGAAGCAAACAACAAATATTTGAAAGAGTATAATCCTGACCTTCCTTCGAAGTATATAGTTTATCTAGATTGCAATAACTTGTATGGATATTCGATGGCAGAACCAATGCCGTTTGGTGGATTTCATTGGATCACGGCTGATCAATTTCTATCAGAGACAGAAAAAAAGATACCCGACGATGTTTCGTATTTCGTTGAAGTTGATCTCAATTATCCAACTTCGCTACACAAATTGCATAACGATTACCCTTTCTGCGCGGAATCGATGGTTATAGAATATAGTTTGTTATCAGAAGAACAACAAGCGTCAGCATTACCAAGACAACATTCTATGGTAAAGAAACTAGTACCAAATTTGCTTCATAAACGTAATTATGTTTTGCATTACAAAGTTTTAAAACAAGCAGTCGATGCTGGTCTTGTGTTGAGAAAAGTTCATCGCGTACTAAAATTTAATCAGTCGCCGTGGATGAGAGGTTATATTAACTCGAACACTTCAAGAAGAGCTGCGGCAAAAACTGATTTTGAGAAAAACTTTTTCAAACTGATGAACAATTCTGTTTTTGGTAAGACGATGGAGAATATTAGGAAACGCGTAAATATCGAACTAGTCAATGATGTCAATCGCAGAAACAAACTTGTGTCAGACGATGATTTTGTGAGCATGAAAATATTTAATGAGAATCTTGTTGCGATACAAAGAAGAAAAACAAATCTAAAACTAAACAAGCCGATCTACGTTGGAGCTTCAGTGTTAGATTTATCAAAGTGGCTGATGTACGATTTTCATTATAATTTTGTTAAAAATCAATGGCCGGCTAGTAGATTATTATTTACTGATACTGATTCGCTCGTATATGAAATCGAATGCGAGGACATCTATCAGGATATGCATGATAATAGATATCTGTTTGATCTTTCTGATTACCCACGTGACAGTAAATTTCATGACGACACAAATAAAAAGGTTATTGGTAAGTTCAAAGATGAAATGAACTCGAGCGCTATCAAATACTTTATCGGATTACGTAGTAAAATGTATGCCGTATTGTTAGACAATAATAAAATAACAAAAAAAGCAAAAGGTCTGCCTCGTGATTTTGTTAAAAAGTTTATAAAATTTGATGACTACAAGTATGCGCTTGATGGTGGTGTTAGTTTTATAAGAGCTATGTCAATTCGGACAAATCATCATAAGCTCGAAACAGATGTCCTTATCAAACGCGGTTTGAGCAATTTTGATGATAAACGTTATTGCGAAAATGGGGTAGATACATTTGCACTTGGGTATTGTCATGATGATAGAGATATATTTGACATTATCTTTGCAAACTAAAATTTTATCTAAACTTTAAAAATAATGTTTGAAAATTTGACAGTAACAAATAGCTACAGCAGCAAAATCAAATATCTAATGATGGACGACAAACCATTGACAGTTGAAATTAATAATGAAACATCAGGCATATGCTTTAGTGGTACCCGTGACAAGTTAAAACTTTCGCTCATCAGATCTGATGACAGCGAGTATTTTAATTATCTCGAACAATTGTATCAAAAGTTGCTAGCGGAATTTAACAACTTTCACTGTCCCATTAGTCAGCAAAAATACACCAATCTTACAATTGATCTTGATCGGTCAAAGGTGTATTTTATGGACAAAAAATACCCTCTTAACAAATCACAAATAAAAGATTTGAGTCCCGTCGTTATGTGAGCGGTAAAGTAAAGTTTAGCCTCTATTACCATGATAATGAAATATTTTTGATATCTACAGTTGAGACATTAACAGTTGGTAATGAGGTATAATACCACTTACCTTACTGGAATTCTAATGCGTAATTTAGTCCACAATCGCCACGCTCTGCTAAATCGTAATGATTTGGAAAATTGAGTCTGACACATCATTTTGCTTATTCTGGAAGATCACGTAATTAAATTTTACCTGTTACCTAGGTATTTTGCAACAGGTGTTCTATTGTATTTGTTTGGAGGTCTAGAGGGGTGGGAGAGGGGTTGTTGAGCTCGGATTCTTAACGCAATTATTGATTGCAACAGGTGTTCTATTACCTTACCTAGGTATTTTGTATTTGTTTGGAGGTCTGGAGGGGTGGGGAGAGGGTTGTTGAGCTCGGATTCTTAACACAATTATTGATTGCAATAGGTTTTCTATTACGTTGCCTAGGTATTTTGTATTTGTTTGGAGGTCTGGAGGGGGTTGTTGAGCTCGGATTCTTACTTTCATCTACTACTTAAGTCAGTATAATCTAGCTTCCATAGACAGCATTATACTAAGGGAGTACAATCTGACTATAAAGCAGTATACTCTACAACTCTCACAGATATAATTTTATTAGGGGAGAACTGAATTATGTACTACATTATAAGGCAGCCTCACTTATAATAAGGCATCAACCTGTATGACTACCATGGGCAGAATTATTTCAAGGAAGTATTCTATAAAGTTCTTACCATAAGTATAATTTATAACTCAGATGCAAAGTATTATACCAAGGGAATACTGTATAATGTACTTCATTTAAGGCAGTCTCACTGAAAAACAATATACTGAGACCCATGTACAGAATTATACTTAGGGAGTACTGCATAATGTACTTCTTATAAAGAAGTCTAAGTATAAAGTAGTAAACTTTAACTCCCATGGTGAGAATTATATTGTAGGAGTACTTAATTATGTTATTTATTATAAAGTAGTCTCATTAAAAGGCAACACATTAGGATTCCCATGGATAGTATTATACAAAAGTTATACTGTATAAAGTATTCATTATAAGACAGTATGTTATATGACTCCCATGGAGAGCATTATACTGAGGGAATAATGTATAATGTACTTCATTATAAGGTGATCTCTTTTTAATGCAGTATACTCTATAACTTTTAAAGCCAGAATTATATCTGGGGAATTATGTGTGTAATTTTTTGTAAGGAAGGTAGTATATATGCATAAAAGAAATGTGTGTGCTCATTTCAAATGACATTAAATAATTTTAATAATTTCTATCTTCTGTGAGTCTTAGTGGATGAAAGATTGAAATTATTTGAGTTTCTTACATTTCCTTTGAAATGATAACAAAAGCAGGATTTATTAATTACATGACAAAGCTACAGATCTTATTCAATTACAGAACCATAATAAAAAGTGGAGGAAAGTGAAGGGCAGTCAGAGGCTTCAGGCATTACATTTTGGCTTTTAAAAAAAAAATATGTATTCCCTCCCTATAATACTCCTCCAAATAGGGTGGTACCTTTTACAGAGTGTGTAAAGACATGAATCCCACTTCAATATTACACAGCAACATTATGTATAAAATACCTCAAAATAACAAACCCTCACCTACAGCTATACCCTTTAATAGCTGCCATGAAAAGCATTACAGTGAGTACTCAGTACTCCTTAGTCATGTGATCAACAATGAGCTCTTTAAAATGGCAAATAAAAAAAATTACAGTATGAATATAACAGCACAAGAAAATATGTGTCACTATAACTCAGTTGATAGAACACTGGACTCACAATCATAAGGTTGCAGGTATGATACCTGCCCTAGTCAGTCAAGTTTGGCTACTGCAATGTGTATTTAAGGGTACATAACTTCCATTTACTTGGCATGATATAGCAAATATTGTTTTGAAAGTGAATTTGAAAACCAACCAACAGCTCCAGTCAAATGCCATTACAAACCTGATGGAGCTGCCAATTATTACCTTATGAAATACTGGAGTAATAAAGTTCTTTACTTTGGCAGATTTGGACTGAATCCATTAGTTAATTCCCATGTGCAGCTGCATCTTAAACTAAGGCTAAGTTAGCATTAACCTGATAACTCTTCACGCCTGGTTAAGAATGAATTTTCCAGATAAGAACCTTGTATACATTTTATGGAAAAAGAAGATAAACTGTGTTCCAAACTATCCCTGAATATCTCTGTTTTTTTGTAGTGTTTACAAAAACTCCTCACATTTAAGTATAAACTGCTTCCAACAAATCAGTAAACAGAGCAAAAACAGATTGCTCAAAAATATACATAAAACCAAACATTTCAATAAAACAAAAAAGCAATAATTCATAGAGAATCTTTATTTAATTATTACACTTTAACATAATTTATGATATATTTAAAACATAAAACCCTACAATGAGTAGTAAATTGTTTGTTATGTCTATAAGTGTGCAAGCAGTGTTGTATTTGTTTTATTAGTCTCTTAACTTTGGATCTATATTTTTAAAACATGCAGTCCCCATTGCAGCAAAATAAGTCAAAGTTTACAGATGTGCAACAAATCTAATCAGGTTATCTACATACCTATTACATTTCATTTATGTATTATGTACATGTACATCATTTTTTGTCTTAATAATCTTAGAATTACAAAAATAAATAAAAGCTGTAATGGCATAAAAATCTAATCACATAAACACATCTATAAAATTTCTTTTGTCTACATCAAATGGTTATGTGCAATGATTTGCCAAGCTTCTGTACTCACCAAGGCCAGTCCTTGGCATGTATGTAGGAAAGACAGATCCCATTTTCTCTCTATGAGCCAAAGTAGCATTAAGAAGCACCCATCTTTGGGACAAATGGACAGAACCAAAATCAAGATGACCATGTTTTAAGCAACGGTCAGCATGCAAGATCCACTCACAAATAGGCTTATTTCTGAATTAGACATTTGATATTGACAAACTGAAGTGTTCAGTGACTATTGTGCATGAAAGCAGGTACATGTATCATAATAAATAGATCTTTTCTGATCAATGATCAAATTACTGAAATGTTAATTGATTCTGGTATATTTGACATGAACATTGTGAATTTTCATGCTGGTCAGGGGTAATAATCTATGAACATATTTACAGAGATTGCATATATAAATTTTTCTTGTATGTTTTTAATATAAAACATCATTCTCACTAGCCAAGGTTCATCAAGGTCCACTTTCAAAGACCAGAATTTGTAGCTGGCAAAAGCAACATTTTGAACAAGTATCAAACTATGGATAAAAGAGTAACTTCCCATAGCAAGCAAAATCAATAAACAAATGACAAAACTCATTACATTATCTGTCAGCTATTCAATATTTTGAATTTTATCTCAACATAACTTACTGGAAAGACAATTTGCATCTGAACTTTTTAGATTAGAGAAACATGCAACCTTTGATGATAAAGGAGGCAGTTGTGATTATTACAAACTCTTTTCCTACATAATTGTAAGAAACAATTTGATTTGCTCAGTTTCCATCTACTGTATGTATCCAATCTGATAATGGACTGTTAGATTCAGATTTGGCTAACTACAGATGCCATG
Organism: Potamilus streckersoni; assembly: GCA_016746295.1. Lineage (NCBI taxonomy): Eukaryota > Metazoa > Mollusca > Bivalvia > Unionida > Unionidae > Potamilus > Potamilus streckersoni. The sequence continues at coordinate 1,053,438 of JAEAOA010002332.1, read as the reverse complement.
GGTTGATGCTGAATGAAGAAGATCAATCAGACAAGGGGTCATAAGATAATGTTTTGGCCAAGGTTTGATGTGGAACATAAAAGATCAATGGCCCTTGGCCCATGAAAATGATATATCATGCAATTATCTCCAAACAGCATACAGGGATATGTCAATTTATTAAGCATTGGTAGATAAGGGTCTACTCTCTTCATTTGAAACACAGATAATCAAGCAACAAAAAATTCTGATATGCTTGTGTTTAATGTGATGCTAATCACCTATTAACAGCTGTGTACATGTTGCAGGTATGGAAAAAGATGTTATTAACAGAACATCTTACTTTGCAATAACATTTTCAGTATGGCCACTATACCTGCCATATTGGATGTATGGTCAATGCTGTACTAACAGAACAAATTAACTTTCCAATAACAAGATTTTCAATATGTTCACCATAGTGGCCATAGAGCTGTCATGTCTATGCTGTCCACTTTTGTGCATATGGTACAGGTGTGAAAAAAAGATGGCACTAAAAGAACAGCCCCAGTACATTGCAATATGAACAGTGGTAAACCACCTTGTGGCTACTAAAATATAGTTTGGTTTCATTTGGTGTTGTACAGCACTGCAGGGCAACACAAGGAGGTTATTTAATGCTGAAGCAATGGGAGTAAAGTGCCTTGCCCAAGCACACACCACTGTAGCCAACCCGAGCTGGTCTAGTTGTGGGATTCAAACCTTTATCCTTTCAGTCACAAGTCCAGCACACTTATCACTCAGCAACTTTGACTTCTGCCTACATTAGTTTTTTTCTTATGACATCAAGGAGAGTACATCAGGCATTTTCACATCCTTGACCACACAGAGGGGTTACTTGAACATGACCCTGAATACTGATTTGGTTGGGATGCTGAATAACCTTAGCTAAATAATCAGGCTATGTTGCTTTATGGGGAATCACATTTTTGGCAATGTATATTGCATTAAATTAGGTATTGCTGTATCTGTGGATACACATCATTTGGCAATGTATACTGTATTAAATTAGGCATTACATGTATATGTGGATGTTCATCTTTGACAATGTATACTGTATTACATTATGCATTACATCTATTGGGACTTAACTACAAACTGCACAGACTACCGGTAGATTCAGCTTGTTGCATATACTATGCCATTAGAACAAAGTCTACACACTTCTCTTTGAATCATCAGAAGAACAAATTGTATAGATCTAGATAATGTCCATAGGTCTTGCTCATTATCAAAATTATTCAAAATTTTGATGATATTACGCATATATTCCAAGTTTGGTCAATAACAAGCTGAGACAATCAGACACAATATTATCCTTGTTAATATGCATGCATCTCACTTGTTACTGAACTTGTCCAAAATTGTGTTAATATAAGCACATATTCCAAGTCTGATTCAAATCTGATCAGAAATATGGCCTCCTAACTAGAAACAATGTCAGCCAATTGGATGCAAGATTACCTCATTAATATGCTTTGATTATCTTTATTATTAAACCCTTCCAAGATCTTGATACAAATCAACATATCAAATCTGATCAAAATCAGATCTAAAATATGCCTTCCTGTAGCTTCGCTAGCCAAGATTCCAATATGTTAACCCTATCTACACCTTGGCAGATAAAGCATATATTTCTGTGCTTCAGGTCTGTGAATTTCATTGGATGCAATGGCAAACTACTGCATCCAATCAAAATTAATTTATATACAGTTCATACATGACCAAGAGAAGAGGAGCACACAACTTTAATGGACTCATAGATAAACATTTTACCACTGCCATCCCTTGTTTATATAAATACCTTTCACTTGAATACACCTATTATGGCATCTCTAGTAATCGATTGGTTAATTGGTATTGCATACTAATGGAGGCTTCTAATGAAATCCAATAGCACTAAAATATCTGCTCAGATCTACCAAGGTGTAGATAGGGTTAACATATCAAAACCTTGGCTTGCAAAGATGGGCTTTCTAATGGTAATAATAATGGTTGGACACAGTGATATGACTTAAGCTTGCTTGATCTAAAATCAGTAGGCCATAGCACATTTCTTAGTTGTTATTAGTCCTACAAAATCATGTAATGTTCATGTTGGGGCAGTATGCATGTTTGCATATTGATTTTTTGTCATTATGTAGCATATGTAACAGCTTAAAACATAATCACAATGACCATATGGATCTTTAACCTAAACTGTTGGACACATTAAAAAAAAGACGTTTTAGAAACTGAATCCTGTCATAACAATAGTGGTAAAAGAGATACAGAAAATAAACAATTGCATACTGAGAGAAGAGTAGCAGGAACATTGTCAATATTTTACATATAAATAGCTGTCAGCTGTAAACTTAAGTCAAGAGTGGGGACATGGTTGGGTTTCTAAAATGGTCGAATATAAAAGGGTCAAATAAACAACATCATATCAGTAACTGCATTGTGTACACATTTAGTAAATGTTGCAGCCCTGCTGTAGTATTTCTAAGGACTGACATATACTCATGTTTAAACCAGAGAATCACCAGACATACAACTTCATGCATATTAATTTCCACTAAAAATATATTAAAAAATATTTCTGAAAAATGCTTTGTATACTGATGACTGCATAAAATTTTAGCAATTTGTCATTTGATCAACAAGGTTCCATCAACAGATGAAATTTTATTTTGTGCTGAGGCAACTGGAGTAAAGTGACTTAAACTGGCATGCACCACTAAGGTCAGCCTAGTCTAGGTAGGGTTCAAACCCACCCATTTCTGATTTTGTTTTTTAAACATGAAAAAATGGATGGGATGGGGGTTAAAAAATGGTTCATTTATGATACTGAAATATAAATCTGTATTGTGATGTCATATATAGTGAAACCTACACATCTGTGCCAATTTGTTCTACAAGAGTTCTAACACTTATTTCAGAAAAGATTTTAAAACCAATTTTGAAAAATTTATAACAATTTGGTCATTTAACTGATTAACTGGAACAGAAAGAGCAGACATCCTCCTGAATCTGTTAAGATGCTAAACAACTGTACATGAACTTCTATATATTTATAGGGTTAATATCATTTAGTGACTTTCTGCACTGTTTGGGATGGTAACAGAAAAATGATGATGAGAGCTGTTCCAAATTCCACTAATAATGGTACCAACATAAGAGATATTAATGATATCTTGGTTGACTACTGTCATCATATGTATGCAAAATTGTATAATTGACAAAATGCCAAATCACAAAATAGTCTTTACCCCATGATATCTTTACATCCAAAGTAAAACAGTTAACAAAAAGTATATATGTAGAGGTATACATGCACTAACCAGTGATTCTGAGATCAAAGAACTTACCTGGCCATGTTGCACTCTTCCCAAAAATACTGACCATTCACTTAAAATTGACCACTAATGTTCAAGTTGTAGCAGTCAGGTGCTGAATATAGCTACCATCTCACATCAGTTAAGGAAGTGTAGTAACACTGCTATGGTGAGGATTGGCTTATATATATATTATCAGAATTAGACAGGTCTAAATGCCCACCAATTTACAACAACTCTCAGTGATTTCTTCTACCAGTCTAAGAATAGTTTCTAGTCTCTTAAAATTCTGTAGAATGCTGCTGTAAATATTCTGCATTCAGAATATCCAACACATACAGAATCAAACTGCACAAGAATGTACAAAAAATCTTAATTCTTCACACTGCTTCTTTCTATACTGCTCACTTAATGTAACCTATTTCCTCAAAGCAGTTCTTTGCATGTACTGACACAAGAAATCAATTTTCACAAAGAATATAATTGAGAAGGTAAGCAGTTCTTTATTGACACACATAGTGTTTGATTGTGATACTGGACAAAAAGACAGCATTCCATTAATTCCAAAAGCATGGATCAAATTTAAAATTCATTTTATCCTCTGTTAAGAGGAGAAAACAGTTGTTCATATTACTTGGTTATTGAGTGGATACAAATCTTTTTATAACCATATATATATATATATATATATATATATATATATATATATATATATATATATATATATATATATATATATAGAAATATATATATATATATATATATATATATATATATATATATATATATATATATATATATCTCCACATTATATACCAGTTGTATCAAATTAAGGCTGACAGTTATTAAGTAAAATAAACTATTCCATTAACTTTCAATTAAAAATAATATAATTAAAAAATTTATTTATCTTTAATGGATGGTGAAAATAGTTACTGATATCTGATTACTTCGGATTCATCAATGACATTACCATACCTGCTAAACTGACAAATATTGTTCAAAAAAGGCTACCATATATACTTGCATATGGCAAACTGTAAACAACATAAACCTTGATCAACCATCATATAATGTCCTGGCAGACCAGGGTCTATGATTTTTTTTAAACTGGTTAATCCGAACATTCTATGCACACACATACACACCTAGATCTGCCAGTGCTTTATGTCATGACATATTCTCTACCTCTAAACAAACAGGGTGACTGCTGACAATTGTGTATGAGCACAAAGGGTGATACATGTCTGCTGACAATTGTGTTTGTTGTTGTTGTTATAGGGCTTAATGCCATTTTTCAGCACAAGATAGGCTATACAAGGTGGCCAGTATTAATGGTGGAGGAAGAACCCAGGAAAACTCAGGAAAAACCACCTACCCACGAGAAGCTACTGGCAGGCTTTCTCACTTACCCACATTAGAGGTGAGATGGCAAAAATCCAGAATGGTAACGATTTAGACCACTTGGCCACTTGGGACTAATTGTGTTTGACCTAACAGAGGGATACATGACAGCTGGCAACTGTCTGACAACACTGGGGGATACATGACTGCTGGCAACTGTGCATAATCCATCAAGCAACTACTCTGAGTCTACAGAGTGGGGATACATGATTGCTGGCAACTATGTATGAGCTTTTAAAACTGCAAAATTATATATTAGTGAATCATTTCACCAAAAGCACAGTATATGCAGAGGTTTCAATAAACAATAATACATACATAAATGCATATTTTACAGAATTGAATGAACTTTTGATTACCAGGTAATTAGACTTTATTAAAAGTGTATCTACTCCAACTAAAACAAGCAGCTGTTATTGAATCATCTTATAGTGCTTATAAAAAATCATTAATATCTTTGTTAAGTTTTCCTGTATGTCTGCCAACCAGTGAAGAATATTACCTGCATTCATTAGATATAGCATTAAAATCCCAAACTGAAAATAAAGTATTTCCTGAGTTCAGCCTCTTGACTTCTGCATTGGATAAAAAGAGCAAACAGGAGTGACTTGCCAACTACTGTTAATGACACTTGCACAAAAAATTCAAGACTTTAGACATTTAATTTTTCCAGATAATGCAACATGACCTACATGGATTTATAGATATGTTGCATCCCAGTGTTAACATATATATATATATATATATATATATATATATATATATATATAAATATATATATATATATATATATATATATATATATAATACAATTTTATCCAGGATAAATGAAAAAAAAAATAACTTTGCTTATAAAATGTATGACAATTTTTGTATTGCAGCTTTGGAATAATGCAAAATCAGAAATATTCATTGGGATAAATGTCAGCCATCCCATATATGCAGTATATATCATATAAACACTGGGCAGAAAATGTTTATTACTCAATATAGTCCTTTCAAAGTTTGGAGTCAACAGACAGTTTCATGGAGATAAAGCTTAATGGTCTGGAGTAAACAGTCAATTTCATGGGGATAAAATTTCATGGGGTCACATTTCTTGCATAACACTCCAACTCCACCAATCCTTCTTCACTGTGTATCAAGTTCTGTGTATATGTGCCACTCCATTGGTGTTGTAAAATGCATATGCCACATATCACAATGCAAATGAACTTGAAAAATTGCATGAATGCATTCATTTCATCTTTATATGCATAAAAACGTGCACACCATATTTCATTTGTCTATTCTGAGTGTTTTTGTTCTACTGTGATACTATGTTTTTCATTACTAATGGCCTGAAAATCTGACCAGCTCAACTAAATAAGATAACAAATAAGCTAGCAAATTTCATCTGTCAATGTTAAGTGGTTATTGTGCAATGTTTCTAAAAGCTTCCTGAGACAGACAAAATAGATAAATGGATCAACTGGACTACATCACACTGCACATGTTACAAGCTGTGTGGGCATAAAGAACCTAATTAATTTGTTACATTTCTTTATTTATTTAACCAAAAGAATATATAAACTTGTGTGAGGAATAAATCAGCATGAGGTCATAAGGTCATAATCCATCATGATAGGACAAATAGTAACATGACCCAGATTTTGAGCCAAATTAGCATCAAGTCATGGTCCAGACAGGCTAAGCCATAATTAACACAAGTCATAATCCAGACGACATTGTGTTAAATTGGCAGGTAGTTTGGACTGTGTATTAATTTGGCTTATAGTCCATACAGACTATGAGCCAAACCAACAAAATGGCATAGTCCATATTCATAGAATAAATAGTCAAATGGCAATATCATTTGCATCTTAAAAATACTAGTTGCCAACATGTACTGATTTCTAAACATGTCAACATTTCAGGAAAAGTCATCCAGGCACTTATCAATCCTAATGATTGGTTACATAGGTACCAGATCGAAGGGAAATTATAACATATTAGTTACATATGTGAATATTAACTGCTTTGGTGTAATTACATAAGTGTTTACACCCCCACCCCACTCCAAAGTTTAAACTTAATTATTATAATACAAGTAGCAAAAAAGCACAATTTGAGTATAAAAAGAGTAATCTATATATTACTTGCAATAATTACAGAAAACAGTATCAAAAACATATATTAATTTTGCTATACACCTGGATATGCAGTTAGTTAAAATTTTTGTCACAAATTGGCTAATCCATAAGGATTAGTATAAGAATACAGACACAACAAAATGATAAACTATTTATAGGTAATATTCACTTTAACCAGTCTATATCACATGTTTACCTCTGCTGAAAGTTTATGAAGTCCACAAATTCTGAATACTGTATTACCAGTACATCACGGCAAATTCTTCTTTCAAAATATGTAAAATGCTATTGATTTGTCCTTTTCATGGTGCAACATTTTTGTCACTTTAACAAAATCCCTCTTCTCTAACATCTTTTAGTAAAAAACCACCAGTCAAATTGATAAAGCCAGTTTCACTTTAATATTTGGAACCTTGTTTTTTCAATATTTACTAGTAGCTATGTAATTCTGTATCAAGCTATAATGGATCTGACAGGACACATGGTTCAAATTCAAGAAACCCATCTGTTTTCTTTGAAACATGTCACATATAGTTATTGTAAATAGAAAATAAGGAAACATATAGCCAAATGGTTGCAAACATTTAAAATACAAGATCAGCAGACAGGTCTACACTGGATCATGGTTACACAACACAACACTGCCTCAAACTGTACCCATTAGTCTGAACCTTGCCAGACATTGCCAGATATAATCTTTGATCTAATCCTGGAGACATCCTTTTTTATTGTACATGGACTAAACTATACAGGTATCCTTTAGCTAATTGTATTACCCAAGCAATTATGAACAGGAGGTACCTCTTAACAACATAACTTATTTCTATGCTTACCAGTAGTTTGCATTCTTATTTCTCTGCCAAGTTTACCTACATGTTCTTATTTCTCTGCCAAGTTCACCTATAATTTCTTTTTTCTCTACTTAGTTTAGCTACATGTTCTTATTTCTCTGCTAAGATCAACTACATGTTCTTATTTCTCTGCCTAGTTCAACTACATGTTCCATTTCTCTGCCTAGTTTAGCTACATGTTCTTATTTCTCTGCTAAGATCAACTACATGTTCTTATTTCTCTGCCTAGTTCAACTACATGTTCCATTTCTCTGCCTATTTTAGCTACATGTTCTTATTTCTCTGCCTATTTTAGCTACATGTTCCATTTCTCTGCCAAGTTCACCTACAATTTCTTATTTCTCTGCCTATTTTAGCTACATGTTCCATTTCTCTGCCTAGTTTAGCTACATGTTCCATTTCTCTGCCTAGTTTAGCTACATGTTCTTATTTCTCTGCCTAGTTTAGCTACATGTTCCATTTCTCTGCCTAGTTTAGCTACATGTTCTTATTTCTCTGCCTAGTTTAGCTACATGTTCCATTTCTCTGCCTATTTTAGCTACATGTTCTTATTTCTCTGCCTAGTTTACCTATTCTTAATTCTCTGCTACATGTTCTTATTTCTGCTTACATTATCTATATGACAATATTTGTTTACATTTCTTATTTCTATTTAGATTACCTATATGTTCCTTCTTCTCTGCCTAGTTTCTTGCCAAGTAAAAAAACAAAAAACAAAAAAAAAGCAAAGTAAAAAAAAACTTGTAGCAAGACTTCTATGCATGCATCTTATCCTGAATGCAGGTATGTGCCAGTTGGTGCATGTTATATATCATACTGATTACTTTAGACCTAATCCTAGCATAACACTGGTTACCTATTGTTATATCTATGATCAGTACCTTTAAATTCATACATACCATCTGACAAAGTCTTTATCAGGAAGCAAATGTATAGAGAATTATTGTACAATGTGAGGATAATCCAAAATCTGAACATGACTTTCTGAAAATGAAAATTAATATATAATTTTCTATATTGCAATTAAAGACTAAAGAAAAACTATCATTACAAAATTAGAATATTGTGTTCCCTTAATAAACATATCAGCCTTGATCTAAATTTATAAGGCCAATTATCTATATGGTATTTCCTAATTACAAGCTTTTCAATCATTTTAATACTTATTATATACTTCATAGTGATGTTTTCTTCTGATTATGAGTGGTCATTTTCTCACCTTTCATTGGTATTTGCTTTGTGTTGTTTGGTACAACAGTTAGGATTAACTGGTGGCTTACATTTTCAAAGTTCATAAGTTTTTTCAGAGTTTCAACTTTTAAACAAAAGTTTTGTTGCTCATTACAGACAAGTGACTGCAATGCTTAAGTCAAGCTAATTTAGACAGTTTTGAATGAAAACAGCTAGTCTTATTTATGTAAATTGCTTAAGCTGGCATGCTAGGTAAATGAAGGTGCTGAATTAGCAAAATAATTTCAAAATTAAATGGTTTCTTTCTTACCATATATATATATATATATATATATATCTATATATATATATAGATATATAGATATATATATATATATATATATATATATATATATATATATATATACAACAAACAGCATGGATTCTGATCTGCAGGTGCTTTATACTTTGACAGATCAGGATCTTTTATGTTTGGAGTTTGACTTGACTTTTCAGCAAGTATATGTTATTTAACAGCAACAATATTTGCTTGAAAAAACATGTCTGACTAATACATGATGAAAAGAAGCTCCATAACTAATTAATTCCTGGAAAATCTCCAATCCTTCACAGATATTCAAAGACAACTAGAGCCATCATATATTGTAGAAGAATCATGTCTAACTTTTAAAAACAAAGATTTTGATTCCATCTGAGTATCATTTGAGCTTCAAAGACAAAATGAAAAATGAATAATACAATATTACTCAAACTATCCAATTAAAAATTATCAATTGGGTAAACTGGGTAAATTTTATTATAGATTTAAGCTCATAATATTCACACAGACAATATTTAATGTCCCTATCATATGAACATATAAGAAGAATAACTCAGATTTGTTTGGGTTAGAAGCTCTCCACTTTGGAGGTGCATTGTCTATCCCAATATGGTTGCATTAAATGAAAGTAAAGTAATATTCATTTTTGGAGAATCAATTTAACCTGTTAAGGCTGTTCCAAAAAAATCATGGACATACTTCTAGTCAGTTATTGGCAGCTACTTTTATCTCACAATGTATGTGGGGATCAAGAAACATGCTCAAAAAGTAAGGTTTTTTTTAGTTTTGACCAAAAAGAAATTGTGTTGAGGACATTACACTAAATACAGTATACTGTCTATATGCTCATATAAGTCCAGTGCAACTGCAAACTGCACAGACCCAGACTAATGGGCATTACCCACTGGCAGATCTGGGTCTATTATGAGTAATCAGTAGAACAATTAACACAGACCCTCATCTGCTATGAACCCTTATCACCTATTACTGCAAATGCAAAGACTTTTTTTTGCTCCTCATGAACATGCATAAATCTGGTTACCCAAACATAATGGGATTTATCTTGTTGCTGTGACCCAAAATGACCTTTCAAACAGTTTGAACAAGTGAATCATAGTTTTGATTTCAAATACAGCCACTCATCAATTCATAAAAAAATTGTGATTGTAATACTGTGTTGTTCACAACATTTTTTTTTGTTTATGTGTACTCCTTACAAAAAAATCTCAGTACTGGCAGCCATGAGTGATAAAGGGGTGCAGTGGATTATCTCCCATGGCTTGCAATGATGCACTTGTCTGTGTTTTACTATTTTTATTGCATCATGCAGAGAGCTGTGAGCTCAATAGTATGAACCTTTTTTTATGTAATTTCTCAGTGAGAAGGTTCCAAGGACAATACCATTTTGCTGCATAATTTATTCTAATTTTAATGACAACTCAATTTTGTCTTATAATGTAACAAAAGTTAAGAACAATGCCATTTTCCCCATAATTTCTATAAGTTTCAGGACAATGCCATTTTGCATCATGATTTACTGTATGTTTCGGGATGTCACACAAACCTGTTAAATTAATAGTTTGGACAAAACATCTTAGCAGAAGTGAAAAATTGGAAATACAAGCAAATAAGCAAAGATGGAACAGTGAATAGTGTTCAATGGTGGCCATGTTTAGTTATATGTATTGGTGACTTATGGACAGAAAAATTGCATACATTCCTGGTGCTAAACTGAGGAACGATATATGGACCAGGATACATATGGAAAAATGCACTTTGCCAAGTTCCCAATGTGATGCAATGAGAGATATGTACAATTTAAAGAGATGAATAACAGGACCTGTTTATTTTGTGGGACTGTGTGAGTGTGTGCATTATTAGTGTTATATGTCAATAAATGTAATAATATTCATGTATTTTTCATTTTCTGTCTTCATCTCTTGAGTGACTATTGTCCATCCTAAATATTCACCCTCCCCCCATCTTAAGTATTCGATTTAGTGTAGGAGAGTTCACAAATTTTTGTTTAACAGGTACTGAATCAACAGCTTTCACTTCATCCTGTACTGTAGAGGTCATAAAAATTGTCTGGCAAGATAGCCATACTGAACTAAAATTTTTAAACCACCTCTCCTAGATTTGTTCCTGTACAGCTTTCACTATCAAATGTCCTACTTACAGACCAACAGCTGACAAACTGTGCTTTCAGCAATCTATCATTGATCTTTTTATTGACATCTCTGACTGTCCATTGTATTGAGATGCATATTTTACATGAGTCATATTAAAGAAAGTGGTTAAGCAAAGCAGGACCCATCTATGATCATCATCTTTACAAGGTTGTATAGGTTAGTAATAAATATCATGCATCAAAGAAAACTTATCCAATCAGAAGTTTATATTTATCAGCAGATACCACCACCACCACACCCTGACCCCGGTAATACCAAGACCTACACCTTCAAATGATACTATTTCTGATAGCTAGAAATTTTGTCTTAACATCAGATTGCTTTTTCTTTTGTAATTATGCAATATTTAAAATTGGTCCGGATTTATAACAGTTAATTTGGATAATTTGGAAAGATCATCTGCATACAAAAATGTTCACATCTAAGGACCGGTATGCTAATCTGAAATGGGTCTATCATAAGTCCTTCCAGAATAATGCAAATTATAGGAATTACCTTTGTCCGGGGATCCCAGATCCAAGCTAATTATGTTGCCAATGGGAGTGTGACATGAGTGGGGAAGGTCAGAAACAGAAGGCTGTAGAGATTGAAGGTAACAAGGGTTAAGATCAGTTTGGATGTAGAAGTTTGAAATGTATTCTTTCATTGCTGAATGCAAATCTGTGTCATAATAAAAACAGGAGTAGGAAGAATAAACTTATTGTGTTACTGATACCAGGGGGAGTGTGTGTGAGTGTGTGTGTGTGTGTGTGTGTGTGTGTGTGTGTGTGTGTGTGTGTGTGTGTGTGTGAGTATATGTGTATCTGTGTGTGATTTGGATTTTAATGTGGCTTTAACAATTTTGCAGTCATATCACTATGATGTCTTCAGTGCAGTACATGTAGTTTATAAAGATGTATAGCACTGAGGTATCATGCAGAAGACATGGAGTATTATGTCCCACCCAGTCACATTATCTTTACATCAGGCTGACAAGTCCCAACACATAACTTTTAACACTTAATTAACAAGGCAAATGCTGGTACCATTTTTATAATTCTTTCGTATGATTTGGCTGGGGTTCAAACCCAAGACCTTCTGCATCCGAGACAGAGCCTCTAACTACTAGGCCGTCAGAGCTGTACTATGGGGGGGGGCATTTCTTTTGATACCTTAAAGCACCAAAAGATTCTTTTGGAGTAACAGAATAATAGCCAAAACATTATCAACAAAATATTTTCTTGATTTTATCTTGGGCAACATGAATTCTCTCCACCTCACACATCTATTAAAGTGCATATTACCAAAAGGAAATTAATAGTTTCTGATTTGCAGTAGTGTTGGATCACTGATCCCTTCTCCTACTGAAAAGCAGCTTGGCAATAAGAAAATTCCCAGTACATAATTTTCCAACAAGAAATATTTAAATTTTATTCCTAGATCAAGTTTATAAATTCATCAGCCTACCAGAGTCTAGAGCATGAAGATGACCGGGCTAGTAAGCAATGTGATACTACAGGTGTTAGGTCATTTGGCATAGTTTCTGAAATTGTGAGCTCTGCTTGAAACAAAAGCCTTCTGTTAGCAAACCAAGCCCATCTAGTGTTGATGGTTCTAACAGCTGTAATTAACATATATCTCTTGCACAAAACACCACATCAACACAACAAAAATGGAATATACTAAGTATGACTTCTGCTTGCAGCATGCATTTTGGTCACTGATACAAGGCAGTTGGATGTATATACTTGCTTATAAGTTGAGTCAAACTGCAAACAACAAAGATCCTTATTCTCTTTAGCATAATGAGCCTTTAGATCAGGGTTTGTTTGTTCTACTGATAACACCTAATGAACTGCATAGACTCAGATCTGCCAGCACATTAAGCCCCAATAGATCTGGGTCTGTGCAGTTTGCAGTTGAACCCATAAATCAGTATATGGGTGGTAACTGTCTTTCACTTCTCTCTATGTATAAATCATTATATGGGGTGGTAACTGTCTTTCACTTCACTCTATGTATAAATCGTTATATGGGGTGGTAACTGTCTTTCACTTCACTCTATGCATAAATCAGTATATGCAGTGGTAACTATCTTTCACTTCACTCTATGCATAAATCAATATATGCGGTGGTAACTGTCTTTCACTTCACTCTATGCATAAATCAGTATATGTGGTAACTATCTTTCACTTCATTCTATGTATAAATCAGTATATGGTGTGGTAACTGTCTTTCACTTCACTCTATGCATAAATCAGTACATGTGGTAACTATCTTTCACTTCACTCTATGTATAAATCAGTATATGGGTGGTAAATGTCTTTCACTTCACTCTATGCATAAATCAGTATATGTGGTGGTAACTATCTTTCACTTCACTCTATGCATAAATCAGTATATAGGTGGTAACTGTCTTTCACTTCACTCTATGCATAAATCAGTAAATGGGTGGTAAGTATCTTCCACTTCACTCTATGCATAAATCAGTATATGGGGTGGTAACTGTCTTTCACTTCACTCTATGCTGCTTAATGTTTGTACACCTTTTTGTCTCACCTCAAAGCAGAAGACATTATACTGAAAGTAAAGTCTCTCTTTGCATACCTAGTGTGAGAAGTTTGCCAGTAGCTTCTCATGGGTCGGTGGTTCTTTCCGGAGGTTTTCCAATTCTTCCTCCACAACTGATACTGGCCACCATATGATATATAGGCTATCTTGTGCTGAGAAATAAACCCTACAACAACAACAATAACAACAATAATAAGAACAACAAACTTCATTCCTCCATATTCGGCACTCCTGGGTACACTGGCCAGCAAAGTCTTGGTTTATAGAAATATTTGAAAAATGTTGTCGAAAAATGAATTAGCCACACAGATATTCACTTACAGACATGGTGTTTTCTTTTCATTGAAATGAGAAAATGTGAGATATCTGATGGCAGACATGGCAAGGGTCTTTTTTCATTGAAATGAGAAAATGAGAGATGTATGTATTTGGCAGCAGACTTGGCTGGGATAGTTTTTATTGGTATGTGAAACAGTGAAATGTTTGGCAGCAAATTCAATGTTCTTTTTTTCACTGAGATGAGAAAATGTGGGAAACTCTGGAGCAGACTGAGTGTTCTTTTTCAGTGAGATAAGAAAATGTGGCCTCTGTTTACGCTCCACACTTTTCACAATTTTTCTAACAAAAGTTTTATGTGCTCGAGGTTTGCTTTTGCAGTGAAAACCAAAATTATAGGACTTTCTTTTATGAACTAAATAAAACTTTCCATCAGTATAATTGGTGATTTTATTGCAAAGTCACATTTATTCTAAATCCATTTTTGTGAACTAGCAAAAATGCCTAAAACACAGCTGAAAAGCGGTATTTCTACCTGTTCCCATTACTATACAGATGTAAGCACTTCAATTTCCATAGATGAAACCTAAAGAAAATATGTAGCTAAACTTCTTTAATTTTATTTTAAAAAAATATGATACATATTTTTATTTCTGAAACCTGGTCTTCATTCTGAGCATATGGTTTTGAATTTGAACCATTTGATCAAGGTTTATCTTGTACATATGGAATAAAGTTTTCCCTGCTTCTTCTTTAGATAGCACAGGATCCCATAGTTCTTATGTGGGACTGGCTTTTCTTTATAAATTATTATCAATGCCAAACATAAAACCTTGGAGTGGAACCACTAGAAATGCATAGGTTCTATTCTAGGATGTGATAGATCAAAAATATGGCACTTCTATTTTCAAACCCTATTTTAAACCCAATCTTTACTTCATCTTTAAATTCCTTCAACATTATGAAAATTCTTGCTTTTCTTCCAAACTGGGGAGATATCACCCAACCCCATAATGTTCATTTTTAGAATATACCACCAAGCAGTATTTGGGTGGGGGTGGGATGAGACTGAATCCAAAAAAATCATTTTAACTGCTTCATGAATTATTCATGTACTGGTTAAACTTCAACTTTCAATGTGCACAGGGGTGAGAAATATACTTATGAGACAACTGTTCATCAACCCAGTGTAGACAAGGATGAACACAGTGCAACTTTTTAAAATTTATTTTCACCTTTACTGCCAATGAAAATGCTGTTGTCAATTTAAGGTCATGTTAGCACATGATAGGCAATGCATGATGGCCAGAATAACTTGTGGAGGAAGAACCCAAGGATAAACTGCAGAGCCTCAAGAAGCTACGGCAAGCTTTCTCAAATACCTACAGCCATGAATTGAACCCATGAGGACAGAGGTGAGATGGCTCACACATTGGTAAATGCAATCGATTCAATCCACTAGGTCATCCCCTGCCCACAATTTAAAGTGAACAATACAACTACTCTCCCGTGATGAGCCTGGACACATCTTGTAAATCTGCTGGAAAAAAGTGTAATTGGGGTGCTTATCATTGGCAATGGCTCTCTAAAAAAAGTGACAAAAATTTGGTAAGGGCTGGGAATGGCTTATTAACAAGACAAGATAGTATGCTTAAAGTCATGTATACACTCGCGTGTTTTATGACTGAGCCCTGAGAAGGGCTAGTGGCCTCCCCCCCTTCCGGGGCCGGGCGCATTTGTGTCCAGTGCTGACACTTTTGACTCTGCCCCAGGCTGGGCAGCGTTTCTTCCGGGGGGGGGGGGGGTGCTTGCAATCCCGGTCTGGACCGCTTTCCCCTCGGAAGGACGCGGGCCTTAGTGCTTGGCCCCCACAAGACCCTAAAACTTGACCTTTATGTGTTAGGAAAAAGTCGCTCCAAAACGGCAAACCCACACTCCACTCCCCAGCTCCCCCTCCGCTCCCTCACGCAGCAAAGACCGAAGAAGGTAACCCTCCTACCTTTATTTCAGTTAGGGGGCTTGTTAGGGTCAAATGAGACCAGTTTTGCCTATAGGTGTCCTTATATCAATGATGTGTAAGCCACCTGTGCAATTGTCCTAATATTCCTGAGTTGTGGATTTAGAAAAAAAATTTTTTTTTTTTTTTTTTTTTTAAAATTTTGTGTACTTAGCGTACTTATATGGTCCTAAAGATGTTGACCTAGAATTAGGTGTTGGCCACCTTTATTAAATTTAGCACGCTTTGTTTTGTGGTTGATTTTTTTTTTTTTTTTGATCGCCATTTCAAAAGGGTCGCA
Organism: Potamilus streckersoni; assembly: GCA_016746295.1. Taxonomy (NCBI): domain Eukaryota; kingdom Metazoa; phylum Mollusca; class Bivalvia; order Unionida; family Unionidae; genus Potamilus; species Potamilus streckersoni. The sequence goes on along the minus strand of JAEAOA010002332.1, from coordinate 1,036,891 downwards.
TTAGGGCCTGTTGCCTTCAGTGCCAAAGTGAAGACAGTGGTTTTGGCTTCTTGTTTTGAACAGTTGGCCGCGTGGGCGGACTGTTCGTTTTGCGTTTGTGCCTTGTCCGTACCAGGGGGGGGGTCTTATTAACAAGTATAGGCTTGTCATTGGTGACTAAGGTAAACAGGTCCTGCTTGAACTGATTGAAACCTTACACTTATAAGCACAAATTTCACCTGTCAGCTTTCAATATCTTTCTTTATCAGAGATATTTTGAAAGAAAAGGAATAAGTGCATGTACATGTAAATGCAAAAATTCATGTGTTTTTCTTGTTTGATTGTTGAACAGCTATAAAATTCACAACCTGGGTCACTCATTTAGAACAGCAATCTGAAGGAGATAATGGAAATTTTGACCATTGATTCATTTTACTATTATCTGATATAATGGAAAGTTTGACAATTCATTTCACATTTATTTGATATAATGGAAAGTCTGACAATAAATTCATGTCACATTTATCAGACATAAAAAGTGGATAAATGGATAAAAAGTTAAACTGCCTGGATAGTAGTGACTTTTAACCAGAATATGTATAAACACACTAACCTTCATTGCTCTTGCCTAATATACTGTATCAATTCATTTTTCTTTTATACAAATAGCCCAATTTTAACAATCATATATATATAATTTTCAATATACATGTAATGTAGTCACATACAAATATAATGTAAAAATTTATTTTGCTTTTTATGTTGCAAATAAAAACAACCCAACACAAACTCAATGTATTGTATTTTACAAGGAAATATAATTTCACTTAGCCAGATGTGTGTGTGTGTGTGTGTGAGAGAGAGAGAGAGAGAGAGAGAGAGAGAGAGAGAGAGAGAGAGAGAGAGAGAGAGAGAGAGAGAGAGAGAGAGAGAGAGATTCATGCAAATATGTATATAATCAAGCACATGGCAGGTTAGTTCCAAAAAAAAATAATTATGTCACCCTCTTAAAATAAAGCCATGATAATGATAGTAGTAGTAGTAGTAGTAGGTAAACTGGAAAGTTTATCAATATAATTGTGATTATGACATAATCTGTACATCTTATCATCCATAAATGCATAATAATTATAAACAATCAAAAAAATGCATAAAACATGTACATGGGCCCAAGCTGTTGTTTGAAAAAGAAAGGTTTGTCAAAGATTTGCATCCTCAATGAAAACAGACACCTGTCTTTCAGTGTAGAGGCTGAGCGTTTAAAATAATGCCTAAAATTGCCAACATAACGAATTACACTGCTAACAGACAGCCACTTTCAATAAATCATATTTCCACCTGAAAACAACTTTCCTCCTCCAACATGGAAGTTTGCCAAATGTATCAGGAGCCAGTGAAAGATAAAAGTAGCTACAACTAAGTGTCATTCACATTGATTGTTTGTTTTGACATCACCATACAAACTTACATTAGAAGTACTTTCAAAATTAAGTACTCCATAGAAATAGAATCATGTTCAGGATTCAGATAAAATCTCATGTGAATAATTTCTCTCAAAAAAACTTTTTTTTAGAGAATCGTTTCTTTTTTGTTTTGGTTTTGTTTTGTTTATTGTTTTTTTAACTCTCAATGATAGTAAAATCTGCAATGAACACTTCAGATAATTTATGGCTTAAACCTAAACACCTTCAATTCTTCCACTTACCTCTACTAATTCTCAAAGCAAACTTTAGTGAATTACTTCCACAGATTGTTTTGATCAGAATGTAAAAGTGAAATATTCTGTGTTCCCACTACCTTCTCAGATCGAGGGATACACACCCTCCACAATCCAAACAATAAACAAAGGAGTAAAATAAAAAAATAATAGAGAAATGAAATATCAGTAATATTATTATTTCCTATCTTGTTTAAACTTTGATACTTTAGAATGGTAGTTCTAGGAAAAAGAATAATTCAGTGGCAAGTCAATTTCCAACTTCAAGAATTACAAGAATATCATTGGTACTTTTGGAAATGATGCAAGAGAACTGGCATGTAACAACATTGTAACCAAGGTTTTTTTGCATGAAATGTGTGAAAAGTAAGTAACTTTGTTTGTTGGAAAGAATTTATTTTGCATGATTTGTTTGAATGGATATTTTTAACATATTATTCTGTATACATAAATTCATAATTCTTTTTTATTAAGGATAGTAGAGCTTATATTTAGCATGAAATCAGAGAAAGCTTTATAATTTCAAAAATGAGCTGGGTTGAGACATAAGTAAAGGGAATAAAGTAATTACAGATGGCTAGGAAACTGTTACCTATGTTGCCTTAATTTGTAAGAATACAGGGCTGGTTTAACCCAATAGGCAAACTAGGTGTCTGCCTATGGCACCAAAGATTTGGGGCAGGGGTCCATAAATGAAATAGGATATTCATCTAAAACTATGTAGACTAAAATATGAAAATAATAAATTATCATGCCAAACATGTATTGATACTAAAGAACAGTTTATAATAATTGATGGGGGGGGCAAGGTAGAAGTTTAGCCAAGGGCACCAAATAAATAAATAAATAAATAAACTTCACATATGTACATGAGCATAAACAGTAATAGGAGGTAATCTAAGCATATTTATTAAATATAAACAATATAACTGGAGTGTAGAAAATGGTAGTTCTGATATCACATTTCACCATTTTAATATATTTCAATACAAAATAATTAAAAGTCAAGTCTCATCAACTAAATTTAATAGACCCAGATGTTCAAACTGTTTTTGTTATTAATGAAAATACTTATTTCAATCAAAATTACAAAAAAGAACATTCAACATACTCTATGATACTAGCTGTTCAACATGTAATAGTATTTATTGCATAACAAGAAATATGTAGGACAACCCATCAGCAAGTATCTAAACTCCTTAGCAGGCATAAATTTGACCTGAGTAACTTTATCAATCCATCTTTTTAATCTCAAGCCTCCATACACATTGACTGATGGTTTTCATAATTTACAAGATTTTTCATTTAAGGCAACTGTTATAGTTAACTCAGTCATGTAATGTCTATTAATAGAAACATATTGGATTAACCATCTGGAAACAATCTATCCAACAGGCTTAAATTCATAAATTTAATATGAACATCAAAGACAAATTTATAGCATTTAGTCACTTCTGTTCTTACTGATGCATGTCAGAAACATTCTCATTAATTGGTTTGCTTGGGCTGAGCCCCATCTAAAGTTTTTGGTACCATATTTCTATTTCTCAACAGCATATTTATACAATGCAGTTGATTTCCTTACCAATGAATGCATAATCAAAATTGCCTAAGCACCAAACAACAAACTGAAACTGAACATTTATAACTGTCTTAATTATTTGTAGAAATAAAACAAGACCAGAATAAAAAAGTACTGTCTAATTTAAAAACAGAAATTCCTCTCTATGGTCATTCTTTTGAATGACAGATTTTATTAAATTTTAAAAAATTAATTTCCTTGAACCATATCTTATTTTTAAATCTGATATTATAAAAGTTTACAATCTTAGAGGGATAAATTTCAGCATTAATAATTATGAAATGGAACATTTATTACAGGAGACTTTGGATTCACAGTTTGGATACTGTCAGACATATCTAAAATGTTTTATATATAACTTTTTTTAATCATCATTTAGAATTTCAAAATATTTAATATATATATTTTACAGGAAAAAGAAATTTTTGTCTTTTCCTTTATATATGTTCTACCAAAAAACAAGAATCTACACTGACCTTCAATGATCCCATTGCTGGTACAAGTTCACAAGGAATGAAATACCCCAGCTCAATTCATACCATACTGGGCATGATCAGGAGGTAACATTTGTCTAAGAACACTTAAAAGGGAATCTGAGTTATTTACAACCTGGGAAGTATTATATATGTACCCTCAAATGGCAGGGTTTGTGACAGATGGATTATTCAGTTATTACAGTGTAAGTTTTGAAATATGTGACAAAGTCTGAAGGAAATACTCTCTTACACAAAGAAATAAAAATGGCCCCAAAACACCAGGATTCCAAAAAATAAATCTAACTAAAACTAATCTTAATTTGTCTTTAATAAAAAAAAAGTTCCAAAGGAATATAAATGCCTCCAATAATTTTAAGTCAATAATCATATATGACACTTTATATTGTTTCTTTTCTCCATGATTGTTTTAGATCTGTACTGTGCACTGAAAGTATATTAGTAGTTTTAGCAATGAACCAGCAGTCTACCCCACACTGCTCATATGGTCAACAAAGCAGAGTTGATTACCAATTGTTTGTATTATAACCATTTTATATATCACCTGTGTTTTATCAGATTTTCTTTATTAGCCTTACAAAGTCATTTGAAATCTGAGTAACTTCATATGATGCCACAGTTTCTAAGATTTAATTTTGTACACATACCAGGCTTAATTTTTCTGTGTACTTCATATATGTGTATCCTGACAGTTTCTTTTGCAATGTATTTTTCAGGCTGCATCTTTGCACTTTTTATCATGGTAAAATTTCCAAAAATGCATACATGAATACATGGCAGTACATGAACACATGGCAATACATGCAAAGAGGAGCATAAAAATAATCATGTAGAGATCACTTTTCTGTAAATGGCCATATTGGATTTGCAAGTGCATCATTTTCATTCTGGTCCAACTAGACATCATGAGAACTTGTACAGTGAAAACCCCATGCAACATTATGTTTTGTTCATGAGGTGTAGCCTATTGGATGCCTAATTGAAACCATTGTCATTTAGGACAAATTACATGTAGATACTATAAAGCATCTTATATTGACAAGCCCTGATATCATTATTCTGTTTTCTGTTGGGAGTAGTAACAACAATATGGCTACTATGCTGGCCATATTGGAGTCAGATTTAAACCATTTTCAGTCAGAACCAACTAAACATTGTAGCAAGTATTCATGCAAAATCTCCATTCTGATATGACCTTCCATTCAGGAAGAGTAGCAATAGCAAGATTTTCAAGATGGCCACTTTGGTGGCCATACTGTAAGTCTGAGGAGCACTTTTCTTTTAGGGCCATGCAGACAATGGGATGAATGTGTGTGTAAAGCTTCATGGCAATCCTTCAAGTAGTTAGCAAAAGCAGTGATAACAAACTTGTGCAAATGGACAGACATAACTTAAAAAGCACCTCTCTTTTTTGAGTCCATTTTTACAATCCACCTATATAATTAGCTCAGTGCATTAAAAAAAAATCATTGATGTCAATTTCTTTGCTTGAATTTCTCAGGCAACTATGGGAGTCATTGATTAGCCTGAAGGACTTCGCCAAGTGTGGACAGTCACAATGGTTGATCACTGGTAAGCACTGAGCCTGGTACTGTTCCTAAAACTCAATCTGTTTAATCTGGTATCTGTGATTTTATAAGGAAAACATATACCTCATGAAATCTTACAAATAACCCACACACAAGAATTAGCAGAATGGAAGTTCTACCATTTTCTAGAAATCTTCTAGAAAATTTGAGAGCTATGCACACATATGAAAGTAAACCAAAAACTTTTCATTCATATTGTTACACAAGTCATAAGTGAGGTCGCATGTCTAACACAAACATAATTGCAAATAACACAAATACCAAGAAATATTTCTGAAAAAGGACAAAATAAATCTAGCTGAGACTGAATTTCAGACCTACTGCTTAGATACCATCAGCTTTAATGCCTTGTAACAAATGAGATTAAATTTATTGACATCGGGTGCTACAGAAGTTAAAGGTGCATATAGCATTAGCTTGTGTAACTCAAAGAAAACTAAGGAACACTTTTTTAGCATACCATATGTGCTCACTTGTAAGTAGAATCCAAATAAAAATTGCAGAGACCCAGATCTGCTATTACATAATGCATCAACATATTTGGGTCTTTGCAGTTTGTAAAGAAGTGGTCATAAGAACAAACAACATACACCCCGGTCTGCAGGTACATTACATTTGTTGTTTTTATTTTGATGCAACTTGTAAGAGAGTATATACTGTATCTATATAGTCCTTTAAATATACAAGGTACATTAGAGATAGGTGAAACAAAAATCACTCCAGCATTGCACATGCACAAGAAAGACTAAAAGCAATTTAAATCATCTGTATAATGAAAGTCACACAAGCAAATCCATTGATCAATAAAATGATCTAGCCAGAACTTGGACATTTTCTGACTGATGACAATATGGCTTATGATTATGGGTACATAAATTGTTAATAAGTCATTATCTCACTTTCTAAAATGAGTATTTACTGTCTGTACTTGTATATAAGGTGAATCTAACTGCAAACTGCAAAGACCCAGATCTGCTGTCACAATGGGCCTCCAGATCTGGGTGTATGAAGTTCATTAAGACTAATTAATCAGTGGGACAATCAACACAGACCTTTTATTATATTATGCATTTGTTTTTTCTTCTTGAGCAATTTATTTGTATCATAAAAGAATGGTATATTTTGCCAAAAAATACATTTAAAAGAGATGTTTTAAATTAAAAGAATTTTCAAAAATAAGCAGATAATACTTCTATTATCTCCATACAAGATTTTATTTCATTGCTAAATGCCATATATCATGTTCTATGGGCCATGCTCTATTTTACATAACTTCAACAAGAAAAAATGTCCATTGAGGATTGTAATCCCAATCAAAGATAAAAAGGCATATAATCCAAACCAAAACTCAAAATGTCAGATACAATTGTTATTTACAACATTTACTCAAAGTCAAATCAAATTACATGCTGTGCATGCAGATTAGGGTCTACATTGTTTGTTCTGCTGATTACTCTTAATAAACTGAACCAACCCAGATTTGCCAGTGTATTATACAACGTCAAATCTGGGTCTCTGCAGTTTGCATTTTGACTCATCTTATAAGCAGGCATCAGCTCCAGGATTTCATCCAAATGTTTTGTTATGGCTTCATAATAACTACTGATTAGTTGGCTACCAGACAACAGGAAGACAGAGGTCTCATGCATGGCAAATCTAAACATCAAAAGCCATACCAAACTCAAGCAGGTTAGATTTTTTTTTTTAGAAAATGCAAACTTTGCCTAAATTCCACCAACCTAAGAAATTCTCATGGATTAAAAGCAGATATTAAATTACAGTTCAACATTTTTCTTCATTTTAATGAAAATGGAAAAATGTACAACCATAAGATCATTGCCACGATCCTTATTCTTGAGAAAGGATTTTAAAACTAGTTGGTCAAAGTGGAGTGATGCATGACCCAGCTGTTCATCAAAAGCATCACTGGTATATAACACATCCTAAAAATTTGGTGATAGGAGTATCTTTAATTTTTTTCCCCAAGATGAGCTGTTCATAAATATAGATGGAGGGATAAAATTATAATATATAATCAATCAATTTACAAAGTATTAATTCAAAGGTATAATTCAAAAGAAGCTAGTGTTTCGATTAGCGAAGTTAAATCCCCAACCCACAACTCTCAGAGAGAGTCGTGTGGTGCCTATTCCAATCTCTGTTCATTCCTACAGTAATTGAGACAGAAAATGATAGTTAATTACATAAATATACTTCTGTACATAGCCCATAACCTGCTGCATTTTTTATGGCCCTGCAATATTCTTGCCATGCCATGTTTTGGGGACAATAATAAATTTACTCCCCATGTATTATTGTTTTTGTCTTAATGTACAACAGATTTCTAACTATTACTGTAAATTACTTTTACCTTTTTTATATCAGAATTCATGTTTTTGAAAATACAGTAAATTCTGTAGTGCTTAAAACTAAATGATTTGTGAATGGTCTTTTTTCCACATAAAGATAACTCTTTGATCAGCTTTAGATTTATGGCTTGCAGCAACCACGAAATCCATCAAGGTGTCCACACAAAATAATTCAATACAAATTTTCCAGTTCATTATTCTATTAAATTGCAATGGAGGTTACATGAAATAGAATCAAGTGAATCTGAATTTTAATGTCAAACAGACACAAAAATTTCTTTTTTTCCATACATCAGCAATTTAATCCATGGGAAAATTTCCAGTCATTGGTGACAACACTGACTTACCAATCTAACTCTGGGAAGTTTTTGTGTATTGCAAGCTGAACAAGATCATCAAAATCTGCCCCAGACTGTTGATCAAAACTAGTTGAATTCCACATTGCCATGCTTCTATGTAGTGAGGTACTGAATGGCTACTTAAGTAAATAAACTTGCCATCCTACTACAATAACACTTTGATCTATCTGGTCCTCCAACTTACACTGAAAGAGGACAAGGAAATGTAAGCTTTACAAACAATACTTTAGGAAGATATACCATATAGACTCACTTATAAATCAAATCCAACTGAAAGCAACATAGAATCTAATGTGCCATCACATAATGAACAGATCATGGTTTATGTTGTTTATTATAGTTATTACTCTTAAGAAGCTGCAGACCCAGATCTGCTGGTACATTATATGATGGCAGATCATGGTCTGTGTAGTTTTTAGTTCTACTCAAACTATATATAAGTATATACAGTATATTGCATGAATGTTCTGATGGGGGACCAAAACTTCATCTTTTGATCTAGTCTGGAAAAAAAATGAAAAGATATAGAAAGGTAATTTACAGAATTTAAATATGATCATAAAAATACATGATACCATATTTGTTTTAAAAAGCACAACCTTTAGACAAAATCTTAATACCACTATTTTCACCAAGGTTTATTCATTCCTGATTTGTGTGTGTGTGTGTGTGTGTGTGTGTGTGTGTGTGTGTGAGCTTTTGAAAGTCTATGGTTTTAAACTATGCAACAGAAAGAAGCAAAACCAAGTTTTGTACAATTCAACAAACACTTTATTTTCCTCAAATAAGAAGTGAAAATTTAAAAAGAACTTACATTACAGTGAATTAAATCCCCAAAAATCCTAAATTTTATAAATCAAATCAGTAAGTAAAGAATATTAAGAATTAGTTCCAAGTCTTGAATGTGCTGATGTACCAATAGTCTTGACATACCACAATGATACAATCCAGAATGTCTTTTAATGAGTTTGCAATAAGCCCAAAATAGTATCTTAGTTGAAAAAGTCAAAAAGCACTGTAATCCCAATGATTAATGTAAAAAAAATGATTCCTCTCACTATCTTAAATCATGGACAAAGGTTAAGCACACAATAAAATTAAATAAACATATCAGTGTGTGTGTGTGTGTGTGTGTGTGTGTGTGTGCTCAAGTGAGTGTGTATGTTGATTTGTGCTATTCTAGAAACATGTCTATTATAAATGAATACTCCATTGCAGTGCTTGAGAAAGAGACCCTAATGCAAAACAGATATGTGTATCAATAATCAGGGAAATACTAAGAAAAATTTGCTATAATTTCTTTCAGGGGTCAATAATTTCTTAAACAACCAAGCTCAAATATAAAAAAAAGAACATCTTTAGGCAAGTTAAATTTCTTGCAGGTAGCCAAATATTTACACACAGAAAAATAATACAAGCTGGAAGAGATCCAAGCAAGCAAAGGTCTGTGTTCAGACTTGAAAGAATAGTAGGCAAATTATTAACAAAACATCTGATGACATAATTCTGGTGTGCTGAATTCAATTCATTCCCAAAGGTATTATAAAGTCCCTTTTGGAATGCAATTCAATATCACATAGGGAAGTCCCATTACCTGATGAGGGTTTGTTTTGCCTGCTTGCTAAAAATCAGAAGCCTTGCTGAGCCAACAAGTGTCAAAATCTGGTTTAATTACTTTTACACATATATTATTCCCATCCTGATTCCTGGTCATACCTCAAAGAAAAACAGTTATATGCCTTGGAATATCTCTTACCCCTTTTATGTGTGCTGTGACCACAGTTTAATGGGAAAAAAAATCCAACTATGGTAGATGGAACAGCTTATTGCAGCCAGTCAGTTCAGTTATTGCTTAGGTAACTTATAGTATAAACTCAAAATTGGAAAGAAAATCATGCCCCCCAAAAATCACATATATGAAATGACAAGTCAGCATGACTATAAAATAAACATAAAGACTCAAGTCTGTTTGTGAGCCATTAATTTTTCTCAAAGTAATAATCACTAAATAGATAGTTTGACAGTGACTGAACATGTAAATTTAGTATTAATATTAGAATTAGTGATAAAGTCAGAATGTAATCACCGATTTTTAATCATGTATCTCACCTCTTTGAAGTTTCTTGTAGTCTCAAACAGCCATTGTAAATATGAATTATCAGGTAGAAAATAAATTCCCAGTGAAGTGATCTTGACCTAAAAAATGGTGGCTCTATGACAGGGCATGCAAGATATAAAACAATACAAACGAACAATGCAGAGGTAATATAATTCACTGATCTCAGATCACTGTTCCTAAAATTCTACTTCACAATCTATTAACAAGAGCCAACCCTTGAAGCAAACTTTTACTGGGTGGAAATCAGCATTTGAGAAACCTCAAGAGTGATGGGCAGAAAGACCTTTTACAGTTTGTGTATGAGTTCCTACTGTACAACTGAGGACTCACATGAAATACATCTAGTCCATTCTTCTAATACCTTCTTATTCCCATGTACACTATACCATATCACAACATACAATTTACAGTCATTAGCATGGAAACTAATTCTACTGAATAACGTGTGTGTGTGATTCTATTGAATAAATTGTGTGTGTATGTGTGTGTTTGGATTTTTAATGTAACTTTTAAAAAATTTCAGTCATTTTAATGTAACTTTAAAAAAATTTCAGTCATTGTGCTACTATGTCTGCAGTGTTGCAGTGTCTAATACTGGAGCATCATAACACAGACACGTAGCATCATGTCCCACCCAGTCATATTATCCTGACACCAGTCCTAACACAAACCTCTTAATGCTGAGTGCCTAGCAAGGTAGCTATTTGCACAATTGTTATAAGTCTTTGGTATGATTCTGTCCAGGTTCAAACCCACAACCTTTCGCATCCGGGGTGGACTTTAACTACTAGGCCACCTGAGCAGTCCTACTGAATAAAGATACAGATACATATTTTCAATTGTACTCATCAGAAAGGACCTGTGCATTCTACACAAGTAGGTAGAAGCATGCAAAAAGAACCAATGTTAGTAAAACATACAATTTAGGTCACTGGGATCTTCAATTTCTGGGTGTGGTGTTAAAAACAATACATCCAATTATCTATCTTTACAACTAAAAGAAAATGCAACAGAAATGAACTTCAAGCACACAAGTTCAATAAAATCATGCAAGCATGAACAAAAGGTCACAGTGACCTTTTTGCAGTCAGGGTATAGTATAGGAATATGCAGTACATGTATAGTATTGGGTATACTAGTATTTGCAGCATATTATCATGTATAGTATTGGATTATGTAAAGATGGATTGCATTCTTTTGTATTCACTGTCACTGTAGTGAGTGGAAAAAAAAGTAAAGACAATTATCTGTTGTACCAGATCAATGAGATTTTTAAAATTTAAAAAGCTTCTCATAAGTGATAAACCTGCCTACATTTAATCTTCCTGCATGTGTTCAAAATGATTCATATAACTGCAATTTTAGAAATCAGTAGCCAGTTAGAATAACATTTAGAAATTAGATAGTTTTCAACAAAGAACATGTTGGCTGTTCAAAGACATAGTACAACATCTGAATACTATACTGATATATCTTTAAATTATATCATCAACTCTTCAACATAAAAGAGAAATCAGACCATAAAGATTTATTGGGCAAGTAGCAATTTGACCTGCACCCATCAGCCAGGTATAGAATCATACTAACTGGGACAAAAGGCAATTTTAGGCTCCAGGATGCAATGCTCCCCTACCCTCCAAAAAAATTAATCAAAGGTCTATTACAGATATCAGCATGAATTATAATTTAATCTGCAAACAGTGTGAAATATACAACTTGATTTAAAAAACAAATTAATGGTGGTTCTTATTGTGAAGATTGCGCATCTGTACCAGTTGCTGCATGGAACTAGTTACTCCACATTCATTACTTTTGATTCTGTTCTGAATTTTTTACCAAGTATACTAAAAAGTTATAAAACACAAAAGATAACATTTTATTTCTGCAATTAACAAAAAACATTATACCAGAAATATGACCTCCTGAGTGGTAATGAGCTTAGTTAAACAGATCATCATATTAATATATACAAGGACATATCATAAGCTCACTTGGTGATCAGGTGAGCTAAACATTAACTGGGCAAGTGGGAAGTAAAATGCCCTTACTTATAAGTAATGTTAAAAAATTTATTATATGCAATTTGAACTGATGCTAAAGTTTACCTTTTGTATATATTAATGTAATTTGCAATATTATGCACTTATTGGACATGATATACAGATCAGAAAAATTAACACTTTTTTTTTCTTTTAAATACAAATAGCTTAGTCATTCAAGCCACTTACCCAATATAAACCGTGTTAATTTTAGAATGCAAAAAGTATGTTACTTCAGAAAATAACAGGAACTGCAAATATCTTTACCAATTTTGTCTTTGTTCAAGAAATTTAAAGATATATTATTATTATCACAGGCATTAATGTCATGGACTTAATAATTTCTGCAATAAATATTAACATTTTTACATACTTAATATGATCACTTTCAGGCCAGAATACAGCTTGTTTTCCCACAATTTCGTCCACTGATTTGTAGAAAGTTATTTTAGGAAGACAAGGAAATTGCATAGTCTGATTTAGCAATAACTGATTCAAAGTTTTAAAGATGGAAAAATAAATACATGTATTTGTTAATTCAATTAATCCAAGTATCTATGATTATTATCAGCATATCCTTCTGCAGGTCTTAAATACTAAGATCAAACAGCTATATACTTTAAAATTTCTTTGACATTTGACTCTATAATTTGTCTTCCCTGAATGCTAATTTAAAAAACAAATATAATACTTTTGGCAAAATATTTTCCTGTCTTCTTTACAATTTCTATCTAAGATCATCAATCATGTGCTCTTGATTGGTGCCCAAGCACCAATAAAAGACAGCAATACAATTCTGTCAACCAATAATATTGTTCATCTTAGCATTTTTTGGGCAGTGAGCACATTCTATTCAGTAACTTGGAATTTGCTCAAGCCAGTTTATTTGTATCATAATGATCTTTTTTTTTTTTCTACATCCTGGCTACAGACACCATACATTTAACTTATTCAAATTTAAAATACAATTATTACTGACACAAACAAATACCCTTAATATCCAAAACTGTAATTATTAATATATTACAGCTTATTTAGTCCTACATTTTAAGACCTTGACACTGATATTTATGTTTTTGGCATCTGGGTCTTACAGCCTAACTAAAGGCACTGAGTAGCATGTTTTGATGTTGACTAACATTGTAGTTAAAGTAAAATTTTCAGGAATATCTCACACAACTTGCAATCAATTATGACTCTTTTCCACAAAGTAAAGTCATAATATTTTAGTCAGACTTTACTGACTCTTGTGTCTTTTCTCTAATAAATTCAAATTCTCATAAAAGAAATGGACTTGTTTTCAAGTTTCATTGGCCTATATTTCAGTTGTTGGAAAGCGATCAAATCCAAGAACTGAAATCAGGTTACGTTAAAATATCATTCTTTAATGAAATGAATAAAAATATATTATGCCTATTGGAACTGTAGGCAATGTTTTGTTTATTTCAAGAAACATATCCCTCACATGAACCTACTTAAACATACTTTGGCATACCTAGACTACCATCGCATTTCAACAAATTCAATGGAACATGAGAATGCTTCCATTTGCTATTGTCATCTTCTGATACCATCAGGATGAAACAGCACAGTATGTATATTAATTACATATAAATTTTGGAAAAAGTGTTGGTATGAGCAGCCTAGTGTGTGAGATAATTCTTAACTTTTGACTACTCATTTCAATGTCAACTGACATCAGAACACGCTATACACGCTATCATTATTTGGGGAGTAAGACATAGTACTATAACATAAATAACATAATACGTCTAGCATTGTAGGACTAACAGCTTATCATGTAGTACTATTACCAGGATGAGATATGCCAGAGATTTACTGCAGCCAGTTCGGACACAGACAACAATAACCGGAACTGCAATGATGCAAATGGACGAAGGAGAATATGCATACACTTAAAACTTGAAAATGATTGTCATTCGAATGTCAACAAACCTTAAATTCAGGCTGAATTAGGTGTTAATCGCCATGATATAAAATTGAACACAGTGGGAAAGAAAGAAAATGTTCAACTCATAATCACAAGATTTTAAAAAATTAAAAAAACAACTCATTCCCCGTCTGTAATATTTATAATGGAAGTTCGTCTCTATCGCGTTATCATGACTGTTCTATTGTACGGTATAGCTACCGATTTCAACGTCCAGGGCACTTCCAATGACAGACTTTCGAAATTTGATTGAATGGCAATGAGTTAAGAACAGAAGAGCAATTTTACAATGGACTAAGTAAAGGACGAGTAAAGCAGTACATACCCAAAACTCATCATTGAGGCGTTAACTTTTCCTTTCTTCCCAAAGTCATGTCTTCAGCTGTTACTGGCTTCGTTATTGACGGAAGCAATGCTATAGACTGGTTTTCTATGCGTATTTTATTAAACCATGATCTACAAGGCGATCTTTTCTTTCTTTCTTTTTCGCTTGGTTATAATAATAATAATAATAATAATAATAATAATAATAATAATAATAATAATAATAATAATAATAATAATAATAATAATCATCATCATCATCATCATCATCATAATCATCATAATAATCATAATAAAACATAGCTCAATTAGTACATTCAATTATCCTTTTAGGCCTGCTCTGTAACCTTAGGATAACAAGAATACTATTTCTAAAACTATGAGTTCTTTAATCTTTAAGAGAACAAGAATAATGTTCATGAAATTATAATGAGTTAATTAAGATAACAAGAACACTGTTCATAGGAAAACTAAATAAATCTTTGTGAAGAGGAGTCATACCATATATACTCATTTATAAGTCAAGTCCAACAACAAACTGCACAGACCCAGATCTGCCATCACATAATGTGCTAGTAGATCTGTGTCAATGCAGATTGTTAGGAGCCATTGGTAGAACAAATCCTGATGGACCAGAACATTATAAGTAGATATATATATATGTATGGTATTTATGGTTGTTAGTCTGTTTGTCCTCAGTAAATTTATATGGCATTTATAGTTGTTTGTTTGTCCTCTGTAAATATGTATAGTATTTATGATTGTTTGTCTGTTTATCCAAAGTAATTATATATGGTGTGCATCGTTGCTTGTCCTTAGTAAATATATATTGTATTTATGGTTGTTTGTCTGTTTGTCCTCAGTAAATATTTATGGTTGTTTGTCTGTTTGTCCTCAGTAAATATAAATTGTATTTATGGTTGTTTGTCTGTTTGTCCTCAGTAAATATATATTGTATTTATGGTTGTTTGTCTGTTTGTCCTCAGTAAATATTTATGGTTGTTTGTCTGTTTGTCCTCAGCTTGATATTCCCTTTAACTTGCACTTCATGATATAAATCCTTCAATATGTCTCTGGGAGAAATGTTTGTAATTGTGTTAAACAACACAATTGTACATCCATTTTTATATTTACAAGCAAACAAATTTTTGTCAAAAGTTCTGACCAGACTGTATTTTTATAATACAAATATACAGATGCTCCCATATTTAATTTGAAATCTAATTAAATTCCAATCTCCACTGGCTTATGTGAATATCTGACAGTGATTACTTATGGGTCATGTTATGGTGACCATTGAATGAGCTTTCTGAAAGTGAAATCAAATTGTGTGGCACACATCAATGCTCTTTAGCCATACAGCAATCTCCCAAACATGACAATATCAGACTTCATCTAACTGGTTTATAAAATTGGTGATTATGGTAATTACAAAGGTCCTCAGAACAGACTTCTAGCAGTCACTGTCAGATCTTCACATAGGATAATGAAGATATGATTTTAATCAGATTGATATAATGTTTGACTTCAGTTCATGCATTATTTTGTAGAAAGTTAAAATGCCTTATATGCTTGCCTAAACAATGAATCCACTACAAACTGCACAGACCCAGATCTGCTATTGCATAAAATGATAACAGGGATGGGTCTATGCAGTTTATTAAGAGAAATCAAACAATAAAACAAACAGCATAGACCTTGATCTGAAGGTGCATTATGCTATGGCAGGTCAGTTTGACTTGACTTAAAAGTGACCATACATGGATTGTAACAGTAACTGCAGCCTACTTTTTGAAGGACACTGTATACAATCTGAAATCATGCATCTTCTACACATGATCACCAAAGTTACATCTGAATATTATGCAGCAAGGTAAAATTGTGACTAGGTTATTTTTAGCAGAATTTATTGTGTATGGCAATGATTCATAAACACATGTTTCAAAAATAGAAAGCAAGAAACTGTGGTTTACGGTTCTTATGGCACAATATGCAGTTTGTAGAAAGTATTGCTGGTCCATATTTTAATAAATTCATGCATGACCACTAAGGCTTCTTAGTACATATATGATGGGCTGAATATATAATTGCACCTGAAACAGCATATCAAAGATTTCCTAAGGTGTTCATTTTATTTTGCTGTCTTCTAAACATATATGTAATATTGTTGGCAGACCATTTTACTCCAGTTTCACTTGTGGAAAACATTATTTGCAAAGTCAATACCATAAATACTTGCTTATAAGTTTAATCCTACTGCAAGCAACACAGACCCTGATGTGCATCATGTAGATCAGGGTCTATATTGTTTGTTCTACTGATTGCTAACAATAAACTGCATAGACCCATAACTGCTAGTGCATGATGTAATGCCAGATCTGGTTCTATGTAGTTTGCAGCCTGACTTGACTTATAAGTGAGAATGTACCACATTATTTTGAGATTAGGCTTTAAAACTGAGTGACCATTTTTGAAAATACTTTTACCCAGACAAAAATAATAAGTTATCTGTATGTATGTTTTGGTAACATTTTACCTGGCCTTACTGACACACAAGGCTTGATAAATGAGTTCATTCCAAGCCAAATTATGCAGACATTACTATTTGAACAATACAAAGGGAACATCAGACAAGTAAATTTTCATTACTAACATCACCAATAAGATGTCTTACTCTTAAAGAAAAAGAATTTTGCAAAGACAAAGTTTGGAGATGAGTGTATATTAAACCTAAACATTTTATAATAACCTGACTTTGCATTGGTACATACATACATACATACATACATACATACATACATACATACATACATACATACATACATACATACATACATACATACATACATACATACATACATACATACATACATACATACATACATACATACATACATACATACATACATGCATACATACATACATGCATACATACATGCATATTATTATTATTATTATTATTATTATTATTATTATTATTATTATTATTATTATTATTATTATTATTATTATTATTTGTTGTTGTTGTTGTTCCTCTCTTTTTTTTTACTGTGACTGTGGTTGTTTTCATCCGCAACTTGTACATAATGGTAAGGAAACTCTAAACCATCCAAGATTGACTGGTTTTATACAAAGAATACACTCTACTTGGAACGATGTAATTATTTTAAAACCAAACTACCTTCTTAACGCATTATCTCGCGCGATAACACGTAATTTGGCAGGGTATTTTCCCCAGTTTACAACAAAAATAATACAACACAACAAAATCTGTTATTTTACGAAACGTTTCCCAATTTCTGCCAGTCTCAACGATCATAGCAAATATGGCAACGGCATCATTGTCTCCAGGACCTTCTGGGTCAGGTAAAATGGCTGTTTAAGGTTCATTAATGTAGTCTTCTATAGACCAAGTGTTGAGAATAAACAACGTCTGGTGGTGCAAAGTAATTAATACAAATGAAATACTTGCAGAATATTGTTCTTAAAGTAATAGTAACTTGAGTAATATATTGCATTTATATATTTTTTGACCTTGAATCGCGTCCATTTCATCTTTTATGGGCTGAAACCCTACATCATTCAGATGCCGTCCAATTGAGCTTTCAGTCTGGAAAACCAGATAGTGACGGTATAAACTAGTCCTACAATGTAAGACATAGCACATGTCGTTTGTGTTTAAGTGCTGTGTCTTTCTACCCAATTAAGGGTCTTTCATAGCCTGTTCTGATGTCGGTTGACATCGGACCGAGTTGTCAGTTTCAAGAATATCTCACACACTTGGCAACCTATACAGATAACTCTTCCACTAAGTTTTGTCATTAATATGTTCACTGTGCAGTCTTTATCCTGGTGGAATCAAAATATGACACTAGCAAATGGATTCGTTTTCATGTTCCATTGACATACATTTGAATTTGTTGCAATGTGATGACAGTCAATGTAGGCCGAAGTAGGTTTATGTGGGAGATATGTTTCTTGAATGAAATGAAACGTTGTTTATAGTTCCAACAGGCATAATATATTTTTTTTTATGTTAAAGAATGATATTTCAAACCTGATTTTCGGCATTTCCAGCTTTCATCACTTTCAAGCTAACTGAAATGTAGGCCAATGAAACTTTGAAAACGGGTCAATTCATTTTGCAAGAATTTTAATTTATTAGAGAAAAGTCATCAGAGTACTGACAAAAACAGTACTTTACTTTGTAGAAAAGTGTTATTTGTTGCCAATTGTGTGTGATATTCCTGAAAGTTTGACTTTCGATATATTGTTAGTCAACATCAAAACAGCTACACAGTGCTGTTAGTTAGGCAGTAAGACCCATCACTTCCTGATGGGTCTTACGTGGTAGGACTAGGTAGAAATGTGCAAGGCCATGGGATGATTTATTTCAGTTAAATACAGTCTGATATACACAAGCAATACATGGACTTAAATGCTCAAAGGTAACAGTGCAAGTGTTGTTTTGTTTTTTAAATTGCCTCAACTAAAATTACACTTGCACAAAATGACATATTTTGACAATTAGGTAAACATGGGTATTATTGGTAAGTGGGTCAAGTTAATCAGCCTCTTTAAATTTAATTTCCAATTATTAGAATGTCACACTAGAAGAAAACTTTTTGGATATAACTTGCAGGGTTCCTGCAGGTCATGGAATCCTGGAAATGTTTTGGAATTTAAAGTTTGGAATTTGTCAAAACCTTGCAAAGTTTTGGAAAAGTCATGGAATTTGTTACAATGGAGCTAAAGAAATTGATTACTTCAAATTTCTTAGAGCACTGATTACCAATTAAATAAGATGATAAAATTACTATCGATAAATGGTTTCAATTCATATAACAAGAGTGAGTTCCCCTAATGGAAGTATCACATGTTTTCCAGTGTAGTTCACTAAATAAAAGAAAGCATCTGGAAAGTAATGTGTTTTGTTAATATTGTAAATAGGAACACATACAAAGACTACATAGGATTGTTTTCTTTTTTCTTTTGAATACAAATTACATTGAACATTGGATTATGACATGAATTGCTACATAAAGTAAAGTGTGCTAGCCCAAGTAATTTAAAATGAACATATTAAAAATATTTGTTGTTAACTTTGTTATTTTAGATTGAAAGATGTCATTTAATATGTTCATTTACTTGACAATGCAAGATAGAACGGTCCTTGAGTTTTATGAAATGTCCCTGGAAAAGTTTTGGAAAAGTCATGGAATTTGTTTTTGTTAAGTTTACAGGAACCCTGTATAAATTTACAATAAACCATTTTTGTGTAAATCTATTTAAATGGGCAACTTTCAAGGTGAAACTATAATTCGGATGCATTTTGTTGGTGGGTTGTTAGTTATGGCTACAAGGCAGTTGTATGTAGGTCACATATAATTCAGTAGTAATTTTCCCACTGTTTTCCATTACTGTTAGTTGAGAAGTATTGGTTAGTCAATTTGAAATGTCTTTTATTTTTAGTTTTTTATTTGTATCATTCTTTTTTATTAACTGAATATTAGATCAAGAGTCATAAGTTATAATAAATGATTGTACCTGACAGTAAAAATGTTAACTTGGGTACATTCGGTCAACATTTCACTGGATTATCATAATAGCTGCCAACCCTTACGATTATGGCATGAATTTCACAACATTTTGAGGGATTCATGCCACATGCCAAAAAAATCACAAATTTCCCAGTTCTCAGTTATTTTAAATCTTTAATAAAATAGCTGATTTTCCCATGAGTTTTTTTGTCGTATATCAGCAGTTGTTGAAACGGTCCAGTATTACTGGTCGCAATATTAGTAGAACTAGAGCCAATTGATACAGTTGGCCTGGTAGAAAGCATTTTTATCATATTTTAATCTATTTTGTATAGGAGTAATGTGATGTGATTATTATTTTTTAACGTAGTTTTAACAATTATTCAGTCGTATTGCTACAATGTCTGCATTGTGGCAGTTTATAGTGATGTCTAACACTGAGGCATCATGCCACAGACATGTAGCATGATGTCCCACCCAGTCACATTATCCTGACACCAGGCCGACCAGTCCTAATACTAATCTCTTAATGCTGAGCATCAAGCGAGGCAACTGTTAGTACCTTTTTTGTAAGTCTTTGGTATGACTCGACTGGGGATCAAACCCACAACCTCCCACATCCCAGGCAGACGCTCTAACCACTAGGTCACTGGAGTGGTTTGTATAAGAGTAGTTTTGCAAATGCTTTTGTGAGAAACTGGAGCCTAACTCGAATTGGGTCCCAGCAATTGCCGTCAGCACTGATGTGAATTACCACTCAGTATCGATATTGAAAATGTCTTCACCACCAAGGAAAAAGAAATGTAATACACAAAAAATTAAGTTAAGTTTGGAATATGCCAAAAATTCAACCATCAGACAAGTAGATTCTAAGATTTGTGTAGTCACATGATTAGGAATGCAAATAGTCAGATCTAGATCAAATTTCAGCAACAATATCCTTTTGACTAGTCTGTCACCAGATTAAAGATATAACAAATGATATGCTTGCTATTTTTAAAAAAAATCAATGTATTCCTATTGATTTCAAGCAGGTATATCTCAATAAAAGGTCATTCAAGTTCGCTAGGCCGTTTAGTAAGTGGCTACCCTATGCTGACACCAGATGGTGTTGGTGAATTCCAACTTTTCAATAGGCTGAAACATTGCGAGTTTCTTGATGAACACAACCTACTTTTATCAGCTGAATCCCAGGCTAAACATTTGTTCCAACAAATATTTCCAACCTTGAAGATCGTTTCACAAATTTATGTCAAAATTAAAATATTTTAATCCTGTTTTCACTAATTATGAGCCTGGAGGGTTGGCATCTATGCATCATTCAGATTGTTCATGTATTTTTCATATTGCATGCTCTAATTTGTAATTTGATTCACATCAGTATTTAATATTGGCATCTAGTGAAAGGAACATTGAAAGTGAAACTAGAATCTAATGAGGGGTTGTAGTAAAATATCTTTGCAATTGGTGAGCACCTGAAAAAAAAAACCAGTCTCAGTATTTGGTTTCCGTTGTATTTTATCATTTGTTAGAATAAATTTGAGATATTGTATAATTCCAAAGAATACATAATAATATATGTATTATGACAAAAAATATATATTTTGAAGTGAATCAAAAGATATATTGCATTAACATTAGAAGACATAAAAATTGCTATTTGGCTTCTTTCTTAAAATAAACAATAATAATTTATGCTTCTGTTCATATTTTAGAATCATACCTAGTAGTGGTATAATGATATATCATCAGTACACCACAATTTCGCAATTCAGATTGGTACAAATCTTATGTATATTGTTATTTGTTTCCCCCAACTGTATATTAGTTAACTGCTAGTGGTACTAGATTTACTTGAAACCTAATATGGAAATAAGAACTTACACTTTAACTAATCAAATGCTTTTCTTAAAGCAGATAGGCAGTTTTCAATTTTGTTTATGGCTTTATTTAACACATGATTGGTTGTACGTGGTGACCAGTATATTTAGTGGATGAGGAACCTGGACCCCCCCCACCGAAAGAATCACTGACCAATGGGAAGCCACAGGCAAGCTTTCTCACATAATGAATATTAGAAGAGCCTTGGGCTCATGTCTGTATGGACATGGAGAAGGTGTCAGTGTAAAGGCAAGCACCTTAGAACACATGGCCATCTAGGGCACTCAGTTGGTCATCAGGGAACATGACCAGAATGGTGAAATTGATTAATCACTTTGAACTTGTAAAATATTTCAGAGGGGTGCATAACAGTATTTCATCTAATGTTACATTCAGCAGTCTCATCTGTTTTGGTGCAATCCTAGTCTTTTTTAGTTCTGGAAAGGTCCTGTTTAATTGCCATATTGTATCTAACCCTTTAGGGTTTAGGGATATACTCCTCAGATTTTCAGACTAAAAATGGTTCATGAGTAAGTCTTATGTGTTAAGTTATAATGTGACATTGGCCCTACATCAGTTAGTAGGAGTTCATAATACTCATAATTAAATAATTGATCAACTCAGTGTCTTTTCTATTTTGCTATTGTATTTTAATAAGATGTGTGATTTGTCACATTATTATTGTCTTTTTTTTGCTCCAAGAGAACAATAAATATTATGAAATGAATGTCTTAAGAGAGTGCAGATACAGAAATTACTCACTAGTCAAGTATTATTTATATTGTGTAATTAATCTGGGGTGTATATGGCACACAGTACCTATTTAAACAGGTATCACATGTGAAAATTATAGGATATTATTATTATTAATGTTCTCTTTCAGATAGCTTTTATTTCATAGATCAATGTTAGAACATTCAGTGGCAAAGTGTGGCTATACAAAAAAGCCCTTGGATTACTCATCCAGGCTGCCTTACGTGCTCAAAGTACACATGTAATAATCATTATGCTTTGTGCACAATTTGGACTAATGAAGCCAACTCCAATACATGTATAGAGGGCAGTGGAAATGTCAAACTTCCTGGTCATCTGAATTGATCAGGATTTTGACTTGCAAAACCCCAAGAAGAAACCTACTGTAAAAGCCCCAAGAAGAAACCTATTGTAGGAAGACTAATTATTCAGCTCTGAATCAATAATCCATGTCACCAGTCTCATTAGAAACAGGTAAGGCCCTACCTATCTGAGAGAATGAACATTTAGGTAGATTGCCCGCTCCCTCCTCCTACCAGAAAGTGAGGAGGGAGGAGGTGCACCTGTTGTCTCTGGATAGTGTGTTGCTGCTTTCTGCAAGGAAGAAGTGGATTGCTGTACTTAGGGTAGTGGCACATCCTCTTAAGGGAGAGGAACTGTACCTCACCCTGCCCAGAGTGTTCTAAGTGATGATGCATTATCAATCCTCAATGGTTCCAATGGATTTGAAGTTGAAAGAGTTCATTTAATGCTTCCTATTAGGCCTATAAGCTCTTCTCCATTGGACGAAGAGAAGATCTGGTAAAATGTTAAAGCTGTAAATGAAGTTTACTGTCTTCTACCAACAGACTTATTTTCCAAAATTTACCCAAAGCAAGTTCAAGAAAATCATTTCCATTTAAGAAAAGATCTCTGAAACCTAATCACAGCCAGATCTACCTTGAGACCTGTGGTCTATTACTGGGTACATTCCCCAAAGTGACCCAATAAACCTCCCCATTTGGACATACATGCTGAATTACAGAACCAAAATAAATGTTTCCTATTGCAGTGGTTTTAAAATTAGGGTAGGTATGTAGTTGTTTTAAACATTAAAAATATTATAATGTTTAGTACACAATTTTCAATAGATGCAAACTCTGGTTTTGACATGTTGGATTTGAATATGACCCATATTTGACGCGCAGAAATTCAGATTGTTTTGATGTATGTAGATTTGGACCAGTGAATCAATCTTAATTACTATTCTCCTCTGGCTTAGTCTTTTACTAAGAGTGCACTGTCTATAATAAATTTACTGTTGGAGGCACTGATTCACATCTGCTTGACAACAGTTTATGCTTAACTTGGCCAATAATGCTGCAACAATCGAAGATATATATATATATATATATATATATATATATATATATATATATATATTAACTGGGCAGAATAAACAGTTTACTGATATCACGCTTACAGCTGATGTGCATCTGAATTAAAATGGATTGTTTTGATAATTCATTTGAAGTTTATGATACAGAAAAGGAGACAATTATGACATGAATAGACTGCTTTTTGATCATATACCAATATTGGTATATTTGGACATCAAATTATTATGAACTGGTCAAAACTGAAGCATATTGCAGCTTGTAAGGTTGATTGTCAAGACAAGTGCAATAACTTTAATTGTTTTTATTGGCAACTAATTTCCTTCATTTTGTGGAATGTTTCTAAACCATTTTAAGCATTTGTGACAACACTGGAATCATTTCTGATAAAATATGAGCACTTGTTTGATTGCTACTTAAATTATAATAATTTAGACAAAACAGGATGTGAGGGTGTTGTTATGGTTGGTTTTCAGGTGCTCCCAATATTGTAATTAAACAATTTATAGAAGTCCCACCAAGGCTTGATTTTGGTTTGAAGTTGAATTAGTGAAAGATAAATGTAAAGCTCTGAGCCCCCAGTCAGCAGTACCAACAAATGGTTAAATATATAAAAAAGGTGAAATTCAATGAATAGCAAGCAATTTAATAACAGTTCAGTAGTCCAATGATTCAGATCTCCAATTAAAGTGTAATCACACCCACTATCTCAATTCCAATCTGATGGTGCTGTGAACCGATCCAATCAAACTTAGTGGACAATGTCTCTCCCACCCTCTGTCAGCATGGGCTTTTGTCTGATATTAGGACTAAACTAACTGCATAGGTGTGAATTGGTTCAATCTATCACCTGTGCCGATTCAAGATTTGGGATCTCCATCCAGTCATGTAACCTTACATAAGAGATTAACAGTAGCTCATGGCAACCTTGAGACATCAAACACAATGCCACAGTAATATTATATCTTACATATGACTTTATAGCTGGGGGTTTGTGCAGATGTGACACTGGAATATATTGCTCATTGTGAAGCCAGTTTTCATTGAGGGATTGTGTTTTATTGGCACTTAATTTGCTTCAATTTTTGCAAAACATTTGATGCCTATAGTGATTTACTTAATGGATCATTCATTGAATGGCCATAACACAGAGTGCATACATCTGAACTTTAAAATCACAATGGCTCAAAGAAGTATATTTTATTTTCTGTCTTAGTCTTGCAAATGATCTGCAGATGATGAATTTTCTGATCCTTAGTCTCCAAAGAAGAGAAAGATAGTGTCAGATCTGAGGAGGAGAGTCAATCCCCGAAATTTGTAAGTGTAAGGACAAGTGGAAAAGTGAACTGCCAGTTCTGTGATGTACATCCTTAATATCTGAATAATATATAACCTTCATAGTTATATGGATATATTTTTGCACATAAAATGATTTTAGCAATTGATAAAAAAATATTTGTATATTGAGAAGTTGAAAATATAATAAAGTATAAAATAATCTTTCTGTCAGTATCACATACAAAATATAGAACACAATAACACAGTTTGAACGAGAAACAATATCACATACAAAATATAGAACACAATAACACAGTTTGAACGAGAAACATTTTTACAAAAATCAGATTGCAAGTTTCTTACAAAACACTGCACATGTATTTCTCATTATTCAGCATGAGACAAGAAATCCTAAACATCATTTGTTTCCACCATTAACTGGGAACCACAGCTATGGGCTCATGACTATCCCAAAGAATTGGCTCTCAACATTTCCATTTTGACCCCTGAAAATTTCAGTTTTACTCCTGAGATTTTAGGGTGAAGGGTCAAATTACTCTTCAGATTTGAAATCTTTTGAGAACCCTGTAGTATGTACAATGTTTTAAGTATTTTAAGTGCTGGGCTAATCCAGTTCATTTATATGCATGAATCATTGGGGGGGGTGTAAAAAAAATAATTCTAATTTGCTTGTATTAGTTGTGAGGGTAATGCTAGGTTGGCAGTGAATAACAGAGATGGTCAGCCAACTGGAAACACAAATAATTTTCTTTGTCTAATGCATTCTGGAAGTTGTGGCCAGGACATCCCATCTTTCACTTTCGTCAAAGTAGTTTCCTTGGTGGAACTTTTACACATCCACTGTGATATTGCACTGGACGCCTTGAAGGTCTAACTTGACCATATTGCAGACCTTCTAAGGGCTTTCTGTTGGAACCTTAGACCCTCATTGGAGGACTCCTCCCACAATGACTTCAGAAGGTTGGAAGGATCTTCATCCTTTACAACTGCTCTTGGGCCATCACAATTGATCAGGAAGCCTGCTAATGTGAATTGTCCTCCAATAGTTCCAACAGATGCATCCCCAATCTAGTGCAGAACATGAAATAAAACCTCATCATCAGTCAGGTTCTCGTGAAAGTTGTCAAAAAAGACCCAATGAATAAATTCTCCGCCTTGCCTTTCTCCATATGCCTCATTTTGGAGCCTTACTTAAGCATCACAGGTAGAGGATGGGTTTTTCCCAATGTTGGCAAGGGTTATGGACTTTTTTTGGGGGGAATAACTCCCTCTATCAAGGAATCTATGTTCCTTTACCAGTCCATTCTAGTGAAACTAAGGGTTTAGGTGCACATCCTTATGCAGAAAGGGGCAATCAAGAGGGTAGTGAACAATCATTCTTCTGACTAATATTCTTCTCCTTCTGGTCACCAAGAAAAGCAAGAAATTTCACATCATTATCAATCTCTCTCCATTTTCTTCTTTCTTCCTAGATCCAGAATACAGTGAATGCTTCAGATTGAGTATATGTAGATATCTTTTTTGCAATCTTTTTTTGCTAAGTTTAATTATCTGCATTAAATTTTAAGTTACAAATAATGAGAAAAAGATAAATGTTCTTTATTTGCAAAATAGGAACAACACAATTTCTCTAAACATACCATATTTTATTTTCCATGCCTTTTTTATTTGAAGAGTGACATTATGTTTTCATATTTTTGGGTAAGCTCAATTCTCATGAGAGCAAGTTCTGTTGAAGCAGACATGTACAATTTGTAAAGCCATCAGCCACTATTGTATTGTAGTGATGTTAAACACTAAAACTTTACATCTATACTTTCTTTTTATTTTATTCATACTTTAAATTCCTTAGATGAACTACAATTTAATGTATTGACGGGTAAGCTGTATGTTTTTACTACCCAGTAGTTAAATTTACATTTTAAAAAGAAAGCTAAAACCATTTAATAGCATTTGTAGTTCTTATAAATTCCATCCTTTCAAGAATGAAGCAGGGCTGCTAACATTTCCTTTTTGATCTTAGTTTAAATTTTTAGCAATAAACTATAAATATCATGAAATTATTAACTGACAGCTTTAAACTCCAGCCAGAGACAGTTTGTGAAAAACTTTTTGACTGGCTCACATTTAAGCTTCTGGATAAGTGGGCAGTAACCAGCATAACATTTAGAATAAACAAAATTGACTATACCATTTGCTGCAAAAACTAATTTTGGAAAAATAACCCCTTTAGTTATATCTGCTCAACTGATATAAAAATATTGTCAGTAAAAACTGCACTGCTACAAGCAGTTCCAATAAACAAATATCTTTATGTGTCACTGCAGCACAATGAATAGCCAACTTTGGACACATTTATGTCCCAACTTAAAAGTTTAAGAAATCTAATACAGACATGTGTGAGGTCTGACTGAATGAGACTTTAAACCTTTAGTGGAATTAACATTATAGGCCCAATCAACAGGCTTAT
This sequence comes from Potamilus streckersoni, assembly GCA_016746295.1. NCBI lineage: Eukaryota > Metazoa > Mollusca > Bivalvia > Unionida > Unionidae > Potamilus > Potamilus streckersoni. The sequence goes on along the minus strand of JAEAOA010002332.1, from coordinate 1,009,050 downwards.
TATGTGACTTCAGATCAATTGCTATCTAGCTGTATTTCCTAGTTTGTTTTGTTACAGGTATTGGTTATTAGTTGAGTTAAATTGCAAACAACTCAGATGTTGATCAGATAAAGTATAATGCATCTGCTGATCAGGGTCTCTGTTGTTTGTATGAATAATTAGTCATAAGCTGCACAGATCCAGATCGTCCAGCATATTATTCTATGGCAGATCTGGGCCTGTGATGTGTGCATCTGGACTCAGCAAGTTGAGTTGGTATTAAGTTGATATTGGATGCATGTACATGTACCACCTTTAGGTTAAGGTAATAGGGGGGATAAGGGTTAATGTATTTTGAGTTAACCCTCTACAAAAAATTGTATAGATTTTCAGATGTGACCATCAAAGCTGCTTGTAGTTAGCTCTACTGGTCATAAACCAAATTGCTTTTAATATGGCTGTTTGTCTGTTTTTTATTGTCTGGCTATTAGCACAAGTTTGTCATCAATGCTTCTTGAAACTTTTATAGAGGAATGCAAAAAACATGACACTGACACATTTATTCTAAGGAGTTTGGTTTTTCCTAAATGAAATTGTTGCTGCTTAGATATGCAATATGGTCATCCTCATGGCCATCTTAAAATTGCATTATCCTAAATTATTGGTCATATCAATATGAAGTTTACACTTTAAAAACTTGTGATGACTAATAGCACTAGGCTAGGTGCCAATATGGCTGCCATGGCAGTCATCTGAAAACCTTGTTATCATTATTTCTGAATAGATGGCAAAATTAATGTGAGTTTCTCATTAAAAGGCTTAATGTGATATCTAATGGCTCCTATATTAAAAGGATTCCCTCACTGAATATGTCAAATTCAATGGTCATATTAAAAATCTTGCTATCAGTGCTCCTATCATATATAGTCTCATAGACATGGGTTTTCACCAATAGAATTTAGATGGTCCTAAATGAAATTGGTGTCTATATCTGATATTCAGTATGGCCACCACTGCTACCAATTTTAAATTCTTGTTGTAGTTTGTTTATCTTCTATTCCTGGAACTTCTTTCAGACAGTTCATCAACCCCTTTTAGTGCCTTGATTTTTTTTATTTCTTTTTTCATTTTATAAAAATGTACATTTGTGCATGTAAAAGTACTCCAACTGGGAATGTTTTTGAGAGAAAACACATTGAGTGATTGGGGCACTTGTTTTGAAGGAAGGACACTTTATGGAACTATTCTCATTTTTTGCAATAAATAAACTTGCTAATATTATAAAATTTAGAATTTGATATTTTGAAGGTGGAAAAAGATAAAACTGTTTCAGGCATTTATCCTAATTAAGCAAATATTAAAATAAATGTCATAATTAAAAAGTGAGTTTTAAGGAGAATTTAATGAGTTTTTTTCTGAAGGTTTTCAAGTATTATTCATCTAGGTAAAGCAAGGCAGATGTCTTCAGATGTCTTGTTGCCATATCATTTGAAGTAGAAGAGCTTTCTGTTGTGTTTTCAAGACCTGTAACCATGAGGATATGTTAAAATCACACTTTCAAATTTTCTATTAAAAAAATGTCTATTGCCATATTCTTGGAAGATAGGTATATGAATTTTATTGGTGTAAAAAGGTTACAGTCACTTATCTACCTGTATATATATATATATATATATATATATATATATATATATATATATATATATATATATATATATGCTTATATTCCAACTGCAAACTGCAAATACCCAGATTGACCAGCACATAATGCACTGACAGATCTGGTTTGTGCAGTTTGTTAGGAATAATCAGTAGAACTATAGACCCAGATCTGCAGGCACATTGTGCTATGGCAGATCAGGAATTTTGTTGTTTGCATTTTGACTTTTTATAAGCGAGTGTATACGGTACTTGAAACATGGTGCTGTACATTATAATTAAAAGGCATTTTATTATGAGAGACAAGTGGCAGGGCAATTAACAGACATGTCAACAGGCTAATTGTCTGGGAGCACATTTAGAAAATATAGTGTGACTTTTTTCAGCCACAAGAGTACAGCAGGTATATTGATTCCTTAAAAGATACAGTAAATCAAAATATTTTTGGTTTCTGAAACAAAAATTTTGATGAGTCATCTTATTTTCACCCTAAAAGCTAGTCAAGCACAGATCATACAAATATGTCATTATATACTACCATTATAAGAAAAATTTAATTTCTTGCCAAAGTTTGTGAAAATTTTGTTTTTGTAAACAAAACATTTAAAATGTGAACTTTTTTATTTGTTGTGGCTCATTTTTGGTGTGAAATTTAAAATTAAATTGTAGGTTCATGCTTCTGAACTTGTTGATGAAGGTCATAATTACTCACAGAAACTTGTTGATGAAGGTCATAGTTACTCACAGAAACTTGTTTCATATGTAATTGTTTCCTTCATTCACTTCAAAATGCCTGACATCAGCAGACTTAATTTACCTTTCTTAGACCATTCCCAAATTCATCAAAATTCATCTTTCAGATGAAATGAAAATAATTTTAGGGTCCAACAAATATTGGGTTACCACATGTTGATTTCAAGTAGCCCATTGGGCTACTACAATATATCTTGACTTTTTACATAATTTTCACAAAGGAAATAATCATGATTAACTTGTGTTTTTCAGCTAACTGTTTCAATATTAAAGTGCCTTACTAATTTCTCCAGGGCTGCTTGGTTCTTTATTCAGTAGCCTACTGGGCATCATTTGTTCAGACACATAGATGTGTTACTTATGAAAACCATAAAATATGGCTGTAATTAACTCATACCATAGTCTTCATTAAACTTAAAGAACTATAGTGTTGACTTGAAATTTCCAGTACATTTTTAACCATTTGGACAAGATCTGTTTAGTTATCTAGTCAGGGTTTTCATAGAGAAGGCAAATTCCTCCTCTTGTACTGGCATCAGTGGGAATTTATTCTTAGTAAGGACTCAATTATGGATGATATAATAATATAGTATTTACATAATCAAATTGAGTTTTGTTAATATTACCTTAATGTTTCAAGTTTTGTTATGCAGGCAGCAAATCAACTGCATGTTTTATGTTCACACATTTGTAAGGGGGATTCATGCAGCTGTGCATCTTGGAAACAACAGTCTTTATGGATTTTTTTTTAATGCTATGGCATATAATACTGAGTTTATTAATTTGTAGCTCATGGTAATGCTTATATGTAGGTATATATGGTCGACAGCTGGGTCATAATTCTCTCTTGATGATTAAGTTGGCATTTTACAAGATTAATATTTGTCTCTGTAGCACTGAAGTATTGCTATGTGGTCTGTACACCTCTGTATAATTTTTATTGTCCCCAAATTCTTGTTACATTACAGTCATGCACAGAAACATCTGAGCTGAAATTGTCTGCTTGTCATAAACCTGTGTAGACATTTATAGAAAGGAGAAAGCCTCAGAAATATCTGTTGGCTTCTGCTGTTAATCATTAGCATGAATGTGTATTCCTTTGATGTTGAATTGCATTGAATTACAAGAAGTTGACATTGGAGATGGCTTTGGATCTGTAATTAGACTGTGATTTTACTCCTGCTTGTGTTAAAGTGTACATGGCAGACTATACTGTTTTGAGTTATTGTGAAGTTCTTTCTTTTCAACAGTCATTAGGACCAGAGTCTACTCTTGATGCCTGCATTCAGTGCATTTCAGTAGTTACCTGTGCATTGTTGGACATTGGACAGCTTACATTCATTTCAACAAGAACAGTGTAAAATTCTCACATTTGTATTTGACTTAGTAATAACACAGATAGTTCATTATAATAATTTTGTTTGTTGCATGAACAGGAGTGATAAGTACATGTTCATATGTGCAACATGCTTTCCTCAATGGACATGTGAAAAGAAGATTAGAAGTACATCTGTATTTAATTTTGTGCTGTCTTTACAATTCATGTGCTGATTAATGTAGTTTGTCTAGAGCATATATGATCTACATAAATGAGTTAAACTAAATGCCTTAGGGTATGCTGCAGTTGGAGATATTTTTCATAAAAGGATACATGACACTAATTTACATAAAGACCACACAGTAATTACCATGTTGAACACCATTTATCTCTATGGAATTATGCAATTCGTAACATTTCAGGGAACTCCAGTGTACATTAATGTGATTTAATTTTTGCAGTATTTCCTTCCTGGCATTGGAGCTGTTAAAGACTTAATGGAAAAAATATTGATACAATAATTTTGCTTATTGCAAAACAAAAACATGTTGTACTTAATTTTTTAAATCTGTTGTGTGACTTGGACTTGTGAGTTTGTACTTTTATCTCATTTCTTGGCATTGTTGGCACTAAGGAATTCTTTTTTAGTGATTCTTGTTCAGAATTGCCATGGACTATTTAACTTTCTGTTTTAAGTAACAATTGAGCAGAACTTGTCTCTTGACATCATTTTTTGACAATTTGCCTTGGAGTTCTTTTAATATAAGCCTGAGCCAATTTAGGATGGATCCATTTTCTACTGTAAACAACAGTTGTCGATTGCCTGTAGGATTTGGTGGCAGCAGGATGGGATATATCGTGGATCAGGACTCTATCTCTTATTCTTTACCACTTCAACCTGGATATACACACACACCCTTTGTAGGAATACCATCCACTTTATTTGGTAGGCAAGTTTCATATTTTCATGTAATTCTTTTGAAGCTTTTACAAAATTTAATTACAACTGTACAATAAGTCTTAACAATTTATGGTACTCTCAGGAACTGAAGGCTCCGTAATCCTGGATTTTGACCATTTGGGAGTGTAGTGGTACAAAGCAAGTACATTACCACTATGATGCATAGGTATTTAAGTTAGTTGCATTTTGCTGTGTCATTTGCATCCTGTTGAGTAGTTGCATCCTGTTGAATCAGAATTTTGTCTGAGGTTGCGACAGTGATGCACATAATCTTGTTCTTCCCATAAAGTACAGGAATTAATAATACATTCATTAATCTCACCATCCTACATCATGAGCATTTGGATCCATTATGCATTAGCTTAGCCATTAATTTCAGAAAAATAAAAAATGTTGTGTTTTAGATTTTGAAGAATTCAGTTACATGTACTCCAATAAGAAAACCAGCTGAGATAAATGGCTGACATTTTCCATCATTTTGAAAAGACATTTCTTATGGCAGAATTATATGCAAAATCTTACCTTGAATCATTTTTTTTTAGATGACACTGTTTGATTTGAAGCAAATTAATTCCCATAATTTTATTTTAGGCATCCTTAAATGAAAAAGACAAAGAATATTTTTTATCTCAACTTGTTTTATTATCAGGATCACACTGATTTCTTAAAACACTTAAATTATTAAAGTTGGTTCACAGAAAAGTGTCCCAGTGGAAAAGCACAGGTATTCTAGTTTTAATAGCAGCAATGACTTATCCATCTCTGTCAACAACAGTCCAGCTTATACTTTTTCCATGCAAAAAAAACTTGTCCATTCAATGTGAATATATCCTCTCAGTGGAGAATTGTTAATATGACACATTCCACTTGTGTACCTCACATGCCCTTGTACAGAACAGTCATCTTTTTCAAGGACACCATGTTAATGGTTTTCCATTCATCACACACACCCCTTAAAAAACCCCTGCTTGTTGTGAGTTTAAAATTTGCTGCTTTTCCATAAAAATTATCTGTTTTACTTTTCATCATCTTCTTTCTTGTCTTCCATTTGTATGCTGGAAACCTTTGGTCCTATTTAGTAATTGGTTAGGTTACCACATTGTGTCCCACCTTATAGGGATTAGGGTACACCCCTGTTATTAATATTCAGATTTTAACTGATTAGTCTTGTGTGTTAAGTAATAATGCAAGATAGATTATACTATCACTGCTGAATAGAAAGTCATATTCGATTATTTTAATTAAAAACATCAGCTTGGTGCTTTTTCCAATTCACCATTGTATATTAAATACAGTTAACGCAACTCCCATCTCTTTGTTTTTTAAATAAATAAAATTATTTTATGTTAAAAGTTTAATTATTCATCATGAATTCATAATTGATATTATGATTATAAATGTAACAAGAAGCACATTGGTAAGTAAATCATTTTTTTCTGTTATACTAAATTTTATTTCTTTAGCATGAAATTTATTCCATTATGTACATAATTTTATAGGGAACATCTGATAAATTTCAGCATAAGTTAAGGAATACAAGGCAAAATATAACTAATATATTGCAAATAGTAGCTATGAAGCTAGGGATGTTTTACTGGTAAGGCTACCACTGCTCTAGGTGACCCCTTTGCTTGCCTGCTTAGTGGAACACCTAGCCCTTTACTTCAGGATTAATGAGTTAATTGTTGACAAGACTGGTCACTGACTGGTGCAAGGACACTGGTCAAGCAACAAAAATATATCACTGCCTGGTTTGGTCTTCACTTATCATAGTGTTGTGCTGCTCTTCCCAATCAAAATGCAGTAACAGGTTTACCTCAGATTAGTGATGCACTTATTTCCCCCAGAAAACAGCATAGCTACTTCAAGTGCAAGGGATG